>OY982575.1:8205436-8806714 GCA_963859945.1 Euplagia quadripunctaria | reverse complement strand
CCGCCGCCGCCGCCGTCAAGGCGCAAACCGACGAACTCGCCTTAGTCGGTAAGGATATTCTCAGTTAATCTTTTTGTTACAATTCGTACAATTATTTTAGTGGGATGAACAGAACTCCGGCAAAGAAGCTGGAGCAATGGAAGCTGTGTTCGATAACGTACTTAGTACATTGTTAGAAATTGATTTAAATCAATATAATGTCATGTGGAAATCAATATAGTTGCTTTTTGATATGCGGGCAATTGTTATTTCAGGTGATTTTTCGAAATTTGTTCAACCGACTTCTAATGAAGATTTTTTATGGGTACATTTTTTTCAAATATCTATTTGACTACTCGTAATAAAAATTCATAACCGAAATCAGTTGACTTATCATCAGATCTTCACCAAATTTATATCCCCCAAAGGTAATCAATAAAAAAAAAATCATTGAAACCTGCGAATTATCGCCTATATTTGTTAAACAAATATATTTGAAGTTCGTTAAAAATAATGCAAAATCCACCTTTATATGTTACAGAACACAAAAAAACAATCGACATTGATCTACTAAACCAAGAGTTCCTCGATCCTGAGTTGTCACTGTGGGACAGTTTAGAAGCTTCGCAGTGGTTCCCCCACGAAGTTGTAGAAGCACACTCATAGTCTTCAAATAATTTCACTGTAAATAAATAGTTTTTAAGAGGAACATTGTTTTTATTAACCATTACCATTTAATACTATTTGAACGGCAAAATTAAAGTTCTTTACATGGGTCTGTTTTGTTTGGGATACCAGATCGGGCCCAACGCCCAGCTTCAACGACTAAGCAATATTTTCACAACCTTTAATTCTAATATGAGCAAAAACAGGCAGTAATATAGAAATAGGAGTAAAAAACTGAAGCCAAGTAAACATTCTTAATTTATTCCACATTACACTCCAGAACTATCTACAGTAAAATGTATAAATATTAGATTACAGTATTGATATAATACAGTATTTATATTTAAATGTTGGCCTGCCTTAAATATAAGTATTCATTACTATTTTATATTATACTTGGTAAGCCAAGTATAATATCAAATATTAATGAATATATTCTCATATTCCAAATAAATTCATTACAGCATTGTTTTAAGAACAAGAGAAATCTGGCAAATGGTAAAAGATACATGTATGTTAAAATATGTGCACGATTTTCTTTGACATAATATATGTAAAAAAAGGGACAAAGAAGTTATGGCGGTTTTAATTACAATTAACTTTTATAAGAACGGAAGACAGCGTTCTACCTCAAAGTAAACCATACTAGTAAACAATTAGAATGAGATCAAAAAAAGTAGAAGTGAAATCCCACAAATTTCATACTTCATAATTCATAACACACAAAAAGATAAATATTGGTCCCGATTCTATTGTACACTCGACTAAACTAAAACCTGACTTAATTTCTTCATATGAAATCAACGTCTTCTTCGTAACAAGGTCTATTTGTTGAAATAGATGCCAGTAGGCATCTATTTCTCAGCGCCACTAAATTTCACTAAAAGCTGTCAACATATACTCAACTTTATTTTCACGCAGCGAGAGTCCCCATTTATTCAAATGCCGTATAAAAACTTGTTCAACACGAACTAAGATGACGTTATTTTAATAGACACCTACGAAGACGCTTACTAAAAACGCAGAGCAAAAGAGATGGCATTCAACGGATAGCGGCTCTCGCTACGTGGTATTAAAGTTTATTTAAGCGTGTCAGACTTTAGTCGACAAATAAATTGCTTATTTCGATAGCGACATATGTTACCTACTTGTTTAAATTTGAAATAAGACCTTGTTTCAAAACGTACAAGTTTTACATTTTGTATGAAGGAAAATTCAATTATAGTCAAGAGAGTAATACAACAAAATTGACACCATTAGCAAATTAATTTAGGCAAGTAATGCAAAAATAAATATGTATTTTACTTGGTTAATCATACTCATAATTGAAATATACCTTTTTTATTCTGGTCAATCTATAATTCAAATTATTCAGATTTTTAAGCAGGCATTCTAAGGCAATTTATAAGTTATTTAATTACCATGCCATAAATAAAAAAACCTTTTCTTGAGTACCTTGGGGAATGTATAAATGTACCTACATGAATAATGATTAAGAAATAGGTTTTAATATTAATTTAAATTAACCTATATAAATATAACAACAAACTTATATTATTAACTAAGAGAGAAATTACGCGAGACGAATTTCTTAATATTTGTCCAATAAGATGATGCAGTAAATTCAGCATAAGCACTAGGATGAATTGTACTGTAATCGCTAGGAGTAACAAGACGATTTCTAAACTTCAGCTTTTGTGAAATGAAAATACTACTGTGGTGGAGTTTAGCCTTGCCATCGATAGATAAAATCATCATCAATCATCACAATTTAGGCTGTTATACATCTTTACCATTGCATTTTCTTTAATATACTTAAAATACGTTTAGGAAATCTGGAAATAGGTAACCAGTAACTACTCTATTATAATTATACGTATCTTGAGAGACACATTGATAATTATTTTCATTCATAATGGGGTCGTATTCGACTACTATTTCACCTAAACTATTAGACCGCATCATCGCACGAGTCTCGCTCTCATGTCAGTAAAAGAAAGACACATGTAAAGATATCAACAACAATACATGAAAATAAGGTTGTAACAATATCAACACGTAACGTAATTTCAATTATTTTTGAGATTCAAAATTTAATTTCACGGGAATGATTTTCTTCTTTACAAGTTTGGTAACACGTTAATTGTCGGCTAGCACAGAATATATGCAACGTAGCAGTACACTATCCATATAACTTTATTATTATCATATATACTTAAAATACGTTGCATATCACACTTGCCTCGATGCACTAATTTAAAGCTGAGTTATGGTGTACGAACTATGCCGCTGTCGCTTCGCAGGACTCGGTATTATAACACCAGGGGTGGTGCTCCGACTGTCCTGGCTTACCATACTGCTAGGTGAGGACGCACCTGACACAGTACTCCTAGGCGTACCTTTCTTCATATAAGACACAACAGAGTTTAAAAGATTGGGGGGTAAAGCCACAGGGGTCAGTTTACCTCCACCGTGAGCTATGTATGTTTGTAACATTTTCTTTGATGGAGACTTGGGGTCGTCTACTGTGAGAACTACTAAAGATCCCGATTCGATATTTGAAGGCACACCCGAAGTGCTATTAAGGAGTTCAGGTGTTTTAGCTGGTGCTTTTGCCGGGTCTATCTTTAAAATAGTCGCCATATCGCCGGTGGCGGTAGTTCTTCGATCTTCCAAAGGAGAGTTTATCAAAGTTAATTGGGCATATGGAGAATTGGTGGTTTGAGGAGCCGGTGCAATCGGTATCGGTTGAGAGGTGTTCGGGGCAGTTCTTGGTTTTCGTTTTCGACCTTTAGTTTCGGCCTTGGTCTCGAGGTGGCGTCGTATAAAGTCGTCTGCCGTAAGTCCTTCATTACCTTGTTCAGTATCAGGCAGTATAGAAGATTCCATTGCCTTCGACGCTTTACCTGTAACATAATAGCGTAGTTCAGTATTACAGAATTGGGCAAAATTTAGCCAGATTAATGACTGACGTTTATTTTTATGATTACAATTTGTAATTATAAGTGTGTGTGTGCTTGCACTCTACCAAGTCGGCCAACTAAAGTGCAAGGAGAAAGGCTAGATATGACGTACTCTGTCGCACCCGCAGCTCCCTGGCCAACTTGTGCCGCTCGAGCTCCTCGCTGGCGCGGCAGTGCACTCCACCAGGTCGGTGCGGCCCACTCAAGTGCAAGGAGGAAGGCTAGATATAACGTACCCTGTCGCACCCGCAGCTCCCTGGCCACCTTGTGCCGCTCGCGCTCCTCCCTGGCGCGGCGGTGCACTCCACCAGGTCGGTGCGGCCCACTCAAGTGCAAGGAGGAAGGCTAGATATAACGTACCCTGTCGCACCCGCAGCTCCCTGGCCACCTTGTGCCGCTCGCGCTCCTCCCTGGCGCGGCGGTGCACTCCACCAGGTCGGTGCGGCCCACTCAAGTGCAAGGAGGAAGGCTAGATATAACGTACCCTGTCGCACCCGCAGCTCCCTGGCCAACTTGTGCCGCTCGAGCTCCTCGCTGGCGCGGCAGTGCACTCCACCAGGTCGGTGCGGCCCACTCAAGTGCAAGGAGGAAGGCTAGATATAACGTACCCTGTCGCACCCGCAGCTCCCTGGCCACCTTGTGCCGCTCGCGCTCCTCCCTGGCGCGGCGGTGCACTCCACCAGGTCGGTGCGGCCCACTCAAGTGCAAGGAGGAAGGCTAGATATAACGTACCCTGTCGCACCCGCAGCTCCCTGGCCAACTTGTGCCGCTCGAGCTCCTCGCTGGCGCGGCAGTGCACTCCACCAGGTCGGTGCGGCCCACTCAAGTGCAAGGAGGAAGGCTAGATATAACGTACCCTGTCGCACCCGCAGCTCCCTGGCCACCTTGTGCCGCTCGCGCTCCTCCCTGGCGCGGCGGTGCACTCCACCAGGTCGGTGCGGCCCACTCAAGTGCAAGGAGGAAGGCTAGATATAACGTACTCTGTCGCACCCGCAGCTCCCTGGCCACCTTGTGCCGCTCGCGCTCCTCCCTGGCGCGGCGGTTGACGCGCTCGGCGTCGAGCTTGGCGCGGCGCTGCGCCGCCTCTCTCTCGGCGGTGAACTCCTCCTCCAGTTTGGTCGCGTCCCACTTCGATGACGTGCGTAGTGCCTTGTCCACTTGCGCGGCGTTCACACGTTCTTCTTTCTTAAACTGAAAAAATTATTATACGTAAACTTATTCAAATTATATACGTACGAGTACTCGCAAAAAGAACTTCAAAACTTATAATCCGATATCTTTACAATATTAATGTAGATAAATCACTGTCAGGAAAATCATGTCAATAAAAAAAATATAGTATTTAAAGGTACGGACAATAAATTTGAACTCTAAATCACATATTAACATTGGTACCAAACACTGCATTGGAAAACCAAACACTGCATTATCTACTATCTATTTTCATAAACTGTATATTTAACTTTATCCTAATAACAAAATTTCCAACAAGAACAATGTACAGTTACCGGCACGAGTTGTGAACATAAATTTTCAAAACATTAACAAAAATAAACTAGCGTACAGTACAGTAGTGACTGATACGTGTAAACCCAAATGACGACAAGCATCGACTGACGAACCAATCAGGTGCAGTGTCAGGGTGGTCAACACCATATCGACCAAAAAAAGTGTGCTCACGAGTCGTGCCGGTAAATGTACGTAACTTGTTTTGTGCATGGGATATGTAAACAAATGACAAGGGAAGGATGCGAGGGGTAAGGTAACGCCGTAGCGCCGAGAGCACGTTGTGAAGAAGATTAAACTAGTTATCAGGCCTAGTACCTTCGTAAACTAAACCAAGTTATTTGACGGAGTATTCTGTTCGGTAAACAAAATAACGATTAACACTCGGTTATTCCGTAAAACTTGTACTCGGCCCATCTCTAATATATTTGAATAATATGTTCGATCGAAGAATTGAATGATTTTGTATTAAAAATATGAAGTAAGTATATCAACAAGAATGTTATTCATTAGTACGTTACTTATAGCCGAAAATATTTAAAAAAAATCTTTGAAACAAGCCAAAAGACCAAAACAATAGGAAACGACAATTGTATACCTCATATCATAAGGTTTAAGTTTACTTATCATTCTTCTTTTTGTCGATCCCATTTTCCCGTTTCCAGTATATTGTTATACAAGAAATTATCAGCATAATTATTCTAGTCAGAACAATAATAACCTCAAGCCTGAATTGAAATGTCGTAGAGTTGTAAAGAGTGGATAATAATGTAATTTGGAATACCTTAAGTTTTAAATCTCTTCTAGTCCTTCCAGGGAACAGTCGCTCCATCAACATGAAGTCAGTTCCGAGCGCAGCTAGAGCTCTATAGAACCGCACAGTTTCCGCATCATTCCACTCGGCTGTACGGGGCCCGCGCTTGTACCGACCCGAGCCCAAACCACTCCAGGCGCCTTCAACGACTACCGACGATGAAACCCTGCGGTTTTGGGATTGTTTTATCACCTGAAATGTAATACATATAAATGGACAAAGTACATGTACATGTTCATATTTGGATATAGTATTACCTAAAAAAGACAATAAAAATTAACAAAAAATACCTTTACAAGATTAAAATCGACACAGGTCTGAAAAAAGTCCATGTGAACTTTGTTGCATGATTTTTTTGCGATTACGTAATTGGAGTTTGCAATAAGGGGCAATAATCACTTTACATGTACGCCAACCGGATATGTTTCGTATTATATACTAAGATATCTAACCAGTTACAAGTTTAATTTTAAGATGAACTTGTGATTGTAGTAACTTAGGACCTAATTACATGACTTCTATCCACGTGTAGATTCACTTTAGTATGCTAAACAAATTAATTTTGAAATATTTAAGTATGTTTATCAGCAGTCTGGTTACCATAGTACAGGCTCTGCCTAGTTTGGGATCAAACGGCTGTGTGTGAGATGAGATGTGTCCAACTTAACAAGAGAAGCACTAGAATAGTGTTTACAGTAGTGATTTTTACCCAGTTATGTAACATTGATTGAAGCAGAAATCCGCTGTGGTCTACCACTTTACATGTTTAAGGACTTACCAAACTCTGTTCATCTAGTATGATCTCTCCGTTTGGCCCCAGTTTGATTTGCGGAACGGGCGCTGCGTCTGCAGCCGGCGCCGGGGGGTCATCTAGGTTCTCTTCCGCTGCCGGTGCCGATTTACGAATTGTTTCCACTTTCTCATTGGCTTCTATAGCGTTTAATTCTTCTTGATCTGGGCTAAAAGAAGAATGATTATAAACGTAGAGATTAATTTACATGGTAGTTTTTTACTCCGCATCATTAATATCAAGCAATTTTTTTTCAAAATGCCTAACACTCTTATATCTCTTAAGCGGTGGCGTAACGTGTCTTGTGTCAAAATTAGTTGGGGGCCCAAATGAAGGGTAAAGGTTTCTCAAAAAAGAAACAAAAATGCTTTAAGCGGTGGAAATCCGCAATAACCGATGTAGGATGTTGCCAACTTTTGGGCGCACGCTTAACCCGGGAAAAAAAGAGACTGCCTTTTTTGACTTTTGTCATTTCTGAAGTGAAAACTCTATAGGCACGCATGACAATTTTTTTTTGTTTTTTTCCGGGAAGCACGAGATTAAGTGACATTGTGGAACATTTGTGTGAACATTTTACTAATTTTTGCTTACACACGTTAAGGGCCTCTGTATTGTCTTCTGTATCATTGATACGGCTGATACGGCGGTAGCTACGCCCCTGCTCTTAAGTGCTTGAGCAGTTCACGACTAGACTTACAGTAAACAATTATTTTCAGAATGTCTGTAACATCATGTGTTGTCAAATTTCAGGAACTGGACATTAACCAATAACAAAATTTTATCGGGTATTCTTTTATCTCTATTAAAATACTGTGATCACTTTATAATGCTATAATTGTGAATTCAAAGTATCAATAGATTAATCACGGTCGCCACGGTCACAATAATTGATTTTAAATGCAGATTATTTTTTTCTGATAGATTTATATGTAGGTATATATAAAAATCTGAAAATAAAAATCTTATACCGCGCATAATTAGGATATATTTTTATTGCATAAATAAAAACAGTTTTGGTTTTTATCTCGTGATCCCGCACACCAATTACAGCGCAGTGACGTCACGACGCAACTATCTAAACATCTGTCATTTTGGTTGTTACTTGGTTTGTTTTATATGTAAATAGTGTTATTTACTGTAAACTGTTGATTTTGAACATCAAATTTGAACGCATTATTTTTCAGAAAATGGAAACTGGATTTACGAAAGACTAATAAGTAGTTCCAATTTGCCGATAAATGACATACCTACTAATGAATAGAATTACTTTGCAACAAATAACGATTTTTGTGCTGCCGAGTTTAGGAATGTTAAGATATGAATGTAAGTAAACTATTTCTTTCACAGATAATCAATTTTATATAAGCACTTTATCAACACAGTTGAAGTTTCAGAATAGTTGTTTAATATAAGATAATATATTTGAGATACAGAACCAGTTAAATGGTGTTTTATATATTGTCCCATCTCATTGGGCGTCTGAAATAATAAAATAATTATTATAAAAAAGTACCCGCGCAGTTTTTACTTAAAACTATTTGTTTACCTATTTTACTATTAATTCTGTTATTCCAGTATACAAAACTACTAGAAAAACGAATATAATACAAAAATTAAGAAATGCAATAAATTAACACTTACATCAAAGCGATCTTAGTAAAAATACACATTTTCGATTTTATTGGCTTCTCTCTTCTTGCAAGTCAAAACTACTGTTTAATATTTCTAGAAATTTTGGCACGTATACAAACAGTTTTTTGGGTGTCTTTATTGTCGGGCTCGTACACGACGGCACTGCACAATACTTGTAGAACGTGGAATCCATTTTATTTGTAAGAATTGAATAAGAAAACTCAACCGCCGTAGTAGTTGTCGAACAGATGTTTTTTTATTCAGAGTCTGAGAAGTCATCCGCACGCCATAATAGATCATAGATGTTTTGGCGATAAAATTCTAAATTAAAAGTGTAAATTTATTCAAAAGACAGGTATATATTAATTGTTTTTTATATGTAAAAAAGAGTCGACTGCAAACATATTCCAATAAATTTTCGTAATTGTCTACTCCCCTTTGTCTGAATTGCACTTTTAAATTCATTTTATAAGTTTGGTAGTACACCCTTACCATCAGATGACCCGTCTGCTCGTTTGCCCCCTATAATATATTTAAAAAGAAAACACCCGGATGACCGAATTTCGCTAAAATTTTCGAAGTATGGAACACAACATTTTAACACTTTATTTTGTAGTTGTAAGGGGAAGTATATAGAGTATTCGATTATTATTGCTTAAAATACTTACACAATAGGGTTGGTAGTGGGGTTGTAGAAGATGAGGTCATACATGGTGAGTGCATCACGCTTGACGGTCTCGCGCCGCCGTCGCATCGCAGCCATGCGTCGTGACATGTCTTGTCGTCGAGATCTAGGGACAATTAATTTTTATATTTTTTATAATGCAAAATATTCTTTCGAAATATTTATGAATAATGTAAAGCATTTAATGTTTAAAAAAAGATTTTTGTCGTTCGCAGTCAGGGGGCTCGTGGCTAAGTGGTAATCGAGTAGGTTAGCACATTACAAGGTTAAGTAATGCTAGCTAGGTCAGTCTTAGGATGGGTGACCATTCTTAACACATTGAGACCCCTCCGTGCCTCGGAGAGCACGTTAAGCCGTCGGTCCGGGTTGCCATGCGAATATCTGTGGCATTCGTTACGGGTAGTTGGAGTCCTAAAAAGTCCGACAGCCTGGTCTAACTACAGAACTTCGATATCGATTAGTACTTGGGTTGTGGAGGTCTAATGGCAGTCGCTTTACGTAAAATATCGAAGTTCGGTCGTATCGTAGTTAGACTGAAAACCTACTCCAACTTACTTGGGAAAAGGCGCGGAGGATGAAAAATTTTAAGCTATAAAATTTCTTTAATCAATGAGAGTCGTCATTTTCGTTATTTTTAAATTAAAATACATCATAGTAGGTAGGCTCTATCCATTAAATATGGCTTAATTAAATAGTTACATATATTTACCTACTCTGTTAATTATCTATTAAATTGATAATTCATTTCAGCCATTTGTTAAGACAGTGTGTACCTACTTACTTGAGTTTAATACCAGGCATTTTAAAACGATAACAACGATACTAATACATTTGTTACTATGTCAACTTGTATTACTAGGTTAAGGGTTTATGTAATCATTTAGTACGTACTAAATGTACAGTCCCACAAAAAGGTTTAATTTAATTAAGAATTAATGTCAGTAGCGGCTTAAGAACTTTTAAATGAGAAGAGAGTTATATTTAAGCCCCTTGGTTTTATTGAGCAATGGTTTAGTTTAAATATTTTGATTTTTTTTTTTTTTATGGTATAGGGGGCAAACGAGCAGACGGGTCACCTGATGGTAAATGACTACCGCCGCCCATGGCCACCTGTAACTCAAGAGTCACAAGTGCGTTGCCGCCCTTTAAGGTGGAAGTAGAGGGAGAGGGGGAAAGATCGGGAAGACGGGAGAAGGGGATTAGAAGGGAGGAGAAGGGAGGAGAGGGGGGAGAGGGCCAGGACCTGAAGGACCTGAATAGGGGGAGGGAAGGGTTAGGGCCTCCGGTAACCTCACTCACGCCGAAAAGCGATGCAAGCATTGTTTCACTGCCGGTTTTCTGTGAGGCCGTGGGATACCACGGCCTCACAGAAAACCGGCAGTGAAGTCGTGAGTCGATAGAGCGGAGTCGAGCCGGCCCACACGTGCCAAAGTATGGTTCCTTCAGTAGGTACTTCAAAAGTTCTTTTTTATGTGTGTGATTAAAAGTAGGTGAAATTATTAGTAGTAACAAAAGAGGCTTCCAAAAGTTTGAGATCGATGTTGTTCTGATTAATGTGTTAGTTCTTAAATGTTTTTGTTTAAAATACACTTTTCAATAGGTATTAAGGGAGAATTTTTTGTTGGATATCACTTACTTAGAGGCATGTTTTTCCTTGAGTGGTGAAGCGGGGGCTGGTGGCTGGCTGGTTATATGGCTAACACTTGAGCATACCGAGTCATTCCTAACTCGAGCAACGTCCCTGTAAAATAAAGGTCAGAATACTTGAAAAGAAAAATATTTATATATATTATAGTTCACCACTTTTCGAAATAAAATTGACACATACATACGTACATTAACAGACAAGAGATAACCATATACGAAATGGCTGTTCACATTGAATTTGAATGTTACGGATATAAGTGAGAAGCTAGGATAGGCTGGTTTACGTATTCTCAAGATGTAGACCAGGTACGATAACCGACATCAGAAAATCAAAGCAGTAAAAAACGATAATGTTTACGAACATTTTTTGCATATAAATTATTTTGCCTTTGCCCGCGGCTTTTTTTCCGGATGGAAGGTATGTGTATGTCCTTTGGTGTACCCCTGAAAACTTGTCTGCAAAATTTCATGAAGATCGCTTGAGTACTTAAGGCGTGAAACCGTAACAAACAAACTCACTTTCTCATTTATAATTCTAGCTGTTGCCCGCAACTTCGTTCGTGCCTATGTGCTATTCCAGACTATAATCTATCTCTGTGCCAAATTTCAACTAGATCCGTTCAGCTCTTTTTGCGTGAAAGACTAACAAACATCCATCCATCCTCACAAACTTTCGCCTTTATAATATTAGTAAGATTGGTTAGGACTAGTTAGGATTGACCAATCTTTTAAATTTCATAGACTATAGTATAGTTTATAGTCACCTGTTAGGCAAAGACAACATAGTACTGAGCGAAGTATATGATTCCGTTCGCTGTCGTGACGGCGCTGGCGTCACCGATCCAGCATTCAAGTGACCCCGACGACTTTCATCTTCAGATTCGCTGGCACTACCCTGGACAATAACATTCTAACTGTATTTTTATATACCTAATCAAAAATACCAAGTCTAACAATAGTTTTAATATTTTATAATTAAATAATAAAACTATTATAAATGTGAAAAACCTACTTTAACTGTCCTGTAACAATAGTGGGTATATTTTCTAATGGCGATAACCAGTAATCAGGACTCAGATTACTGTGACTCTTGCACGCCAAGGTCCGAAGCCATGACTCGCAAAGCAATAAACAAAACCCTTGCAACTCTCCTACGTGACATAATCTGGCGAATCGCAACCCAACGATTGATATTGGATAATTGTATATTTGTATATGTTATATACTAATCAGCCTGAAACCTTTCATAGCGCGATACAGAATTAGTAATTAATATGTAGTTCGGCTTGTCTTCGCTAGATGATGTTGAAGTAAAGTTGACGTTGCCACAATACCATATAACACAACTCGTCTTTCCTCGCGATTTCACCCGCTCTTATGGTCAATGCTCTACTCCTAAAGATCAAAGCGCCATGTTAAATTTCTTCCAGTTCCAAGATTAGCAGATTCAACCAAAAACAAACCTTCAGGTTTATTACATTAGCATGGAAAATTTTAAATAGTGAATCGGAGGACTCAATGTAAAAATCCGTTGATATCAATTTATCTAAATTAAATATTCCAAAAAAAAGGAAGATTATTTCTGATATGGATATGAAAAAATTAAAACTTCGTCAATTCACTTTCAAACAACCATCAAAGAAAAGTATAAACCAGATGTCGCAATAATTAATTTATCTATAATTTCTGTTTAACCTGATTACTTAACTTCTTTTACAATATCACATCTTTTCACGACTTGACAATTCCATGCCACGGTTTACTTTTTTATTAAGATTTAATGCATTATGAAAATGTTTATATAAATTAGACATGGCAGTGGTTTAACATTAGGTCACTCCTGTATTCTGGGACACATTTTTAATGCATATTCTTTATATTCGCTGAGGTGTGATTAGAGACACTGGCAAACTGAATAACTGGCTTTGAATTTGTTCAATATCTTCGGACTTGATCTAAAACTGACCCGTTGTTTTTACGAATTCTTCAGTAGTCACGATTACGACGAGCAATCCGTAGCTATATAGGAGGAAAACTTTTCAAGACTTTCACATTGACTGGTGGAGGTGTATATGTGTCAGAGAAGGTGTATATGTGTCAGAGAAGGTGTATATGTGTCAGAGAAGGTGTATATGTGTCAGAGAAGGTGTATATGTGTCACAGAAGGTGTATGAATGTGTCATATAAGTGTTGGCTCCAATTGACTGCAAAATAAATTACTACTTACTTGTATACTATTTCTTCTGATAGGATTAAGTCTTGGTACGGGCCGGAGCTTAGGTCTGACTTTACTTGGGGAAGGCAGTGGTACAATGGGGTCAAACAGTACTTCTGCATTTTCTGATATAATTTCATTCTTTAGTAAAGCGATAGGTTTAGGGGCACTGGCTACTGTTTGTAATGGTACTATGCCATCCATACCATCTTCTGTAACACTTTCAGGTACACTTGGCACATTGTAATCTGGAATGAAGAGCCTTTAATTATATTATATTTTTAGATGTTAAACAAAAAAATTCTGTACACAATGTCTTCTAAATAAAGGTTGAAAGATGTTCCAGAAATTATTAAAATATTAAAAACTGGTTGATTCAGTCTCTGCCTTTGTTACCTTTTCACTTGGAGCCCATCAATATGAGTGTTGGAAAATAAGAAGTCTCGCACCTAGATATAGACTACTTTTAGTAGTTATTCAGAGTAATTTATAAAATTAGCTGCTCTTTTGGAAGTATGCAAATTTATTATATATATTATAATTAATTGGTGATGATACCATGGCAAATAAAAAACCAGAAGAATGTAAACCTATTCCTTTTTTGAAGTTATTTAAAAACCTAAGAACTAATGGGTTGTTACCAAAAATGCCAGATTTTTTTTTTTAATTTTAATATTACACATACCATCTGGAACATCATTTTTTGCATTATTAGTAGCAATAGATGCAGGAACTACAGTTGTTTGGCCATTTTTATCAACATTGTCATTTAATTCTGTATTATTCTTTGGTTTAGGACTTTCAACTATTTTCTCAGGTGTGTTAATTTTTTGGGCATCTTGTTCTATCGAAGAGGCTTTTGATGTAGGCACAGTAGTTTTCCTGATGGGGCTACCAACACTCCTTGGGGATACAAACACGGGCTTGATACTTGATGTGCTTGTGATGACTGACACCTTTTCTGAGGTTTTTGGAGTTACTGGAATTTCTTTCAGGACCTCTTTCTGGACTGTAGGTGAAAGTGCGCGCTCTGATTGGTTAGTGACGACGTTGTTAACGCCTCGTGGTGATTTTAAAGGTGAATGTATCTTATTTATAGGAGAATCCCTTTCTAAACTCTCCTGATTTCTTATTGAGCTTCGTGGCGTTTTAGGACTTTTGAGCTTTTCCACCTCATCTTTAGGTATATTTGTGGATTTGTTCTTGTCTCCGTTATCGTTGTTTTTTCTTCGGGGTGGTAGGGAAGTCACGGCTTTTATTCTTGCTCTTCTAGTTGACATTATGATAATTTTATTTCACTATAGTGATTATTTTAAATCGATCAATATGGTCAATTAACGCAGATCACGTACTATGAATGATAAGATTTTGCTTTATTTACGATTTTATTATTCTTTTCTTAACACCATATGAATGAATTGAACAGTCCACTGAATATGCACGAAAACATTAAAATGATTTAAAATTTGACACTGACAAATTTAGACTTTCAAAACTACGAAAGGAAACATATGGACTGCATAGATAAAAGAAGATAGCAGGGCTGCCAGTAAGGACAACTTATTTTATACCGCCGAGTCTCAGAACTTATACAAACTCAAGTACTATTATACAAAATCGGTGTCCTACAATTACACTATGTCACTCTTTGGGGATTTCAATAAATGGTGTTTTAACTTTAACGTATAAGGATTGAACAGTTTACCACAGACATGATTTGTTTTAAGTACCTCTATGTGTTTGTACGTATTTGTTACGCTACAAAATCAGTAATGACATTGTATCCAATTATACAATTGAATCTACTATACAAATAAAATACATAAGATAACTAAATTATACGAATTTTGTATTCAACTATACAATCTGACAGCCCTGGTAGATATGGAATATAGTCACGTGACCTGAAACTGAAAGTTTCGTGAAAATGGCGGAATTTTGCCATCTATGAAAGAAATATGTTGATATTAAATGAGGAAAATTATTAAAATTATTGTATTTATTGAGGGTGGAGTTCCATATTTGAGAAACATTCAGGTCACGTGACTATATTTCCTATCTTTTTTTCTTCTTTTATCTATGCAAAAAATATATTGTCTGGCGCAATTTGTTTCTGACCTGTGTATTTCACTATTTTCATTTCTCACACTATTGACTGACGAATTTATTAACTAATAAATTTAGTCACTCAGTGGTATTCATATATATATATATATCTAAATATATAACAACAATGTATTACATTGTGTATGGACTATGGTCTGATAATAAAATTTATTATTATTCTCTTTATTTATCGTAAAACTTATTAATTACATTTTTAAATACCTATAAAACAAAATATATATTCGAGGAGAACTGCCTTCTGCATAAGGCTCTTGATCCAGCTGCCTAACGTGAGCCTCTGAAGGTGTTGGTCGAGGCTCTTAGCAATTAACCCATGGGCTGAGATGACTATCGGCACAATGATTGCTGAATCCACATCCCACATGTCGACAATCTCGTGGGATAAGTCCAAATATTTTATTTCTTTCTGTTTTTCAACCTTCAAGAGATTGTCGTCATGGGGAATGGTGATGTCAACAATCATTGCTCGGCGCTCTAATCGGTCTATCAGCACTATATCAGGCTTATTGGCAACAATAGTTCTGTCAGTGATGATAGATCGATCCCAATACAATGTGGCACGACCATTTTCGAGAACTGGGTCGGGCACATACCTGTAATATGGCACCTCTGAATTCACAAGATTGTATTTAAGGGCAAGTTGTTGATGTACAATCCTGGCCACTTGATTGTGTCTATGCAAATATTTCCCGTTGGCAAGACGAGAACATCCAGAAATAATATGCCTGATAGATTCACCGGGACAGTGGCATGCCCGACAGATGTCCACCGTACCGTCTTTCAGAATATATTTCCGATAGTTATTCGTCATAACAACTTCGTCCATAATTGCAAAGACAAAACCTTCGGTTTCTCCGAAAAGATCACCGAACCGTAGCCAAGATGTAGAGGCTTTAAAGGCTATATCAGGCCCATTGAGGGCCCGATAAAAACGACCATGAAGTTCTTTGCCCTTCCATACCTCCCTGCGATCATTAGTACTAAGTACTACAGGCTTGCGCCAGTTCTCTTTAGCCAGAGCGAGCGGAGTGAGTCCGTGTGCATCGTAATGTGGTCACAGTGGACACACTGTGACCACATTACGATGCACTCCCACATCAGTATGAAGAAAATATTCTCTAAGGTTGTATATCTCGCGGTTGTGTAGGGTCTTAATGTTTAAGGGTCCACGACCCCCAAACTTTCGCGGGATACTCATTACCTCACGGGTCTACACCATTACGGGATCTCATTACCGATGAACGTGGGTGGTGCATTCGGAATGCAGTCAGCAATGTACGGACTCTCCTATCAAGGGATATCTAATTCGGTCCGAGTCCATCTAAGTATACCAAAGGAAAACATCAGAACCGGCATGACCCAACCGTTGCAGGCACGCATTTTGTTACCCATTTTGTTTATCAGGTAAAAGACTTTTAAGTACTTTTTTCAGGCGGCCAAAGAAGCGCTCCTTGTAGATGAGTGAGATGAGTAGTGAGATGCCAAACGAGCATGCGAGCTTCGGAACCATTTAAGCCAAAAGTTGTGCAGTCCGTCTGGTCCAGCCGATTTCCGAGCCGAGTTTGATAATGACTGGACTGCACAACCTACGTCACTTGTGGCTATGGAAATATGTTCCCATTGCTTGTATAGACTCGCATGAGCGCCTGACATCTCGTATCCAATCACCTTCTGAATGAGTGACAGGCACCGACCAGATGTTACGCCAAAATGCATTTGTAACATCATCATCTGGGAAATGCCCGTCACTTACACAGGGATCCGATTGTTCCCATTTTCTGTAAACCCACCTCTTATTTCTTTGGAAAATACGATTCTGATTATACCGATCTGTTCGCTTTTTGTATCTTCGAATCCTATTTGCCCATGCATAAACTTTCTGCTTTAGAAAGTCTATGCGCTCTGTGACACTTGACATATATTGTTGAGGACTAATGTCAGTCCCCAAGAATGCCTGTTTCACAAAGCGCATCACTCTCGGCCGCGTATTACACGATCTAAAGCAGATTAGCTTACCGATGAGTGTCCTGGCTTCAGCAATACGACGCTCGATTCTGCACTGCCAGGCTGGCACAGTAGGCTTGGATCGAGTAGTAGCGGTATTTACAGAGAAATGTACTCTACTTATTATTATTCTCTTTATTAACATTTAAATACATATAAATTACATTTTTAAATACATTATTATATAAAAAAATATATTTAAAAATATAAAAAATTGTGTCCCACCGGTATCGGGTACAGGGACCAAGCTACCGGTGGTTAGGGTTCCAGAGACAGAAACCTCCTCACTATGCGTGCCGTGTCGAGAAGGACTGCCTTCTGCATAAGGCTCT
Source organism: Euplagia quadripunctaria (assembly GCA_963859945.1). Taxonomy (NCBI): domain Eukaryota; kingdom Metazoa; phylum Arthropoda; class Insecta; order Lepidoptera; family Erebidae; genus Euplagia; species Euplagia quadripunctaria. The sequence continues at coordinate 8,789,354 of OY982575.1, read as the reverse complement.
TGATCCAGCTGCCTAACGTGAGCCTCTGAAGGTGTTGGTCGAGGCTCTTAGCAATTAACCCATGGGCTGAGATGACTATCGGCACAATGATTGCTGAATCCACATCCCACATGTCGACAATCTCGTGGGATAAGTCCAAATATTTTATTTCTTTCTGTTTTTCAACCTTCAAGAGATTGTCGTCATGGGGAATGGTGATGTCAACAATCATTGCTCGGCGCTCTAATCGGTCTATCACCACTATATCAGGCTTATTGGCAACAATAGTCCTGTCAGTGATGAATAGTGATGATAGATCGATCCCAGTACAATGTTGCACGACCATTTTCAAGAACTGGGTCGGGCACATACATGTAGTACGGTAACTCGACAGTCACAAGGTTATATTTAAGAGCAAGTTGCTGATGGACTATCCTGGCCACTTGGTTATGTCTATGCAAGTACTCACCGTTGGCAAGACGAGAACAACCGGAAATTATATGTCTGAGGGTTTCTCCGGGACGATGACATGCCCGACAAATGTCAATCGTGCCGTCCTTCAGAATATATTTTCGATAGTTATTCGTCATAACAACTTCATCTGTAATTGCACAGACAAAACCTTCAGTTTCTCCGAAGAGATCACCAAACCGTAGCCAGCCACCCAACACAGATGCTAATAAATCGACATCGGGCCCATTTAAGGCCCGATAAAAACGTCCATGCAGCTCTTTGTCCTTCCATATCTCCTTACGATCAGTAATATTAAGTACTGCAGGTTTGCGCCAGTTCTCTTTTCCTAGAGCAAGCGGGGTGAGTCCGTTGTCAACTGCCACCACATCCCGATGCAAATCCACGTTAACGGATAGGAAGTAATCTCTAAGATTGCATACCTCGCGATTATGGAGGGTCTTGGCATTTAAAAAACCACGACCCTCACATTTCCGCGGGATATACAATCTCATTACCGACGATTGTGGATGGTGCATTCGGTACGCGGTAAGCAATGTACGAACTCTTCTATCCAAGGCATCTAGTTCAGTCTGAGTCCATCTAAGTATTACAAAGGAGTAGATTAGAACTGGCATGACCCAATCATTATAGGCCCGCACCTTATTACCGCCTGACAAAATACCTTTATTTATAGTAAAACTTATTAATTACATTTTTAAATACCTATAAAACAAAATATATATTTAAAAATATAAAAAGTAGTATACCATCGACATCGGGTACAGGGACCAAGACACCGGTGGTTAGGGCTCCAAAAACAGGAACCTCCTCACTATACGGGCCGTGTCGAGGAGAACTGCCTTCTGCATCAGTCCCTTGATCCAGCCGTCTAACGCCAGCCTCTTAAGGTGTTGATCGAGGCTTTTGGCTATCAATCCATGAGCAGATTATTATTATTATTATTATAGTGTTTGTATTTGTATGCATACTCTTTGGTAGTCGTAGACATGGTGGGACGTCACTGGCATTAGAAAATATGTTGCCAGTATAACGATATTTTTAATTCGTATGAGTAGCCTAAAATCAGAATAATAGTTACTATATTTTGATTTGTCACTCGTCGGTTAAGGCTCTAAGGTAATTATATATTTTTTCATATTTTGCTTACTACATTGAGATATTTTTTTATTGACTTTTCATGTAGGTATATAAAATAAGTACCTAACCAGTAATTATCACTTACATTACATTTCATTTCACTTATCTCACTTAATTTGAAAGTTATGACAGTAGATATGTATTAGAATACTCAATTTGTGGCCAAAAGTTAACAATTTTCAAAGGTTTTAGGTATGTGGCCAAATAAAAAAAGTTGTCTTTGGGATGTCTAAATGACATATAACCTGACTAGGAAAATAGAAAACCTCGTTATGATGCGGAAAACAAATAGAACCAATTTATTATAATGGCAAGAGTAACTTTAAAACGTTATTAGCATATCATTATTGCTGCTGTCAAGTGTAAGCGGTGTCTATTTTTAAATTTATGTTTTTTTTGTATTAAAATGACAAAAACGATTCAAAGTGAGAGAAAAGTGGTTAGCAATTAGCAACGTATTTAAGTGTTTGTCAGAAAGTCTGAGGTATTGGACTACATTTTCTTCAACTTCAAGTTTTGGTTTGTAGCTTTGTGGAGTTATCACAATTTTGCCAATGTCATGTAGGTATACGGAGGACAAACTGTCAAAGGATTTTATGTATAGCTGTCGTAGAGCCAAAAAAAAATTGTAGAGATGTAGAAGACTATAGATAATTGTGAATTCTAAACTTTTACAGGCATAATTTAGCATGAATAAAAAAGCCATTCATGTAAATACATAGAAAATAAATACAAGTATAAAATAAACAAAAATAAATATTGTATTATGTTATGATCACAAAATTACAATTTAATTTTATTTACATTAATATACTTGCCTAATATATATACAAAAGGTAGCGTCGAAGCGGCGGTAGCGTAATGGCTAAGGCGTCGGACTTGCGATCAAGTGGTTCCGGGTTCGAACCCCACTCAGTGTACTACCGTCGTGAACCCACTCCTAACACAAGCGTTAAGCTTTGCTAGAGGGGTTAACGAGATTACTAGTAATGTGTGACCCAAGTTACTAGTAATCTTTTATAAAAAAAGAAAAAAAAAGGGGTGAAAACAAGTGATAAGATCAATTTGGACTACATTTCTATAAAACCATTAGCAATATAGTTGTCAACATGACTGATAGGTACATCATATAATATGTACAATGAAAATTGGCTATTTGGTTAAATATTATATTAAATATTATTGGTTAAAATAGGCTTAATCTAGGTAACTTAAACCCAATCCAAATTATTTATGTATGGTAAAAGGAACATTATGCTTTAAAGAATGTTGGTCTCGATAACCCTACCTATCTGTCCTGTCCTCGATAATTTCCTTCCTACAAATTGTACAAGATCGTTCTGAGGCAAATATTAGACATTTTATTGAAAAAAAGACAATCCTAGTGTCGCGGCGTTGTCAGAACAGATAATAATTACGCGGTAGAAAGAGAGCTTAGGCAACTTTTAGGTGCATTTAAGTGTAGGTAATTAGCACTGTGCGACCTGAATTGCGACTTTATTGTGTCGTAAGAGTTAATATATAAATTACTTTTGAAATACGTGATCGCGTTAATTCAACATAATTATTTTATCATGGAACGCGAAAGTTTAAAAGTTTGGATCTTCTGTTTCTATAACTCTATTTATAATTATGTGTATATTTACTGGACTGGCCTGATGGTATAGTGGTTAGTGACCCTAACTGCTGAGCCAGAGCTCGTGCGTTCGATTTCCACCCAGAACAAATAATTCTTTGTTTGGTTGTAATTTATCTATAATATGCATGTATTTAGAAATATATAAGTATGTTTATCAGCAGTCTGGTTACCATAGTACAGGCTTTGCCTAGTTTAGGATCAGACGACCGTGTGTGAGGTGTGTGAAGTTATTATTATTATTAATGCCCTGAAACGTATTTATGAATTTTATGGTTGCGAGAGGTAAATAGCTCGTTGGCATAGTCAAGAACCAGCTACCGATTAGGTACTCTGGGATCACCAAACAACGAAAAAAAAAACTCCTGCTATTTCAACAATCACCATAGAAAAGCACATTCCCCTATGATATCCTACGATTGAAAATATACATTCACTCGAAATTCTTCAAACAGACTTGGCTATCTGCAGGTAAAATCTAATGTAACTAATAATATTTCTTGCACACAGGTAAAAATCGATACTTTAGACTCTTAATATTTATTAGTTAATTAAATTATTTTTTTATTTTATTTCATTTGCTGTAATTAATTCAAATAATACATTTAAATATATACATTTAAATTAAATTAAAATAGTTAAAGTAACCCGTCCCGCAACACTCCCGGCGCAATTAAATTGAGTAGTTTTATAAAAAGTATTTTTAACAAAAAAATAAACCGACAAAAAGAACTAAAACGCATAAAATAAATAAACCTTTTAAGTCTTAAGCATTGAGCTTATTGTAGCCAAAGAGTGCCTATATTAAGTAAAAAGGGTAGATAGTAGTAGCATACCTTAAGCAATAAAATATCCAAAAAATATTTTCAATATGATTACTATTATAAAAAACTGTAATTCAAATAGGGAAATCAATGAAACAAATACATAAAATAATCATTATTTTATTATTTCTTTTAACATCGTGCTCAATCTATTTGGGATTTTTCCTTTTAACATTCTTTAGTTCGGTTGAAGCATTTTATAGATACGCAAAATTTTGCATACGTTGAATTTTACTCTGTTTTTATATGTACTTCAAAAGTTACAGACAAATCAGAGAAATCCGACAGAAATGATAGAGAACGGCCGTATTATTTACGATATATATATTGGGTAATAGGATAGACGTTTGTCTTCCAATTCACCTGATGGAAAGTGATGATGAAGACGAAGATGGTCACGCCTACCCAAGAGAAACCTATTCACTCTCTTCTTGAACGTTCCAGGATTATAATTGTCTAAAAAAATATACGCAGGCAATTCATTCCAGACTTTGGCAACTCGTACTTAGAAAGAGCTGTCAAAATGTTTTGTTTGACTTTTTGGTATTTCGACAATGAAAGGGTGGAACGTCTATGTCTAGTCCTCCGATGAAGGAATGGTAAGGGTTCAATTAATTGGAAGAAATTCTTCGCACACTCACCAAAGTGAATCCTATAAAAAACCGATAAGCAGGCGACTTTAGGACGATGCTCAAGAGTTAGCAGTTCCCTATTCGTGAGGACATTGCGCGATTTGATTTGATATACAAAGTTAAAATCATTTCTGTTTTTTTTTATTCTCCTACTAAAAATATTTCACAGTTCGTATTAAATGATTATATCACCATTTTGTGGCTATCCGACAAACAATATCTTTTTCATTAATTTGATGTCAGAATAATATTATTATTTTTGAAATAATCGCAGACTGGATTTTTAGGGAATTTAACACATTAATGGTTAGCAACATTGTCAAGCACGACTGTAGCGCCGCGTCTGCGAGACTTTTTTCGTGAGACGGACTATTAATACATGCTAAACTGTTTTGTCTTTACCTTTTTATATTTAAATACAGATAGATTATTATTATTATTTTAAGTGCTTAGTGCTACTTCAACCATTTCTGGTCCAACCAATTTCAACCAATTTTGTAGCGCAAACATATAGATACCTACTGGAAATCTCTGTAAATCCCGATGTGTACAGATGTGAACTCGATACATCTTAGCCTTATAATATTTTACATATACTAGTAATAGACCGGACAAGGCTCACAAAAATATCAACAAAAACTTAATGACATACATTTAATTTAGTCATTATTTGTTCATTCATGTAAACATTAAATTTTGTTAAAAAAATGACAAATGGTGTGTATTGTAAATCAAGATAACGGAAAGCGATTGACCGTAACTTCGTTAGTTTTTACCTTATAATTAATTAATTTAAAAAAAATTGTTGATTATATTATTGAACGTTTCCACTTTGGAAATAAGCGCCCTCTGTTGTTGAGTAGAATGTCTACCGGAATAAATTTGAAGCTAGTGATGTGCTGTTTTTGTCGACTTTTAAAAAGGTTTTGTGTTTTTGCCAAACTCTGACAGAGGGGGAAACTGACATCACGAATACGACGAAATAAAAGTTCACCTTCAAAATTTTTTAGTTTCACTTTTCCTCTGTATAATATAATTAATTTATAGAAATACACATTTTTTTCTTTGCTTACTAAAAACAAACCTAAACCACAGTTTTAGAGTTTGATTTATATTGTTTTGCTGTTTAGCGGCAGAGAAAAATGGCATATTTAAAAAAACACGTTGAGTTCTGTTCAGTAGTTCCGTGCTGTCCGTAGGGATGCAAAAATCGCCAAGAAAAACATCGAGATCGATGTATCGATACATCGAGACACAAGATGTATCGATACATCGATGTTTGCGAAAAACATCGATGTATAAAAACATCGCCTAGAAAACATCGATGTTTCAAAACAGCGATGTTTTTTAAAGTCTTTTAATTAACTAATAAATAAGAAAATAGGTATCCTAAAACAAACAAGTTAGATGGCGTATAAAATAAAATCACATTGAACTGTTAATTTTTTATTTCCATTTGAAAAAAAAATAAAGTTTTAACTAGTTTTCAAGACTAAAGCAAAATATTTAATAAATGAATTTAGAAATAAAAGTTTTGAAAGCCGTTTACCCGTCAAATGGTTTTTTGTTGAGTTATTGTTGTAGGCTTTGGAAAAAAGTCGTTCACTAGGAACTGATGTTACTACTATCGGTAAGTCCCGGAAACATAGTCTTCATGTCTTCCCATGTGTGGATAGGATTTTGCGTGATCGGAGCTATAACTGAACCTAAATACATTCGGACTTCAGTTTCCGTTGCAACAGTAGATGATGAATTCCTAAATTTTTTTTTTTTTAGCGTCTTCATTTATCCAGTGTGATCTTTTAATTTTGTTTTGAATTATTTCCTCTTAATTCGAATAATTTTTGGACGGACGGGACAGAGGTACCAAAAATTTCTGATAGATGGTGGGCGAAACATCGATGTAAAACATCGTATAGAATAACATCGATACATCGATGTTTTACAATAGTGAACATCGATGGTAAACATCGATGTTTTCTCATTAAAACATCGATGTTTCAGAAACATCGATGTATCGTTTGCATCCCTAGCAGTCCGGTGCTGTACCATCTGGCAAAAGTCCAGTTATGTAAGATACGTATTTCAAAAATGTTAAAATCATTGTCCCCTTACAGCAACTACAAAATTAACCCTTCTCAGCCTATTGGGCCGTCCGCTACTTCTTATTCAAGTCAAGGTGGGTGCGAAGTGTGTGTTGTAGATTATTTCTTTGTAACCCAAAAGGTGACATGCTTTACGTTCTATATTTCATTCTCTGTTTTGATCTAATACGTAGAATAAATTGTAATATTGTACCATTTATAGTATTTACGTTTAATATAGGTTTGTTCTGATTCTGATGCTAAACAAAGTCACTAAAATTTGTAGTACCTATTAGAACTTTTTTGATGAACTCAATAATTGAATTAACTCTTTTTGATTTTATGTATTACTGTATCTGAGCATCTTTTTAGAATCCAGGTCTCTCTGTGCCAAATTTTACCAAAATCTCTTATCTCTCTAATCTTTTATCAAAATCGCCTTCGCTCGAGTTTTTTTATATCCCTCGGGAACAGTAGGTACTTTTTTTTATTTTTTTTAAGAACTTATCTGTGCATTATGTAGTTTCTGACGAAATTGCCATTAAGCGGAAAAAATATAGAATACAAAAACAAATTAAGGTTTCGTCGTCAGATGGATGGAAGGAAGCGCTCGTCTTTATGGTTGATCATTAAATCAAAACTGGTAGATCCCAATCGGATATGTTTTTATTTCTTCGTCTTTCAGCTGAATTTATAACATCTCTTTAACTTGTGCCATAACGTAGGGGTAAAAATAGTGAGCATGACCTTCGAAGGTGCTTCAACACATTTGAGTTACAGAAACAAATGTACTTACTTTCACCTTTATAATATTAGTATGGTTAAATATATGGTATAGATGTACATATATGTGTATTTATGCAAACATTATCATACACCTACTTATCTATATATTAATACGTGAAGCGAAAACTTTGGATCCCTTTTTACGAAAATTTCGCACACTTATAGTTTATACAGAGAAGAAGTGACGAATGTTAAAATTTTTGAACAATATTTGCTACAAAGTTAAAAAAAAAATGCAAAAACGGGTACATACAGCTATGAGGGTCCAGTATATATTTTGACCTGTCATGGTACAAAAGTCTTTACAATGGCAGGTCAAGTAATATTGGCCAGTGAAATAATTTTCAGAATAAGTAATATCATGAGAAAAATATTATTGACCTTTACAGGATGATGACTGGTTTATATATAGGTATGTTTCCTTTATACTACAAAATTGGGATAAAAATTAGATACCCACAAATCTCACCATACCAGCAATGTCATTGGTGCGTTGCCAAACTTATATCTCCCCCCCTCCTCCCAATTCCCCAAAGGATCTCAGGTGATCCTACTTACAAAAGATAGAATAGTACTTCGCTAGTACTGTCTGATGTCTGTCTTTTGTAGGTAGATAGGTAGTATCCCTCAGGGCCGGCTGCAATATGTCTTCATTATAATATTAGGGGTTAAAGTATAAAATTGCCGTTTTGTACCTACTGAAATTAAATTAAGTCATTTGTTTGTAGGATAAAATATATTTATTTAATGAAAGTATTTAACCTCATTGTCTTAATATTGCTGCCTTTAAATTGGAAGATCATTTAAACATTTTGCGATAGAACTTTAGAGACCTGGAATCTACAAACCGTGTGAAGGCATTTTGTACTGAACTCTGGGAATATTCGTTTGTATGGAAAAAATGGTATTCATTAGAAAACTTTTTAATATCTTTCGGTGCTTTCGTTAGTCGTATCCTCTCCACTCTCCAAACATCATTATGAGCAGTTTTGCTGCGCTAGTCCCACGTCGGAACTCTTATTAGAAAATTACTCAGATATTTGCTGTATCCATGTTCACGTCATTAAAAGCTGGATATAAAACAATTCAAACGTCGAGTAACCAAATATCATGTATTTTTTTAAATAAAAAAAAAGTATCACCTGAAATCTGACAACATGCAGATTTAATTTTAATTCATAGTGGCCAAGTGCGATAAAACGGCAATTTCATATAGACCCCACTTATGAACCTACATTCGCTAATACCTGTCACTTTTAGACAACCTTAATTTGTATCGGGCGTATATATTTTTTTTAATGTGTGGAAACCCTCACGGATCACCACCTGGCACATCGCCTCGCCGTTCGGCGAGGCGAGGTATGTCGGACTCGAACCGACTAAAACCATACAGTGTTCCGTCTCCGGGTCTTATAGCCGGGGCCTCAGGTGTACCCTAGAAAGGAAATCACTGTGAATCGGGCGTATTTAACCTTTAATGGTATTTTACTTACTACCCCACAGCCACACAACTGTAAAGTGTCTGCCAAAAGTCTCCCAGGCGCAATAAACAACTTAACTCTCATGCAACTGACAGAGCTGCTTGAGAGTTAAGTTTAAAAGCATCGAACATTTATCATGATGTTTAGTGTTCTATTTTTAGGTTGATAAAAATATATGTCACATAATCTGGTGAAGGTTGAAAGAGAATTGATGTGGTTATGTTAATATGAAAGGTGATATTAAAACAGCGAAGCAGTTTTCTTCATTCTTTAATGCATTTTCTCTAATTTTCTTGACAGCGATGAGCACTTTTGGTGACAATAGTTACCAGAAATTATTAAAATATGTAACAAATAACAGTTCAGATTATTAAAAAGAAATAAATTTTATATAGGTTCATTTACTTACATCCAGTAGATCAACTTCACAATAAAAATAGATCTCTTCTATAAAATTTATATAATTTACAAAAGCGGTAATGTTAGGTAGTTAAAATAACAACAAATAAATGCTCTGGGAATGAAACGCAATTATAATTTTCTCTTTGTAGATAAATTGACAGATAGTCACTCTGCTAAGACCGATTTATTGTATAAATATCTTACGAGTACAAAGTATCTATTGGTGTTAGTCGCCAAAACTGAGAACTAGGCTGCGTTCATCTACAAGTAAGCTACTGCGTATTGGTTCGTCATTCATTAACTATATTTTGGCTAAAAAGTCAACATTTGCAAAACCATCTTTACAAATTGTCATGACAATATAAGAATTAGTCAACGATGATTCGTGCCACGTTGCGGCACCGGCGCGGCAGTCAGCTCGGCGACCCATCTAATCAATAACTGAGCCTCTCTAGGATATGTCGCTCATTATATATATTTACCTAATTTAGGCTAAAGTTAGTTCAAAAATTTAAAAGCGTCTGCAGTAAGCCAATTTCTTGCAAGAAGTAACTAAAGGATCAAACGATAGGTAAGTTCCAAGTCAAAGAATCATGTGAAGTCATGCAGTAATAACTGGGCTATCTACTCGTTCTACTGATCGCCGAGCTGGCAGCCGGGCGGTGTCGCGCAGCCATCCGCTGCTCTATCACATTATGTAATTCGTCCGAATTTGTTAACACTCCGGCCTACTTACTCCTACGAAATGATCACTATCGACAATAAATTATTATTTCACCTACAATTAAAAACAAGGTATGAAGTGTAGTAGTGCATCGAGAACCGAGACCGCGCAACGCGAGCGCACGGAATAATTGACTGGACCGCTCGATCGAGCGTCGAGCGCCCGCTACCACTCCGCTCGAACGAACCGCGCTAAGGCAAACCTCGATATTACAATATTTACAAATACAGAAACGACTCTCAAAAAATTCGAAGCGCTACAGATCACCTCTACTTAAGAAACTGAGAGAGTTGTTTGCGCTAATTATGTCGATTATCGGTAGATATTCTACTTACAATTAAATGAAGAAAGCAACTGTGTGCTATGGTACGCGCGTGAGGCTCGTTCAGTTGTGCGTCGCTTGTGCAGCCGTAAGGCGCGGACATTGTGCGTGACGTCACGTCACTCGCCACGCCACATACACTGTGTGGTGTGGCGTAGGGCGTGCAGTATTTCGCTGACGCTGTTGTGTGGGGTCAGAGCAGGCGCCCGCGCCTTACTCCCAACTCCACGTACAATTTTCCTCCCACGATCCAATATTTATACATTGATATAAACAGTTTCGAATATAATAATCTCTGAATCGTGATAACCAGGAACGTTTAAATACACTTCGTACATAACTCCGGGACCCAAAATTCCGCATCAACAATAGAGGTCTATTTTATACGCCAACAAAGCATAAAATAGTGATATCTTTACATTTCAGTCTAGTCTATATAATTATTTTCTCTTTTAATGGCAAGGTATCTCTATAAAGATTCAATAGTATCATTCTCCATATTGAAGATTTTCATTTAACAGATATATCTATACAATCAGAATACGTCACGTATTCGATTCCTCACAGCGTCAATGATATAAAATTTAACCTAAATTATAACACAGGAGAATTAAGTATAAGATCACAAAATGAGATTCAACGGGCGGCGGCGTGTCGCCCGGCGAAGTCGCAGCTATAATACTCGTGTCTACGCTACAACTATCGAGCCGCGCGGTCGCTGCGGCCTGGCGGCTCGCACTAAGCCTAGTATTGCTCTCGTCTCGACGGCCGTGCGCACTAGCACAGCGTGCGGCGTCAGGGCGCGATGCCGGCGTCCGACTTGTGGAAGGCGGCGGGCGCGGCCGCCAGCGCCTGCGCCGAGCTGAAGTCGTGCTCGGACTTAGGCCGCGGCAGCGCTGCCGCCGCCACGCCCAGCCCCGGCAGCGCCACGCCAGCCATGCGGCACGATGCGGCTTGCAGTGGCTGCAGCGCCAGTCCCAGTGAGCGCTCCGACAGCCGCGCCACGCTATCGTCCGACAGACTCACGTGCTCCGCCTCGGCCGCCAGCGCGTTCACTACCGCGTTGATCGTGTTTCCCTCTGACGTTGTGTCGTCCTCTCGATGCGCCACTAGGTTCGGATTCTTTCCTATCTTGTTCAGTCGTTCCGCCGCTACGCTTTCCATTGTGCGCCTCATCAGTGGGTACTGATCGAGCACTGCATTGAAATGGTCCACAGATAAAGAGAATAAATTGCAGTACGTTTCGGCGCGGACGGAAGCCACTCGTCGAGCATTCGTCAGGAGACAAATTTCACCGAAGTAGGAACCGTCTGATAGACTAGTGGCCACCTCTCCATTCGCCATGACAATGTCCACGATGCCTTCTTGAATAAAATACATTTTGCTACCGATAGTTCCTTCTTTGATAATGATGTCACCTGTAACAGGAATGAAATTGATAAAATAGCCGTTACCAGCAATTTTTAGCCTACCTTTTCATTATTACAAATACTCGCAGTTTAATACTATACATAGTTCCTCATGCTAATTATTCTAATTTTGAGTCTAATCTCCCTTATTTTTTTAAATCCATTTATTGTTAGTACAAGCGTTTATGATATATGTATAAAGTAATGTCACGAGAACCCGAATTAAGGTAACTTAAGCAAACTTACCAGGTTGGAAGACTTCGTAGCGCAGTTTGGTTACGACGTCTGATACGAAGTTGGAATCTGCGTTTGCGAAGAATGGTACAGAGGCAACGAGTGAGCGGCAGTTGTAGTTGATGACGTCTTCGCGCAACTTCTCGCTTAGTTCACCCAGGATCAGTTCTTCGTCGAAGAACTTGCCCTGATATCGATGCTCAAAGTATTCCGTGATACGTTGCCGCATCTCCCGAGGCAGTTTTCGGTACGCCATATACTCTTCTACTTGTTTCACCTAGAATACGTACACGAGAACATATAACATAATATACGCTTACGACACATTGTGAGTCAAACACACTTCTATAGCAAATTTCAACTCATGCATTTCTTCCAAAAAACCATTGACTGTTAGATACATTATTTTACTTTATGTACACTGAAATACGCAATCTACACACCTGCAAACAACCGAATACAAGTATAATATATAGCCCTATCGAACAAAGTCCAATCGTTAGTTCGCCCATGGAAGTAAACTGTTATGAACACCCGTTAATATTTGTGAAATGTATGAAACGAATGACAATTGTTATTTTGATGGAGACATGAGTTTTGGTGCAGATGATGGAGTCTGAAATATAACAACCAGTGAAACACTAAACAAACATTCGCTTTGTACTCACGTCTAATCTCTGAAACAGGCAATGAAGGCTTTAGTGATCGATTTATTAGGTGGGTACATTACATAAGGAATTTTAGTCAAACACATGCAGGTCAAGATACGGTTTTAATGTAATGGCATAGTTTAAGACTTATGTGATACTTATTAGGTATAGGTAAATTTGTTACCCAAAGGTTCGTCCAGTTTTTTGTCCTTTTAAGTTACGTCAGCGCAGGTGTTCATAACGTTTTATCTTCGATATTTTAAAGAGAAGAGGTTAGGCAAAGACCGTTGGTTCATTTAGGAAATTGTTAATAAGATATTTGTAAATTAAGCAGTTTCTACCTTTTCACGGTATTGCCGTCGCGAGGAATCTAAACTTTGGATGAGATTGGTTGCGTGACCGAGGAACAGCGCGTAACAGGTAGCACCGGAGATCATGGAAAGCATAGTGAGCCACATGTCGGTGAGCGACTGTGGCGGGAAGCGCCCGTACCCGATGCACAACATATGGGACATCGCTTTGAATAGTGCCCAGGAATACTGCTCCAACCAGAATGCTTCCTGCAAAGAAAGAAAGATACATATGTTGTATATAATATATAGTAAGATTTTGTCTGCCTTGTAGATGAGAGCTGTTGATTTGTTATCGTTTCAGTCATAAAGGACAGGCTTGTTGGTCTGGTGGTTAGTGATCCTGACAGCTGCAACCCATGACGGGTTCGATTCCCACCCAGGACGAATAATTGTGTGATGAGCACGATCATTTATTCCGTGTCTGGGTATAATTTATCAATGATATGTATGTATTTAGTAATATTTAAGTATGTTTATCAGCAATTTGGTTACTATAGTATAGGCTCTGCCTGGTTCTGGATTAGACGGCCGTGTGTTTCCGGAAGTAATTAAAACTATTATATTATAAATAGGAACAGTGGTGATATTGTGTAAATATTTGCCTGTGTGGGATGACATCAGACTTACCATGTTTGGTCTTCTTCTATAATATGCTTGTTATTCTTGAAATACATAATCAACTTTGATCACGAACTGTTATGATTAGTCTAGGTATGCCTTTGTATAAGCTCATTGTTTTATAACTCACAGACTCACACTCTCATAGACTTCTACAGATTAGTTCGTAAATAATGAGAAATACTTATTTAGGATACAATGTAAACTCAAGCAGAATAATATTATATCTATTCATGTTTAATTTTGGGAAGTTTAAAATTATTTTTTATTCATGTGCTTTTTTATCGTGTGGAAATCCCCATTCTATTCATCTTTGCTAATGCTAATCGAAATATAAAAAACAAATCATGTCACGTTGTTTGTTCGCGTTGAACTCTTAAACTAATGAACCGATTTGAATACAATTTTGCACATTGTGTGTAGTGTTGTCCAACTTGAGAGATAGGATAGTTTCTTTATTGCAAATGCTCTAGCTACAGCATTGCGTGGCCGGGTAGCTAGTAAATCTATATATTTAAAATATAAAATGTGCATAAAATAATAATAAATATACATTTTGTTAAACACATCGTATTTAAAAATGTAATTTATTAGTTTTAGAGATAGTAACAAATCGCGAGATTTACGACCTTAGAAAATATTTTCTTCATACAGATGTGGGAGTGCATTATAATATAATCGCAGTAGACAACGGACTCACTCCGCTCGCTCTGGCTAAAGAGAACTGGCGCAAGCCTTAGTGCCTACTTAGTGCTAACGATCGCAGGGAGGTATGGAAGGGCAAAGAACTCCATGGTCGTTTTTATCGGGACTGTTATGGACTTAAAAACAGCCACATCTGGGCCACGGTTTGGTGATCTCTTCGGAGAAACTGAAGGTTTTGTCTTTGCAATTACGGATGAAGTTGTTATGATAAATAATTATCGGAAATACATTCTGAAAAATGGCACGGGTGACATGTGTCGGGCATACCACCGTCCCGGTGAATCTATCAGACAAATATGATTTCTAGTTGTTCTCGTCTTGCCGTAAAATTTTGCACAGACACGAGCAAGTGGCCAGGATTGTTCCTCAACAACTTGCCCTTAAATCCAATCTTATGAATTCAGGTACCATATTACAGGCCCGACTACTTGAAAATGGTCGAGCCACATTGTTTTGAGATCGATCTATCATCACTGACAGAACTATTGTTTCCAATATACATGATATAGTGGTGAAAGACCGTTTGGAGCGTAGCGCAGTGATTACTCATGACGAGAACCGCGAAAGTTGAAAAGATAAACAAATAAAATATTTGAATTTGTCTCACGAGATTCGCGATATGTGGAATATCGATTCCGTGATCATTGTTCCACTGGTCATATCTGCTCATGGATTGTTATCCAAGAGCCTAGATCAACACCTTAAGAAGCTCGCGATTGACGGCTGGATCAAGGGACTGATGCACAAGCCAGTTCTTCTCAATACGTGTGTGTGGTTCCTGTCTTTGGAGCCCTAACCACCGGTGTCTTGGTCCCAGCACCCGATGTCGGTGGCCTACTATTTTTTATATTTTTAAATACAATTTTTTTTTATATACATGAAAAATGTAATTTATATGTTTTTAAGATGAATAAAGAGAATAATAATACTCTGGGACATATTTTTGACTGCACGGATGCATGGTTTAAGTGGTCACCTCGTCACTACGCCGCGCCGAGTGTTGTGGGTTCAAATCCCACACGGGACAAAAATTTGTGTGATCCACAAATAGTTGTCCCGAGTCTGGGTGTACTTTGTGTCCGTTGTTTGAATGTTTGTGACCCCCCGCGACACAGGAATACTAACAATAAAGGAGTTCTCTTAAAAAAATATACACATCGCTATCTAGACAGAACTAAACAGAGCTTATACTATGGGTTCTAGAACACTGATAAATATACATATTATTTTTGTAAATACATACATAGTATACATGACAGTTAAGTCTCATATTTACGGATGTTACGTTCCTAACTCTTACGTATTCTCCTAATTTTGTACTACTAACCTGCAGTTCGTTTATCGCAACCCATGAGTTTGGTGGAAATCCCTGTAGCATAGGAACAAGGAACTGCAGACAACCAGACCAGTGGCCGATTAATAACATCATGCAGATCAGGTTGAATATCCGCATGAATACTGATGCCATGTTGAGGAACTGCAAAGAGAACGATGAACATTAACAAGGTGGGTATACGAGGTAATGTCGCCTCTAAAGGAAGCCGTGCGGACTGCGCGCGACAAAGACGCTCGAGGTCAAGCATCGCGATGATTCTCTACCGATGAATTCGTAAAATAGTGAGAAATAAAATATGAACGCGTGAGACGATTTGTCGAGCATGCGTGGTGGGCGGCGCGGTGACTGGTCGCGAGGCCGCGGCCGCCGCGTGGTCTCGCGACCGTCATCGCTCTGTGCGCCTCAGCCCGCGCGGCCGCCGGCGGGACGAGGGTTGGAAACAGAAACGCCAAAGAAAGAGAGAAAGCGAAGCGAACGCTGCGGTCTACAGGACGCCGGACGGCGCCGCCGGCAACATGCTAAGCGGGCGAACGAGCACATGCGCGCCGGCTCGTGCCGACCCTGGTTACCTTGAAGATCAGATTGCTTTTGTTGCCACCCTTCTTTTTGGCAACGTCGGAGCCGAGACGTCCCCTCCGTTCCGTGCGCTTTTTTTGAAGATTCTGCAAGATCTAGAAAACAAGCGAGAAACACGAGATAGTAGGAAGAGAGCCAGGCGCGCCCGAAGCGCAGACGGGGTCGGCGGGCATAGATCACCGCGAGGTGTGCGGGGCGGGGCTGGGGCGCGTGCAAGCACACACAGGATGCACTAACACCGAGACGAGCGGAACGCGGGCCCTAGGCCCCTACTCTAGCGCTAGTGGCGCGGACGACACATGCGGCACCTGCGAGGCGAGGTCGCGCGAGCCGCCGTCCGCGTCGCCCGGCTCGTCGCGTGGCTGCGGAGCGGGGCTCATCTGCACACAATACCGTCACTGCGAGGGCGTCGCCACCACCCGAACCCGGACTCCACTTCTCACTGACTCTCCGCTTTGTACCCGTATCGTGGTCTCGCCTCACCACTGCCTAATCTTTACGTGTTGTCGATGCTAACTTTCTAAACTTACGCAAGAGTTCTGGTAATGAATTAGGTTTATTTGCTTCTTAATAGACTAAATGTAATAATAGTTGGATTCCAGTAGAAAGAATTTTCATTAGACATTACTCTTTGTTTCTAAACTACGTGCTCATTCAAGCTATTCTTCAATCAAGATATATTTTGAGATGTTTTGTCACCATGTCATATTGACGTCGCGTATGAAATAATGTATTGTGTTTTATGCCTGAGATTGTCGTTACGTCTTTTGTACTTGTAGGTGATCGGCGTCAGCGCTCTACTAGAGGCTTCGAAAAAGCGGCAACATAATATGAACAACTTGGCAAATAATATTCATTTTGGCAAGTGTCGCACGGTTCGGGTCGGCGGTCACAGTGAATTCGGGTGTTGGTCGCGGCGCGGGCGCAGAGAGAAGAGACAGTTTTAGACGTCACCAGTGAGAGCGTGCGCAGGCAGAAAGAAGCTTGCAGAGAAGCAGTAGAGAAGTGCAGAGCGGGACGTGGGGCTGACATACAGTGGAGGGCGGGATCAATGGTATAATACAGGATTACAACAAAACTTCATAATTACTTCTTTAGGATCACTACACGCTAAAACAATTCACATTATTACATATTAATATCAAAACATCTTCAGTAAGGATTTCGACGCCATATTTAGCCAATCTTATTAAATTCAGAGCGGACATCTGTCTCAGGGTTTCCAATATAAAATCGTAAATAAATTTTGTCTAATATTATAAAAGTTAGTTTAAATTACGTTTTTAGTTATGTGAGGTTAGTAAATGTGAGCGTAATGTAGTTAGAGCAGTGTTAGTGGTAAGTAGTTAGATAACCCTTAGGGTATGGGTTAGAAGGAGATAATGGCTTACATATACTTCCTCCCATTGCGATACATATCGGACGAGCCTGGAGAGTCGCAGCAGCCGCACCAGCGACAGAAGCTTTGCTAACCGAAGTATCCTTAGTGCACGACCCGCGTGAAGAATTTGAAAGCTTTCACTAAAATCCTGTTAACACAAAAATACACATTTTAACGACATTTAGTGGCCTGTCTACACTCCAAGGTAGTTTCTGGAGCCTCAAATTAAGCGAATCTATTCTTTTATACAGTCGAAGTGTTGAAGACATGCATAATTGCAGTATTTGAAAGATTTTGTCAGCCAAAGAAAAGTGCTGAAGCATAATAAACATGTTATAATTATGTTTTGCAAATTTACAATTTTAGTAAAGATCAAGTGGGGTATTGACTATTTATTAGTGAAAGCTGTATAAGTATGTATAGAAAAGGCTTGTAAAATTTCGTCTGTGACTATCCTATTGTATTAAGCTTCAGTACTGATTGATGCATTTAATAAGTTATTGTAGGGCCATTTCAACTTATCAGTGTATGCTGTTAAATATTACAATTTGGTCGTGTTGTTACAAGTTGCAAAATTAAAAAGAAACAATATATATATATATGTAAGAACCCAAGACATTATATAACAGGTGAGATTGTAGAAATTCAAACGTTCCCAAGAGCGGCAGTAATTTATATACAAAGAAGCTTGGAAACCATGGTGTAACACTTGAAATAATTGAAGTTCGAAAAGTAGGAAGAAGATGGCGTGCATTTTAAAAATGTGGAATTAGGAAAGTTATACGATAGTGTATATTTAATAAATCAAATAGACATATATAAAACAGAGACCCTCTGGTCAACAGAGTGCAGTTTAGTGTAAGCGGTTCAGAATAGCCTGTGCGTAAAGTTGGACAGTGCTCAATCTCTCTAAGTTTTAATAAAGGATTGAATATCCCATATGATCATGAATAAATAAGATTGCTTACAGAACGGATAACAGATGAAAATTGAGAAATTATATGGGTAACTGGTGATAAAACGTGCAGTTGAAAGATTTGTAGTGACAAAATAATAATATTTTTTTTAAAAGATTGGTGAAATGAATTTGGTGTGCTTTATCAAACCTTTGCATGTTGTCATAGAGCCTGATAATACGAGATACTAAATTGAATACACGATGACACACAGGTACTCGTGGCAGTTGGGTATAAGTTCACAATGAGAAACACAAAAACGAAATGAAAAAAAATAACAACATATATTATATCGTCTATAAAACAAATGAACACACCCAAGCTGAAACAGAATATCAATAACATAAAAGACAGATTAAAACTAGTAATAAGAACAACACGGCCAAATTGCAACGTACGTTTACCTGATTGAAGATCAAAAATATATAATCTAGTGGTATACTAGAGATGAGGTCAAGGAAGAACCATGTCCTCAAATAGTGCTTCGCTATTAGTTTGGGATCTAATATCACTTGTTCTGCATTATCTTGCTGCATTATTCCTGTAAAGAGAGAAAAGTTACGTTAAACTAATTTACCATTTCCAAAAGCAAGTACTTATTGAAGTTATAAAATAAAATAAAAAGAATCCAGACACTCAAGTTCATCATTTTAATATTGGTTTCATAATTTCAGTTGTGGCCTTATGGTGTGGCAAACAGGTCAATTGCACAGGGCCTCGCTCTTGCAGGGGCTCGCACAACAACCCAAGTAGAAATATTTGGGCTTTTTTAAAAGCATGTGTAACATCTGTAACCCTGAAGAGTCGATGAAGGCCGTTAAATGTCAACTAAGCTATATATGTGATGCTTTGAAGGATTTAGCAGAAAATACAACAGATTGTCAGTTGGTTAGTGAAAACCATTCTACAGAAAAGGATATAACTACCTACCGATTTGTATTTGCTTTAAGTAAAATTTGGCGGAGCGAATCAGCGAAAAAATACACCTAGATGCAGCTATACAACATCTAGAACCATTTACAGATTGGCATCCTTGGCGAAAGAAATAGCTGACAAAAATGGTATTGAGAGAAAATTCAAAGTCGTAAAATGTAGACGTAAAAGAAATAATTTTGATTATGATGGGGAAGACTCAGCTCTTAAATTATTTATCTGCGTTTAAAATAAACTAATTTTATGTCATTATCGACAATGTGCGTGCAAGCTGCCAATAAGGCACTTAAACGTCATTAGAGCATATTTGGTTTCATGTTTAAAATAAAAAGTTAAAGGAAATTTGCGACTGTAAACTTTTGAAGCATTGAATAATCGGTATGGTTAAAGGAAACGATTGCATTTTATGGGTGACAATAATAGAAGAAAACAAAACACTTCGGGTTTTTTTTTCAGTTCTATTGAAGTAGTCTTGAGAATTTTAACCACGCCACCTGTTACAGTGGGGTCTACATAAAGAAGTTAAAAATGATTAAAACACTAACTTTTGCCTGCAGCCTCGCCCGCGTGGGCCTCGTTTACAAAGGCAAAGAGTATCCTGTGTGTTAATTCAGGTCATAAACTATCTGTGTACCACATTTCATACAAATCCGTTCAGTGAATGAGTAACACACATCCATCCATTCTCACAAACTTTCTCATTTATAATATTGTAAGATATCTGAGGAATTCTATGACACAAGAGCAGCTTCCAGATCTTGCTATTATATTCTTGCAATTGAAAATGACATAGCTTTATTTGATTTTAGTCTAGCAAACATATTTTTTGAATCACTGATCTTATTTTCATGATATTTATACCTTATTTTATGATAAATTTTTTGTCGTCTTTGTGCTATTTAACTCGTGCAAATTTCCAATATAACTTAAATTTTGAAACTCTGAATATACTATACTTATTTAAATATACTTTCAATTCATAAACATTTCTGAAAGAGCAAGGGCCTTGCAAATATCTATCGTCCCGAGACTCGCATAATTCAACAATTTTAGTTTTTTAACAGGAAGAAACTGAAATTTACTAGCTCCGATTCAAAGTTGTAAAACAAAATATGATCATAGATTACAGTTTTGTTTCAAAAATGTTCCAGTAATTAAATTTCATGGAAATATAACATAAAACGCATATTAAATAATTTTTTTTTCAAAATAGTAAGGAAATCATTTTCCTTGTGTCGGTTTCCTCGATTCTGAGGGTCATGACCTCTTTCCTGGATCTTGGCATGTGTAAAAAATCTGTGTCTATCTTAAGAATATCTCTCTATATCTCTATCTGTGTTAAGAATATACAAGAATGTATAGAATATAAAAGAAAACATTTTGTATTGTGAGACTAATTTTGTGTAGAATTTGAAATTACTACAATTTAGTATGAGTTTTATATTTTTGTATTTAAGTGGAGTCATATTAGACAAAATAAGACCTAAGCTTCGGAATAATTTCGCGATCCATATTTTTTATGAAAACTTTTGCATTTGCTTCTAAATAGTGTCAATAAAAAATGTCTCCTTTTAAAATAGGGTGCTAATTGTTTATTTGTTTAATAACAACAAATAAGCGCCAAATTAGTTGTGAAATGGAATATTTCGAATATAAATCGATGAAAAATTATGAAACTGGGTTCCTAGGGGTTTTTAAGTGTGCTGATTACGGATCTGGTGTTGAATTTTAAAAATCAATATGGTGGAATCAAAATGGTCGATAAAAATGTCATTCATTGCAAAATTAACCAAAAAAAAGCGTTTTTTGGAGTTTTTTGGGATATGTATAATTAATTTAAAAATTAATTATTGTATTACGGCTTCCAAACATGAAAATTACAAATTTTACGTAAGTATCGTGTACTAAAATTACTTCATAACTCTTAATCGCGGAGACATTTTGATATGTCATTCTACACACCTTTACGAACATGTTCCAAAATGAATCATCGATCGGAGAATTTTTGCGATGAGGAAATCTAATATGACTCCACTATTTATAATTTATCTGAAAATCGAAATGGGTAGGTTTGTACCAGTACCTACGGGATTCTAATATTAGGTAATCCCGGGGTTATTTATTTTATAACTTTTAAACTATATAATATATAATTATGTATTCGGGACCGTGGTTACAGGCTGACAGCTTCTGACCGCGGCCAGTGGCACCTGTTCGAAACGTCAGGCTAAGGTATGTAATACCTAGTCGCGTTAATTCCCGAATACATAATAATAAAAGCTTTTTTGTTATTTTATTTCTAAATTTTCATGGATATCTCGAAGGTACACGAAGTTAAAACGTCGTCATGAAAAATTCAAAAGTTGATGAGTAGAATTTGAGTGTCCTTGACAAAGTCCCACAGGTTAAGATTAACATGTTTAAAATTTAGATCAGTTGATGTGTTTACCTGTTCTAAAATTAACAACGATATCTATAAGAAATATGGTGTCGGAGAGACAATTGAAGGCTATCCAGCGTGTGCTGAGGTCATCGTTGAAGAAGGAGATGGCGACTGGAAGAATGATCAGGTTGGCTACCAGCAGTAGTAACATACACAGGTCCCAGTAGAATCTGTTGGCAAAAGAAAAAAAAAAGTTAATTTATGCGAGTTTGTTTGTTTACTACGCTTTCACGCCTTAACTATTAAACCGATTATCGTGAAAATTTGTATTTCCGTTGCTAGGGGTATAGAAATAAGTATATGGTATCTTTCATCTTGGAAAAAGTACTGTACCCAAGGGTTAGAAAAATAACTTTTACGCGAGCGAAGCGGTTGGCTAGTATTGTATGAATGTGGCTGATTTATTTAAATAGCAGAGACAGGTTTACAGCATTTGGCATGAGGAATTCGTCAATTGAAAAAGAATCTTTCTTTCTTACTTATGCTTTCATCCAAAAATCTTTTTTTAAATCCATATGGTTGGTAAAGCGTGGTAACCGCAAGTAACTCTTCACTATTAGGTAATTGGCTCGACCAGGTGAGTAATCAAGCTGCAAGCATGTAGGTATTGTTGATGCTGGGAGGTGCGCATAAGCGCAATTACCTAATTGAGAGGCGATTGAGGCAGCAATTGCTCGTGAAATGATCTCATCTCTCGTCTAATCCATAGGCGCTTGTTCTCTGTATTCTCTAATACAGGCCAATCTAACAGTTTATTTAGATGCATATTAAGTAAGTTTCTATTCCTACCTAATTTCTTGTTAAATAGTAAGTTTTTTATACATAATTTGTGTGCATTTATAACGAGTATTTATTACTTAGATACATGCTTTTTAGAATTTATGGTACAAGCTACACTTAGTTTTAGGTCAATACAGCGGTGTGTAAAATGTCTCAAAAAAATTAATATTTCTTTTAATTAAATTACAAATGATTGAAAAGGTAATCGTATGTCATATTTTCTCTTTAGATCCGTTTTCATTCAATGTTTTTGTTGTAAAGTTACTGTCCGTACGTTCAGTAACACAATTATTTTTTGTTAGATTCTCTTTCAAGCATTAACATAATTTATGTCATACTGAATTGTCAGTTTTTTACTTTATTGCGAGTAAATTTCTTCAAAGAGCAGTTTTAATAAAAGTCCAGCGGTTTTACTAAAGAAGCTTACCGAAATTATTAGAGAAAATGCTGTAAGCTCGCGAAAGCTTGCTTCGCTGGGAGAAATATAAAGACGTAAATGACGGCGATTTCCTACAATAAGCTAGAAAAATCGTCAACAATAACTCCAGGTAGGTACGACAAAGGACAGTTTTCAGCGGCGAACTTGGCGCCAAGTGCCAACAATTTTTTTTGTGTCTCAAGATTAAAAAAGTTCACAACTTTTAATATAGCCGATTTTTATCGTTGGTTGTGTTGTCCGCAACGATGTTTATTGATTGGCTGTTAGTAGTGAAACTAACAACCCTCAGACAAACCTCATGGGTTTGTCTGAGGGTTGTTACTTACAAACTTTATTAACGCTTTAAGGAAACGATATAAGATTACTTTGGCTGCGGTTTTGTGTAGGATACAGGTACTTCCCTGGCTCATAAAAAAATAATATACATATATATGAAAGCTTTTACCGCCTGTTGTTATTCAATTCGTAGTATTTAGAGATCCTTGACGACCCTTGTTAAGAAGAAGGTCGCGTAAACAATGTTGGATAATACGGGACGACATTTGAGCATTAGGGGAATTACGAATATGAATTATCCTGTAGGCACACAGTTGTAAGGTAGGTCTAACAAACGTATAGGGCGTTACGGCAGAATTAATTCATCTAATTCAAAACGTTTAGATTAGAGTTAAAAAAATATTTAACAATAACCTTTTGATAATAAAATATAGTGTATCTTTGTATGAATCTAATTCCAAATATAAAAAAAAATATTTACTTTGACCTGTGTAAACTAAATTTATAATATTATCTTATATTTAATTCTTTTTAACATGTGGCATGTGGGATATTTATAAATAAAAAATCTAAATTACTGTGTACCAAAATCTGCATGCCTCTTGTAGGTGTAACATGGTGATACACAATTTATGTACTTACAACTTTATTTGACTCATGTATCGCAAGATTAAATGATTTGATTTGAGATGTCAGCATTTGATCAGTATTTCAAACAAATATGAATTAATTGTATGTAATATGTACATTTTAACGTCAAACTTAATTGAATTTTTTAGACATTGAATATTAATTTTAAGTATTACATACATACATAGTAATACATACTGGTAGAAAGTATTAGTACCTTTATGGACACTATCTCTAATTTATTTAAGTATGCGAGACGATAATGCCTACTTTTGCTTATGGTTATTTTTTTTCTTGCCTTAAAGTTTAAAAACTTTGAAAAAAAAGATATTTGTTATTATTTTAAAGTTGGTTGTTATATTTTTATTTATAAACGATTTGATGATAGCAAATTATGACGTCAAAAAGGTTTTTATTTATGCAAGTTTCTACAGAACGGACAGTTTACAGTGAAATTGTAATCACTAAAAACCGTATGATTTCCATGAAAATCCATAAAAATATCCTTGTATTAAATCATTCTATTCGTATAGACTTTTTACACATGCATAAAATACATTGGAAATAATATAAATACGGCTAAAATTTGTTTTATATTGTCTCTAGCTGGCCTGAAAATATTTATTCCTAGCAATGCAAATGAAGATATCTAGGAGCACTAATGCTACCTTAATTGACGACTGTTTGACTGACAGTAACAATATATTTAGTTTATGTACTTAACTATAGTCTATGTTTATAAAATTTACAATAGCTGTCTAATCCATAGACAATTTTACCTTGTAGCATTTTCATTTTCGATCTAAACAAACTATTAAAGAATGTACATTTTATGTATAAAAGAATTTTCCACATGATAACATCTTTGAGCTCTGTCTTCAGTTGATTTCTAGGAATACTGGAATGAGTTTTTTTCGTAGAACGTCTATTACTATTAGTCAAATGAAAACAATTATGTAAGTTTTCTTAAGAAAACATTTTTAATAGATTCAGGTCCAAACTGAAACTTAAGAAAAGTATGTACTACCTACTTTACATATCACTTTTTTTTCATCATTACATATCATTTATAGCACTTGACATTGTATTAACTGGATATCTCAATAAATAAATTACAATAATTATTACAAAATACAATTATATGCTGTGGAGTTCAGATAGAC
The DNA here is from genome assembly GCA_963859945.1 of Euplagia quadripunctaria. Lineage (NCBI taxonomy): Eukaryota > Metazoa > Arthropoda > Insecta > Lepidoptera > Erebidae > Euplagia > Euplagia quadripunctaria. The sequence goes on along the minus strand of OY982575.1, from coordinate 8,763,991 downwards.
CATGAATATGACTTGTAATACAAACAGAATGGAATTAACAATGAATGTATAGGTATTTTCTTTTTTGCATGCCTTAAGGTAAAATATGGCTGAACATTGTTCTCTATTCGACACCATGTATATGCGTTGTATATATATACTCATATTTGCAAAATAAATGTATCGTTATCTTTATCTTTCCGTATTGACAGTTGTTTTAATTTAAAATAACCATCTAAAATGTATGGAAATCTAAAACAACGGTCACACAAGTACGTGACTTTAGTGATATGAAGACATAGTTATTAATTATATTCAGAATGTATTTAATGAACAAAAATCTCAATGTTTGTTCTCAATTTGCGCAGGTTTAGATATGATAATTTTCAAGTACAGTTGATACACAGATGATAAATAAACCTGACCCTGTTTCCTAGCACGACCTTTGCTTATTAAACAATACTAAAATAAACCAAGGAATGAACTCATTACCGTCTATTTATCGTCTTGTAAACAGAATATTTAAACTGTAATTACACTTCTTTTTTTTAATATCTGCGCATTTTCATAGACAACGTCATAGTTTTTAAGAAGTCTTTTGAGTGTGTTAAACTTAAAAAAACGAATTTTAATTTTACATGTATATTAATAGTAAATGGATCTTTTTGACTCCGAGGACACGGGCTACGGTATCGTTGAATGTCAGGGTGGTAATGATCACCAGGACGAATCAAACTAGGATAATCAATATGACATGGACACTGACGGTTCAGTATCTTCATGTTGTTCTTGCAAACCGCTTTTGTATTCATATTATATTCAATGAAATTGTATTATTGATTATGTATAGATATATAAATTGTAAATACCTTCAGGAACAGGTAGGTAATGTGATAACTGTTTATTTAGGAATAAGAGGGTGGTTAGTTAGTTAGTTTGAAAAACAAAAAAAAATACAGGTCTTACAAAAAACTTCAACGTCATGTACTTACTTATTGGTTTAAAAAAATATTTATCATTGAATTCACCCACATACAATGCTGTTATTCAACAGGTAAGTAACAGTAGGTTTATCTTTATGCTGAAGTTTTTTATTCCGAACAATACAATCTTAAATAAATCTAGTTCATTAATGTTCTTTTAGTTGCCCGAAAGCACTTTCTCGTTTCTACATTACCTACCCTCATCTTACAGGAGGGCATTATCCAATCTGCGCCTTTTGTTCGCGTTACAAAAGATGATTACAGGCACAAAACAACGGACATTCCTGCCTAAATTAGCTAAGCTTGCATTATTTATGTGTAGCTTTCTTTTGTACCCGGTAAAGTCAACCTGATAAAGACTATTGACTACCTTAAAAAGTTTAGATATTATGATGTGTTTTAACATGGTTTAAGTCATTTTTTTTTGCATAAATATTTTTAGGGATGGTAGATTATCATTATTAATTTTAGGTAAGATTGCACTTCAGCAAACTTATATTATTTTACGAAATTGAACGTATGGTACATTTGATATGTAAATAATGACATTAAAATATCTATTGAAAGCGGATGTATCTGTTTCTGAAATCCGACCGCAATGCACTAATATTCTAAAGTTTTAACGGTAGGTATTTAATTTTTCCACAAAGAGTAGGTGGATCAAATCATCTTTTTTAACCAAATTCAAATTGTTTTATTGTGAATCCCAGGTACAGAGGATGTTACACAATTACATATTCGATCAGCTGTGTTCCGCCATTTGGGCATACAATATAATCGTAATATAAAATTTGCAAACAAAAACATGTCATACAAATAAAAATAATTATCAATTATACTATACTTACTGCAAAACATAAGTGAAAATAATAATTAAGATAACATTAAAATGTATATCTTAATGTTATCTTAATTGTTATTTAAAATGCTAGATAATGAATGTGATTTAATTTATTATGGATATACAACATAATAAATTAAATCACATTTATTAATTATATAGCATTTTAAATAAAATTCACATCTAAATTGTACGTGTTGTACATATTACGATATAAACATTATTTATTTTATTACTTAGTCTGCCTGCATTTTTACCTATCCCTTATCTTGTAAATCTTAACGAATAGTGACATTTGGCAACCAAGCATTTGTGAAGTTTCTTTTTAAAAGTAGATATTTTATTTATATTCTTTATCTCTAATGGTAAATTCATATATATGCGTGGACCTAAACAAAAGGCGCTTTCATGCAATAACTGCGTGTTACTAGCAACTATGACCAGTTTGTTCTTATGACGCGCTCTCTGCCGATATTCAAATAAGCTTAAATTTATTTTTATAAATATTGAAGTCTCATAAATAAAGAGACTGGGTAATGGTAAATTATTTAATTTAATAAAATACGGCTGGCAGGAATCTGTTGTAAATTACACATACTTCTGATACGTCGTTTTTGTGCAATGAATACACACAATGTATATATTTTTTTAATTTTGTTCTATTACGTCAACTGCGCGCATTTACAAATACGTCATTCATAAAAAAAAAACAGTCAGTCGTAGGACTGACTGTGTGAAAACATAACTTCACAATGTATTTGCATATACATACACACACACATCTGTATATATAATTAGGTCAAAAGTAAAAAGTAGGTGATCACATATCTAAATGTATACATAGGGTACACTGGAAGTTCTGCGCTCCTGGCCGCTCATAAATTTTTGAATTTCGAATGTTATATTTTTTTACATATAAGAAACTCTGCTCCGTCTTGCGAATTTTCGATCAGGGTCACGTGTCCTGACGCGAGTTTAACATTTTTTACCCATCTCAAAAAGTGCTCAACGCCGCTAAAGAAGTTTTCACTTCAAAAAAGAGAGACTAACAATATGACCGGAAACGGTTTTATTTTATTTAATATATTTGTAATATATATATACCTAATTACATTACACACCTTGTCTATATCAATTTTAACTATGCTTAATCTTAACTCGAATCTAAACTATTTATAGGTAGGTACTTTTATTTTATGAACATGCCCCTGTCCTTCTACAGCTACGTATTTGTTTATACTGCCCTCGCGGCCCTAAGCAATCGTTATAAAAGCAGGGTCAGTATACCTGCATCACGTATTATTTTATGAACAATAGAATCTCATTCAGAGAACGATTTTATTCAGCTATGTGGTGAAAAGCACAGTTCTTCAGTAAGGTGTCGTAAAGCCGGTGCCGACCAATGTGAGTTACGGCTGGTAGATAGAAAACGCTGTTAAAATATCAGTATTTATATCCCGTATAAAATCCAGAGAGTCAGGTAATAACATTTTATATTATATTGTAAATAGCATTCCGATGCCGAGAGTAAATTCTTTTTTTATTATAGTTTTTATTACTTTTATGACATTAAATATCCACATTCCATATTTCCTGTCGATATGCTACAAAAAAATCATGACATTGTACAGCTAATATGAGAATACATGTTTATGTATAGTATTGCTGTCAATTTACATGATTGCTTATGCATAAGTGCATCCGTAGTATTCTTTATTGCGTACGTAATAGAGTCCGATTTGTTTTGAACAACATAATAATTGCGTGAATTAATAGTCATTGCTTTAATTAACCTTAATTCCATGCATTTACCTATTGTACTGAAAGCGCAATTGCATGAGGAACTAACTGTAATACTCGCAGTTCCGATTTCAATTCCAATTTAGTGTGATTGTAATACGAACACGAATCACTAGGTACACTGTGTATTTTTTCGTAAGCTTTGTATAAATAAAGTTTCATGGCGTCTGAAACATCTACCAGAAGCGTAGGGATACTTGACTAGATTTATAATTTAAATAAACACTGAGGAACAATCCGCATTAATCAGAGACTTAAAAATGTAGATTGTTGTTTTGATAAAATTTTCATCTGCATTTTCGTCTTTGGCTTGCAGACGTTCCTCGGGTTAAGTTGCATATTCAAATAGGTTATATGCACAATATTATGTAACGAGGCCTAGATTTTAATTTAGCGGTGGTCTAGTAGAACTACAATCCGGATATTTAACAAACTAACGTCTATTAAAAAGATGTTGGCATGATCGCGTTGTGTTCGTGACTTTACTGAAGGACACATCCAAAGCTTTCTACTTAGGACTTCTTTTCAGCACTGTGTGTACTATTTAATTTCCGTAGGTTAGTTGCACCCTACATGGAATTAATTTAAAAGGTGTGTTTCTACGTATAAACATAGAGTACAAATTAACCGGGTATTAGATAAATAGTGAAATATGACATCTAAATTTTTAAATGTAAATGTTTCAATTCAATTCTTCTTTTGTTCTTTAAATGTTCTTCGAAATATTAGTAAATAATAATAATTTCAGGATGTTTCCTAAAGATGTTATTTTTCAAGTTTTATAAAACTATTTTTTTTTATGTACCTCTATACATATGTAGATATCACTTCAAAATAACAGATATTAATAACAAAACATTGATTATCTACTAACAACAAATTTCTTCATAACTTAGATTGTAAAGTTTACGGTCAAATTTATTTATTTCGCGTGCAAGAAGTTTTGAAGTGTCCTGTATTGTTGATGGAACAGTAAAAACATCATTTTACATTGTTCACGAAGAACCCTTGAAGAGGTGATGGAGGTGTGGTTTTTATGACTTCAACAGGTTTTATAGTATTAAAGTAACACATTGCAACGACCAATTACGAGTATGTATGTACAAAATGCAGAATAAGGTGTGCGTTTTATGTTCAGAACAAAAGGAATACGTTTTATGTTCACTGTAGCAACTGCAAGTTTTTTTCAGACAATATGATATCGTGTTAGATATAGATAGACTTTATACTACATATCTTTATATAAATAGACAAAGCCAAAATAATAATTAATAGGTTAGTATCGTTTTCTCCTGTTTGTGAACTAATTTTCTTTGTTTTGTTTAGTAGTTATTGACGACTTTTAGTGTTATTAATAAAACAATAAAAAGTTGAAAGTAGCAAGAAAATTTCTCGATACTTTCAACGGAGCTTAAATTTAATCAATAGTCAAATTATGAGGGAGGGAAGAGTTATGGACTCCGGTAACCTCACTCACTCGGCGAAAAGCTATGCAAGCATTGCTTTACTGCCTGTTTTCTGTGAGGCCGTGGTATCACTCCGGTCTAGCCGGCCCAGAGGTTAAATTTAATCAATAGTCAAACTACGAGGGAGGGAAGGGTTATGGCCTCCGGTAATCTCACTCACTCGGCGAAAAGCTATGCAAGCATTGCTTTACTGCCTGTTTTCTGGGAGGCCGTGGTATCACTCCGGTCGAGCCGGCCCATACCACGATAAAATTGCTTACCTCTTCGGGGATACAGGAGCGAGTGTATGTTATGTATGTATGTAGTTACATAAGTGTAAATTAATCTTAGTCGAATTTAGATCTGCGGGCGACCACCAGTTATTATAAAACTAAAATTGTCTAAATTTTTTAACTATCACACAAATGACCAGACCAATTTTAATGAACCCTTTGTGTTTAAAAGCTTGTAAATAGCTTTGTATTTTATCTTGTTATGATGCCAGGGAAGCTTGTTAAGTACGTACCGCAGTTTCGCGTGCTACTTACTCTAGACTATATTGTAAATTTTCATTTGAGCTAAAATTTTGTATTTTATCTTCGTATATAGTCTAATACCTGCACTAAGTCAAAGATGTTAAAACGAATGTTACTTCACACTTACTTAGTTAAGGTACCTCACCAACTACGTCCCTCACTCAATAAATAGCTAAACAAAAGGAAGATTAACCATCACTTTAGCCGAGACGAGGTAATCGGTACATCTACCTTGTCTACATATGTCAGGACCATAGAGGTCTCTATTAGACGTATTTCTGCGGGTGAAGCGAGGATCAAGTAGCTTGGGTTGGATTGAGAGAGGTTGATATAATGTAGACAACCCGTGTTTGTCGGGTTTCAATGAGTAAGCTTAAGAGACCGATTTGCAAGATCATCATTTATCCTATATTAGGTCTTTACATATGAAATTGGCGTTTTGTCGAACTGGCCACTTCGATCTAAAATATCGCTTGGTTAGGAATTCCAAATTCAAATTAATTGCAAATTTAAGATTGTGTATTTATGTTTAGAATTTAGTAAGTCATTTGTTTTCGCTCCATTTGATTTTTCTTTTGGCATCGTTTTGTTCACAATATGGAAAACTTAAAATATCGCTTTATTTACGAATACGAGTTCCACCGTGGCAATAGTGCTACCGAAACAGCTTGAAGGATTAATTATGTGTACGGGGAAGCTACTATAAAAGAAAACGCGGTACGTATTTGGTTCCAAAGTTTTCGTTCTGGAAATAATAACCTACAGAACAAACCTCGTGGACGGCCGAAGACCCTTGTTGACAATGACGAATTAAAAGTAATCGCAGAAGCGGATCTATCGCAGAACACATCGGAAATCGGCAGGCTTCGTTGTAAGTGTCAAAAGGAATTTTAATACACTTAAATCAAATTATAAAAGTGAAAAAGCTAGAAAAATGGATACCGCATGAATTGAGGGAAGCACACAAACAAACACGCGATGAGTATTGCGTTACGTTACTCAACCGTCACAATAACGGGGAGATTTTGGATCGTATTGTTACTTGTGATGAAAAATGGATCCTGTACGATAATCGAAAACGCTCATTACAACGGTTGAACCCACGAGCCGGCCAAATCTTGCTCCATGTGAAAGTTAACTCAAAAAAAGATACTGGTGAGTGTCTGGTAGACCAGTGCTGGTGTTGTTTATGTGTTCAGCTTTCTAAAATCTGGCCAAACAATTACGGCAGAACTGTATTGTTTACAATCGCAAACAATTATGGAAAAGCTAGCCATTAAGCAACCGAGACTAGTAAATTACTTTAGCCCACTGCTACTTCAGGACAATGCTAACTGCACAACAGACGGTCGCAAAATTAGACGAGCTGCGATTAGAATGTCTCCGACGCCCACCACACTCCCTGGACCTCGCTCCAACAGATTACTATCTGTTCCGAAATTTGGACAATTTCTTGCGAGAAAAAGAAAATCAATTCCGATGAGACAGCCCAAACCGCCTTCAAAGATTTCATTGCTTCTCGCTCTCACAATTTTTTCAGCCCGGGAATTAATGAACTTCCTACAAAATGGCAAAAGTGCATAGATAACAGTTTTACAAACTTTGATCAGTAAAATAAATAACTTCATAAAAAATCGTTTTACTTTTTTTCATATGAAACGCTAATTTCATATGTAAAGACCTAATATAATAAAGCTGAAAGTTTTAAATACATTACATTGTTGTTGCAAGTTGCCTTAGAAAGGCCTTCGTCTACAAATGCAATTTTGAGTTTATTAAATCACTCTTCCACAAATATGATTTTAGGGAAAAAAAACATGAGATTTTTAAACCCCGTCGTAAGAATGATTGGTGTTATTAGTTTAACGTGTGTATGCTTTATTATTGTTTGAAAGATGATTTGATCGACAGTGTTCTTAGATATCCTACTCGCAATTAAAAAAAATCTGTTCAGCTGTTTGAAGATCATCAGCTATTTTCTAATCATTTAAGGATTTTCGAGTCAGGGGTATTTTAAATTTATGATTAAACATAGAAAGAACATTTAATTTTTAAGTGCTTTTTATGGTCATCTCGTGTAATAAATAAATCAGTTTTTTTTATTATATCAGTTTTTTTTATTTTCCACCGATTACTGTACACCATCGTGGTAATTTGCTTTTCAAGTAAAGGTATACACTAGAAAACACAAAACACACACACACTCACACAGAGACACACACACACACGAACAGAAAAATATCGTACTCTTTTAATTCTCTCCAGTTTTTTATTCATCTACAAACTAAATTGAAAACTAAACAGATGTTCCACAGAAAATTATTCACATTAGCATTTTCTCTGGGTTCTGGCATTATATTTAGCAGAGTAACTGTTTTACTTTTTATAAGATGATAACTAAAGAAGTAGTATTATCTCTGTTTATATATTTTAAATATAAATATAAAGGCAATGTAATTCAACCTTTAACACATTCATAAAACGACACATAAGACAGATACACATTTATTTGTCCAAATTCAAAAGGATAAAAACGCTAAAGTAATATAATCAGTAGATTCATCTTTGATTACACCTATAATGCATTTATAGGAGGAATTTTTAACACATATTCGGCATCGTATGGCCCCATTTAAGATGTCGTTAAACGAAATGGACTGTAACGTAGGGCTATCAACACTTGATGGCTTATTTCATGGTACTAGCTACCTTATTTACATTAGTGCCCGATGAGATAATCATTGTGTTCAGGTATACTTTAGTAACAGTAAATTGTACAATTTATTTTCTTGTGTGTTGTGTGTGTTATATAATTTATTTGTCTTTATATAATAAAAAAAAAAGAATTGAGAAACCTTTTCATTTTAAGGTTATCTTTAAAATATACGTTTCGTTTTCTTGGCAAATTAATAAACTTAATTCTTTTAAACACGGTAACGCGAAATATACGTATCTTTATTAAATAGATGTCTAGTTTGATTATAGGTAAGGAAAATAGTTTTAATTCTCAAGACAGAGGAAATAGCGTTTTATAAGAGTTTAATTAGAATTCTAACCTAACGGCCTCAGTGGCGTAACGGTATTGTAAAACACAGCAAAGATCACATGATTTCACGGGCATATTGCCTATATAAGATTATATTATATCTGTAATATGTAAACTATTAAGAAGTAGTTTCTCATTAAGAGAAAATTGAAAGGTCACATATGTTGAACTTGATTACCAGTTGATTTCTCCCGTAACGCTAGTAAATATGGCTTTTGATGTAATTAAGTCAGATTACACCGTTGGCCGGCAAACCGAATTGAGAGAAATACATATATGTAGTTCAACAACCTTCATTTTTTATGAATCTCTCTTCTTCTTACTGCAGAGGATCGTGAGTCTTTTGACCGAGATTGTGAATCAGCTGCCTCCATCGGTTGCGCTCCGTGGCCTGGTAAATTCGGCGCTGACAGACATTCCGAGCTCCTCTATCTGGTCTGACTATCGTTTGGGACTCCTCTCTCTACCTCTAGGTCTTTTACCGTTATCATTAGGAGTTCTAGGTTAGTGGTATCTAAGTGCTTTTCACGAATAAGTATTTAAATACACTTATTTTATTTAGCCCGTCCGTTTTGTACAACAATATTTTAATGAAAATTTAAATACCTAAAAGTCGTATCACTACATATTATAAAACAAAGTCCCCCGCCGCGTCTGTCTGTCTGTTCTTTTCATGCGGTTTTCGCTAATAGAGCTCTCTCTATTAGTGAAAACCGTATGAAAATCCGTTGATCCGTGATTCATGTGATTCATGAGGAAGGTTTAGGTGTATAATTTGTACCGGTGCGAAGCCAGGCGGGTTGCTAGTTCCAAATAATTTAGTAAATTAATATTTGTTTTTATGAAAATACTGAAAAAGAAAATGTTAAATTAGAATAAACAAATACTTAATGTTACAATAATTAAATTTGACTTTACCGATTAATGACAACTTTAGTAACAAGCTTAGCACTACACTATAAGTATAGACAAGAATATGAATATATTATCTGTATTACTCCCTTTTGTGAAATCTCAAAATACAAGACTGCGCTATAAAAGTTAAATCCTTTTATTTAAATACTAGCAACCCGCCCCGGCTTCGCACGGGTGCAAATTATACACCTAAACTTTCCTGATGAATCACTCTGTCTATTAGTGAAAACCGCATGAAAATCCGTTCAATAGTTTTTCAGTTTATCGCGAACAGACAGACAGACAGACAGACAGACGCGTCGGGGGACTGTGATTTATAATATGTAGTGAAGATCAACAGTTAATGTGGTTAGTTCCCTGAAACAACGCATTAGATAGACTGAAGTGAGAAAAATAAAGGAAAAGAGGAGCTATCTCGCGTTATCTAGGATGGTGATCACAACCCCAGTTAAAGCACCTACCTGATAGTACTCTGTTTGTTTATGAGTGGAATCGCTATAGCTCCAGGAGAGAGGAAAGGTTAGCAAATAACACGCGATTATTATACTAAAAAAAACAGACCTGACCGTCATTTAAATACACTCTGAAAATATCAGGAAATTATTGTTACATCGCGATAGAATGCTTTCGACAACCACTATAATCTGTATCAATTGCAAAATGAATTATAATTTATTGGCAAAAGGTAATTGCATACATATCCATGTCAAATTAGATTCAGAGAAGCGTAGAGATACGCGTGTGTTGTGACCCGAGTTAATTGATATTACCTAGTATTGATCAGATAATATGTTCGTATCGAGCATCAGAGAATTGGCCTAATACATTGTTCAATGTATTGTTTCATTAAACCATTTGAGTGTTGTGTTGTTTGAGTGAGTGTAAACTAGTATGTATTTACGGCAGTGCAAAGACTGAACGAAGTTTTTGATCAGGAGTAATTGGAGCACCTCTAGACAGTTTATTTTATGAGACGATGTTGTAATTTCTAGGGCGCTTAAAATAAGGCCAGCCACACTTCAGAATCTTTGACTTCCATAGCATGGTACGTGAGGAGAAACATGGAAATTACGGACAAGGTACACGAAAACAATGTTAAAAGGTATTAAACAATATCGGTACCGTGCAGCAGAATGGATAAAATATGAGTCGAACAATAAAAAGGTAGTAGTGAACCTATTTATAGGACAAATAGAATGTATTTAAATGTTATGTACGTACGTCCTTTGAGTTCAATATGTCAGAGGGCTATCAAAAACTAACAATCAGCCAAAAGTCAAAAGATTGGAAGCCAATTTCGTTGTTTTCAAGAGAAAGTAATGAACGTGTATATAGATATAAAGACGTAATATTATGTGTTGATATATCACAATATTTCGTAGTGAACAAACTAGAATTTCTATTACAAATGATGTTACATAATCAACAACAAATATACGAAGATATCTGATCAGCAATCTTAGGAAGTCAGTCAAGTAATAAACTGTATAAACTTAGCCTACAGTCAGAGTAGATTATGACGTAAGCAAGTTAATTCGTCTAGTTGGCGGCGGACTACGGCTTGCCAAGTTAGTCTGTTGGCCGTCTGATTAATCTTAAACTTGCAGGTTAAATTTGACTTTTGTGGTAGATGTTTATTACTTTTAGACATAATACACACATATAGCCAGCCTTCTCAGTACACAGTAGTACAGAGTTCAATACTCTAACAAGGTTACGTCTTGATGCGGCGCAATTCTAAGACTAAAATTAACTAAACCTCCATTAGGTTTAGTTAACAAATTTAGTTATATGTTTTTGTGTAAGTAGCATAGTATAAGGTCGGGGAAAAAGTCTCTTCGTAATTTATATACAAATTCAACACATTTATTTTTCAAAGTTTAATTGCTTTGAATTACTAAGATAACTTGTTGTGTGGTAACTTGTTGTACTACCATCTTGTAGATAGTGACATAACCCCATTGCTCTAGAAATCTTGGGATTTGTAATCAAAAAACTGCGACAAGTATTTTGACGGTCCTATCTTGATGTTAACCTTCTTCAAAGAATTCTGAAGAGACCAAAACAGGTGAAAATCTGAGGGAGCAAGGTCAGGGCTATATGGTGGATGCATTAACACTTCCCAACAAAGCTCTCTCAATTTTTGCTGAGTGGTCAAAAATGTGTTTCAAAGTGGTCAAATTAATTCCGGCCGTTTTCTCTTAATTTCTTGCTTGAGTCTCATTAGTTGTGCGCATCAGAGATCCGAATTAATCCGAATCATACACACAGCATCACCTTATTGCGTGTTAATCCGGGTTTCGCTACAGTCTGTGAAGCTTGACTACCCTTTGACCATGATCTTTTTCGCACGTTCTTGTCGTAGGTGATTCAGTTTTCTTCACTAAAAATCTATAAAAATGGTTCGGCTTCATTACATTTCAATAGACAATCGCAAATGAGTACACGATTCATTAGGTTTCTTTCAGTGAGCTCGTGTGGCACCCAAATATCGAACTTTATTGTATACCCAGACTTTTTCAAATGGGTTAAAACTGTTTGGTGGTCAATCCTCAGTTCCTCGGTTATGTCGTAACTACTAATACCTTACTCCACATTTTCAATAATTATCTTTCAAAAAAGTATCACCGACTTCAATGCGTCTCAAAATACCCAAATCGCTTCAAGTGTGCCTATAAAATTTGAAGAGTTCCCTTGATTTCTCCAGGATTCCATCACCATATCTTGACCTGATGACCATGGGACCACCTGGGAAGTATACCCTTTCAAACAAAAGAAGAATTTTCCAAATCGGTCCAAATGTCTTTGAGTTATCGGTGAACATATATAAAAAAAAATATACAGTGGAACATAGAACCTCCTCCTTTTTTGAAGTCGATTAAAAATGGCATCGACTTATCCGTATGAGGGCAACCAGAGCGAGCTGGGTCTTTGACATCAAAATTCCCGGACTGAAAACGCTTGAACCAACTTTGTGCCATTCTTACTGACACTGGATTAGGTCCATAAACGTCACAAAATCTTTTCGCCGTTCACATTTTTCTCTTATTATAAATTTTTCCTTGTTTCAGATAATATATTTTCAGGGGTTGGTACATAGTAACAGCACTAAATAATGTCATCATTCATTTGCAAATAGTTTAATGTTGTGATTAAATATTTTTAATAACTAGTTTATGTAATATGTCCTAAATATAATGAAGGTGAAAGATTAAAACATCTTGAATTCTTAGTATTGACCGTTGGCTATAAACTGCACTACTGTACTTAAGCATTCACAAAACCGTACCTACAAGTCTTTAGTGCTATTTACAATAAATAATATATTATTTATCACATGCAATGCTTAAGAAAAATAATACTTTGTTATACAGGCAACGTACATGTTAATTCCTCCAGAGCATAGATACGTCTCCTGCTTTTAAATGAGCAATTAATAACGATTAAATGAATAATCAATGACAATTAAAGGAATAATCCATGATAAATGCAGAAATAATTAATGACAAATAAATAAACAATTAAGTAATTTTATTTTTTAAATTTGCGGAGTATGGTTATATGTATGATATAAAAAACTACGACCGTTTCAATCAATCAGCCTATCATAGTCCACTGCTGGACATAGGCCTCTCCCAATGTGCGCCACAGCACCCGGTCTACCGCCTTCCGCATCCAGTCTATCCCTGCTACCTTCTTCAGGTCGTCGGTCGGTTGTAGCATGTATTGTATGTAGTAATAATTCCATTTCAGTTTTTTTTATAATGAACAGCCATGATAAATATTGGAGAAAATAAATCTGTGACTTGTTGTAAATTGCTATTCCTGAACGAACGGGTACATGAACGAACAGTATAACCCAAAGATGTTTACGGGACATAAAGTTTGTTTTATGTGTTATAAATTCCTTTTTGTACCATTGTCTCTATGAAGATAATTCCGGCTTTTTATCGTATGATGAACTACTATAGCCTAAGTCAGTTGCTACTGTTTCCTTCAAATAAAGAAAATTAGTTTTCGATGGTATAGCTCTATAGATATTTGATGTGTTAATAGTTGACTAGGCGTATTTGCTGAAAGCTCCACTACCAATGTAGGCTTAAGTCAACATTGCGCACAGCCTACAAATCATTGTCAGTTCGTAGCCTATTTATATAGAACCCTGTAGGGCAGAGAAATGGTTCCTAGTATCAATATTTGAACGATAAATTGATATTGTGCATTTAGTTGTTTAGACATTAGCAGTATTCTGGAACATAGTAAGTACGGTACTTATATTGATAAAACGGAATGCAAGATATAGATCTTGATCAGCACAGTACGGTAATACTTTCAATACTCTTAGTAGTAGTTAGTAAATTTATTTGTTTGACTGGTCTGTTGGTCTAGTGGTTAGTGACCCTGACTGCTATGCCATAGGTCGTGGGTTCGATTCCCACCCGAGTCTGGGTGTTCTTTGTGTCCGTTGTTTGTATGTTTGTAAAGTCCCCCGCGACACAGTCTGTCCATGGTCCAATGCTGACAATGGCATCCATGAGAAAACCATATAAGTCTTTTATAGAATAGTTTTTTTGAAGTCGGTTTTTTTTTGGAAAGAATTATATTCAATAGTATAGTAGGTACTTTAAAAATGGTATAGTAATAGACTAATTCATATATAATTTGTATTTCGTAAATCGAGTTTCGCAACATAATCATACCAATAAATTAGCATTGTACTCACACACTCGTGGGTTATGAATAGTTTACACCGAGCACTAGAGTAAATAGGAAAACAGAGCTGCAGTAAACACAGACTGTGTCACTGCTATTATTTCAAATAACGACATAAACAAATTGTTCCAAGCATAACAAAATTACGTTAAAAATGATGTATGCATTTTTATTATATATATTTTTGTTTTTTTTTATTGTGAGACCTAAGTCTCACAATAAAAAAAAACAAAAATAAAAAAATTAAATAGCTCCGACTCAAAAATCCTTTCAACGAAAAAAAGCCGATGATCTTCGAAAGACTGACCACTTTTTTTAATTAGAGCTAAGAAACTCTCGACCAGGTAACCTTAAAACTAACAAAATAATTATGAGCTCTTCCTACATTAAAATCAACTACAACGTATTTTTGGGAGTAAATTCCTTTAAAGGAAAATAACCAAATAGGTATTGAGTAACGGTTTTATGGAACACCATTTTCCTCCACAGCTGTATATAATGAATCTATAATCGGGTACTTTACCTTACAGAATTAAAGCTAGGTATAATTAAGTTAATGATTTTCGAACTTAATTTACATACTTACCTCTGCAAGGTTAGGTTTAGAGAGCCATATAATTCCTAGTACTAGAGTGTACGACGTTATTCCAACAATATCTCCAGAGGCGCAATATTAACTACACCCTATCATTTTACATTTACGAGGTAGGCCTCTACAGTTGGTGCTTGTACTGAATTGAGGACTCGTTTGGGCGACGACGCTCTGCTTCAAGTAGGCCTTTGTTTCAACTCAAATATATCAAAGGGCAGCTGAGTTACATAAACTTTGCGAGATGAAACAGCTCAACTAGCTCTTGATTAAATTATGCTTTGTTAAATAAATTTTTGCAGGAAAATTTTTGTGTTGTCACAAGGTCTGCTGTCTGTTAAATAGAACCGTCTTACTAAATAGAACAATCTTAGAAGGAAAAATTCACCTTTAACCAAGATTTTAATTTCGCTTCTCTTGTATTCCTTTCTCGTAAAATTTAATTTACAGGTGCTTTATACGTGGGTCACACTGAAAGTTTTTAGAATAGGCCAGTAATAAAAGCAGCCGATGCAAAACTTATTTAATTTTCGAATTAGGAACTCTTTGGGAATCTGTTGATGTTTAATGATTTCATTTCTCATTTGTTTTTACAAATTGGCGGCAATTTAAAAAGTGTCTGTCGTGAATCGAAATGGATTTGACTAGAGAAAATTTTCGCTCAATGATTTATTACGACTTTCGTTGCGGTCTTACTCAACAAAAATGTTACGATAGACTTCGATTGGCCTTTCATTACGAAGCCCTAGCTCGTGCCACAGTTTCCAAATGGTTAAATGAGTTTAAACGCGGTCGAAGGAAACTCACTGATAATTCTCAAGAAGGACGTCCTTCTATGGCGACTACTGCAGATAACGTGAGTGCTGTGTGGCTAATGATAGAAAGCTGATAGAAGGGTGACATATCAATAGATTCGGGCAGCTTTAGGCATTGGTATGAGTCAAGTACAAAAAGTTTTACTGACACAAGCTTTGTACTAGATGGATAACTCATAATTTGACGAAAGATCAAAAACGCCGTCGTTTGGATTGGTGCCGCTCAATGCTTAAAAAGTATGACGGAGGTGACTCGAATTGTGTAAATGACATCGTCATAGGTGATGAATGATGATCCCTAAACAGGAGCAGGCTCACTGCTTCAGTCAATGGTTCTATCGCATGCGACGGTGCTTAGGAAGGAACGGAGACTTCTTCGAAAAGCATATCATTCCGTTTTTAATTTTCTAAAAACTTTCAGTGTGACCCCCGTACAATTTTAATCGCAATTCACTTTAAATTCATCGTCACCGTGTTCCGATAAATTTAAGTTAAGAATTCTGTGAAAATGCACCTTACATTTATAAAGCACTTCACGCGCTTTTATAGTAAAGCTTTCCTACAGGCAGGCTTTAGTTAGAAAAATGCATAGTAGTTTCGCTAACTAAACTAACCTGAATGCTTACTGGAAATTGAATAACTTCAACGAGTTACGGGTTATTCTATTAACACTGAAGAGATAAAAGAAATTGAGCATTTTAAGCTTTTGATCCGACCAACTCCACTACTACATAGTTACCTACATATTGTATAATATCAAATGAGGTTAATCTACTAATTTTTAGAGATTTTAAGAGAATACTATTAAGAGCTCTTAGATAGATATAGAAACCTCCTTTGTCTAATGACAGGATAGCGTGATACGATCCTATTGAAGTAATGAGATCGCTTAATAGCTAAAAGAAACCGAGGAAGCTCATCGAATACCGTAGACTGTGTAATGTGATATTCGCTTAGGTATTTATCATTTTATATATTTAAGTAGTTAAGTAGCAAAAGTGTACATTTATCTAGAAGATAAATGAAGAAACTAAACTGACAATAACTATTGTATCTTTACTTAGGATGTCATATCTTTTCTTCTATCACTAGGTTATTCCCAAAATCAATTAGAGGCTAGAGCTATTAAAATTAAATATAGTTCCACACTACATAGCATAAGATATAAAAAAGTTACATAGTAAGATTCATTCGTGAACTAAGTTTGTGTTAAACAGGTTATTCTGAATTAGCGCAGTGCTATCAACAGAATACATAAAACTGTTGATTAGAATTTAGAAGTAGTACCACACGACCTATGATCACTCCAAAAATACTTGTTGCTGCCAAGTAATTTTTATTCCTAAGTTACACTCCTAAATCACACTGTTATTACTATTAGAGAGTATAGATCGATATATATAGTATATTATATAGGTTGTCTGGAAGAAATCACTGTGAGATAAGACCGATAAGACCGCCTATTGTCATGCCTGTCTAAATATAAAATGTCTGTATTACATTTTCCTCGAATAGTGTACAATAAATTATTTTTTTTTTCTATCATTTTTTTCTATCTTTTTTTCTCTCTTTTTTTGTGATGTTTTTAGTTCTTAATATTTCTTATTTTTATTTTTAGTTTTAATAATGTCTAAATTGTTTGTGTAATGGTTTTTATTAAATACTTTTAGTACTTAAGTATCCTCCATTAATTTGTTGCATGATGTGTTTACCTTTAAGTAGTTGTTACATTGTCTGAAGTTTTTTCTGTTAATTTTATGTATGTCGTGTATTAATGTAAACAACTGTTGGTAGACCTAATACATAAATAATAAAAAAAAAAAAAAATAAATAAATAAAAAAATATATAAATAAATAAATATTTTTCAATTTCTCACTTATTTACGTTTTGTTTTTCTCATTCGTTTAATCCCGTTTGTATCAATATATTAGCGCTGCTGGTTTACCCTTAATTCTTTAAACCACTTTCTAAGCATACTGGAGGCTGGATATTAGCAAAGCTCTGGATAAACCGTTAATGAATTGTCATTATAGTATCAACAGAGTTAACAGTTCGTTAAACGGGTAAAATATTTTCCTGAATATAACGAAGTGAATTTAGGCTAATCTTTCAATGTGTACGAATTGTTGAATTGGAGACCGCTAAATATAGTATTTCGATCGAATATTGTCAGAAATAGGCAATTTACGGTGTTATTGATCTTTCATCTTTTATACGTCAAGATGTTTGATCAAGTTATGCTAAAATGCAGCTGTTAAACTGTTGACAATCTAATGTGTTAAAAAATATTTCTGAAGTAAAGTACACTGAAAATTCAATAGTACATATCACAAATTCAGTAGATAGCAATTAAGTCGATAGGGATTTGTTAATCAAAGTCATTCCACTGTCCGACGGCACCGACGGAATTCGACAGAGGTCTTGTGGGAGATTGTGTCTCTGCCTAAACAAGATGCTATTATTATGTCTGCTAGCGTACTCACTCACTGAATACTTCAGTGAGGAGTTACGAAGCGTTGGTAATTGGCTTGATAGGCATGTTTTTATTTTATTCACTAGTAACGTATTTAAACAAAATGATGAATTGTTTTGAGATTAATATAACAAGTACATGCGCGAGAAGTCCTGTAAATCAAACGCAATACATACTTACACACGAAAGCAACACAATTCAGGGAATATTAAAAGATAGTTTTGCATTGCATTCGTGCTTTATTTTATGTATTATCTATACTATATATCTTTATCTATACTATACTATCTTATGTTTATATATATATTATGCGAGTACATAGAATTTTAAAATATTGAAATTTATCGCTTCTTTTCCTCGATACATATACATTCATTACATTAACCTTACTGAAAAGCTTAGCATTTATTTAAAATATTTTACATTTTTAATACTTCGTATATCCCTAAAGGGATACTCATCAACATTTTTACTGTATTTTTGGTCTCAAGTGATAGTTGGTGAGCTACCGGGCAATTTCTATCAGAATAACCCAATATTAATTTATCCGACTCCTGACTCCAATTCAGAACCTCAGGAGGCACACAAACAAAGTTCCAAATTATTTCAACGAAACTGCAAAGTATTTGTCAATTTTATTCATCTTTATTTTTAATTTCCTAAATAATAAAAAATGTAAAATTGCTAATGAATAAAGAAGTAAAAGAACAGATAAAGACATTAGTCATCAGTCATCATGTCATCTTTAGATTTCGTCGATATCAAAATTGCATAACAAACCTAATATTCCATTCATGGCGTTTGAATTTCGAATCGTCCAATGAGTTTGGTCGTAGAAGTATCTATATTTGAATTTCAATATTCGTCCCTCACATTTGATTGGTGAAAGTCAGGGAAATGTCACTGCTGACCTTTAACGCCTAGAGAGGGTGGCTGTCTACCCAAATTGCCTTCGCGAAAAATGCAAATGTTGATAAATTATATTTCTCCAAAAATATATTTTCTGATATTTGATTTGAAGGCACGATGGATTGTTTTGGTGTAGGAAAAAAGAAAGCAATAAATTTTGAAAATCGAATGTATCTCCATTTATTTGAATACATTCATTTCTCAAATATTTTGTGCCCAGCTATAAAATATTGGACAATGTTTTAAGAAATGTGTTATTTATGGTTAAAAAAATATGTATAATTTTTAACGTCATAAAACCTATTATTTATTATCCTAACTCTAGTGATCTGTTTTCCGTATTAGGGGTTTATAATCTATGTATATGAAAGTCAATTGCCAAATAGGTGTGTCGGAACATCACTTGTGAACGGCTCGACCGATTTGGCTGATTTGTTTCTGTTGTGTTTGTATTGTGCGTAAATGCCAGAATAAGATTTGAATGAAAGATTTTTCAAATACAAACTCCCTACGCAAACACACAAATAAAAAAATCATACGGTTAAACATCCGGATTCATTTTGATGAATTTTCTTAATGCATGGGCATTGCCAATGAATGATAATCACTTTTTCCAAGTTTGTTTTCTTGGAAATTCTGATGATGAAATCAATCAGTATTGTGCTCTTTAGTAGCTACTTTTGTTTCTGTAGACGTGTATTTGTGATTAATTCCTCCTAAACTGCTCGACCGATCTTGATGATTTATTTTGTGTGTTTGAGTGAGTCGGTCCCTCTGGTTTAGATTCACGATTGGACCTGATAGGCAGCAACCGTTTTCTAGAAATTTTACTTTTTATTTCTTGACCAAAGTGTTGTTATTTTTTTAAGATTTTAGTGTTTTTATTTTATTATCGAAATCAATTATTATACTAAAAAGAAAATCCTAATCAGGCAAAAAAATGGCTGTCGGGTCCGCTAGTTATATATAGGTAATATTTAAAGGATTGATCAAACATAACCACCCTTACTGTTGAAGCTCATGGGTTTGCCATGTTTGTCATGACGAGAACAGCAGATTAAGAATGTTGGGTGGTAAACGAATTTGAGTACACGAACTAAGTTTATTTTGTAATTTATTACCAAACACAAAATAATGCTATTACGAGTACGTTCCACTAGACAAACTGCATTATTATAGCTAAGGGAAGGAAATTAAAAGGAAACCTCTAAGAGAATCAGTATCTCTTGTGCAACCAGCCTTAATCTGAATGTAAATTAAGCTTGTTACAACAATAATATCCCATGGCAGTGTGCAACTGATGTCACAGATAACAGAAACATAAAAGAAATAGAGCTCTGCTTTGAAACTCCTTTGTAGGTATACCAACAGATTTGTATCGCCTTGTTGAGTTTGCAGGCACCGAGGACAGTAAAGGATGCTCTCGCTATCCTTTCGCTCTTGTATGCACGTAATCCCACTAGATAGGGATAGGAGATAAAAGTAAACGCGTATACCATATACATCGGACAATTGTTCATGCTACGGTGCCCGCTTTCCGGGATTTTGCATAATCGGATAATGTCTGTCAACTCCAACAACAAATTTTGTAGAGGTATTTCGTTGCGGTTCCCAAGTTTGTTACTTTGTCCATGATGGCACTGTAACCTCGTTGAGATGAGTTTACTTGACAAGTAGCTATTTGAAAACTTTTATGGAACTTAGATCAAAGGCTTGTATTTAGGGATGTGCGTGTACTTAAATTTTATGGCTTAGAATAAAAAAAGATTTATACATACACATACCTATGTTAAATACATATTTTATTTCTAATAAAAAAAGGAGTAGACTATAGGTGTAGTAAGGTTTATCAATATATTTTTTAAAAATGTGTATATCTAACGTTCGCGTTTTCGTAGCACTCTGGTTGACAACGTTGCTAATTAGACATTGACACCAAACCTTTGTATTTAGGCGTTCTGTGTCTAGGCGTAATTTTTCTAAAATATGTATGTATTTAAATATATAAGTATGTTTGTCAGCAGTCTGGTTACCATTCTACCATCATACCATCTGGTGTTGCCTAGTTTGGAATCAGACGGCCGTGTGAAAGATGTATCAAGTTATTATTATATAGTTTGACTGGCAGAGAATTAAATTTTTTTGGCATCAGTAATAAAGTCTTGGAATCATTATACTAAACATTCTGCATTCCTAATATTTAACTAAAGTCTGTTGCAAAATCAGTGGTTTATAACAAGATAATATCAATCACTCAGACAGGGATTTTACCGGGTTTCTGAATCATATCAATGAGGATACAGTAATTGGATTTTAATCATACAAACCATTTGAAAAAAGAAACGCTTCCAGTTATTGCACTAGAAAACGTCAATCAGTCGCTCTTAACATTTAGTAATTACAACCATCTTCAAACAGATGCATTGTAGGTTGATCTGCGTTCTCTTGATTGTATAAATAACTGAGGTAGTTATCGAAGATTCGCAGATACACGCGTACCACGTCTGGCGGTGGCGCCGCGCTGCGTCGTTGATACGATTTGTTTATTATTTAACAGCGCCCTACTGTAATATTCAAAGCTATTTCTCCGAGTACAACAACAATCTTGAAAGTGAGAAAATAAATCATTAATTCATTATATTGTTCTTGTCCTTTTCTAAGTGTAGAAAATGTAAAAGCGTTTACGCATCACTCGTGAGGTGTCACCGTTGAGGTGGTAAGACTAGTGGACTTCATCTTATAAAACAAAGACCCCCGCCGCGTCTGTCTGTCTGTCAGTTCGCGATAAACTCAATAACTACAGAACGGATTTTCATACGGTTTTCACTAATAAACGAAGTGATTAATGAGAAAGGTTTAGGTGTATAATTCATTAAGGTTTTGTGTTAAACGGCTGAAATATGACGATGATTGTTGAAGATGTGGAAAAAATGCTTCTATCCGTGCGAAGCCGGGGCGGGTGGCTAGTTAAAAATAAGACTGACGCTTTTTACAAATAGCTGACGATGAGATAATGTATGAACGTTCTTGTATATTTACATATGTATGTATCTAAGAGAAACATCTGCGTTTATTGTGTGAAAAACGATTGTAACATTTCGCTTCTCTTTCAGGATCAGATGTGTTCATCAAAATAATTTACCTTCTAAATATAATTTAATATATTTGTGTATGCTTGTCAGTATAGTACATGAAAACTATACATCAACTTTTTTAAATCACGGCTACTATATGTATAACGTTGAATGTAGATAAAAAAATGAAATATTATAAATTTTATACTAGGTATTTTCATATTTTTTAATCTAAATTCGACGTGCTTAACGTTTGACGTGATTAATACCTAGAATATTTAAGTTTCTAGATTAGATAGTTAGATAAGGTTTTTAAAAAAAATATGTTTCATGTTTTGCATAATATTCCTATTTGTTATTCTATATAACAGGACGGCATATAATATGTACACAATGTTGATGTTAAGTCATCAAGTTAATAAATAAATAATCTTTATCCTCTCTAACTAGTCAATTGTTCATCCGTTCTAGTTATTATACGTATTTATATACATTTATTAGATAAGTATACGTTTGGTATAAATATGCTACCTTAATAAGTCCTTATTATTTCATTATATCTTCGATACTGTCTACTTTATATTTTGTTCTCTGCATCTCCCCACATTTGCATGGTAGAGATTGCTTCTCGTGTTAGGTCATTAAGTCTCATATTAAAATTTAAATAGATCAAATAAATAAATGACTTTTGCTCATTCCTAGAAATTAATAAAATCCATATCGTAAAGAAAAATACAATACATATTTTTATACTATCTTCTAAGTATTATGTTTTTTAAATGAATAGTTGTCGAATGCATATTTTATATATACTTAATAATCAAATATACCACCAATAAACTGACAGACTACATCGTTAGTTGCCCAAGATAACCCTTATATTCATTAGGTTTTCTATTAAGGAATTCTTAGTAGCCCAGGGATGTAAAACGTGACACTTAAAATAAGGCTGGACAAAAGTGGGTATACACATCGTCATCAACCTACCTCTTCAGATACATACGGATAAGAATATAAAGAAAATAAAATATCTGTAAAGTGTTTGTTAATACCGAGACTTGAATTTAAAACTTCTCAACATTATACAATTAGGTTCCAATAAATAATAACGTTTTTTCTATAAACAGTTTTTGAAATATACATCACTGATAAATATCTTCTGAGTTTTTACCGCAATACAGATAAAGCCGGACGTAGTCTGTTGAGATTGCTTTATCATTTTTTCGAAAGCTCTCCAAGAAAGCGCTGGCGTCGCATTGTCATGATCAAAAGACTGTCAGTAGTAGTACTTCTTATTTAGGAAAAAAAATTAGTGGATCTTAGACTTTTAGGCTTAAAACGACAATCAGTGTTAAGTAATATGTAATGGTTGTGTTAAGAAGCGTTTTAGTTTTTAAGGAATAAAACGTTATATGCATTATAGACTTAAAATTATTTCATCATGAAATAAATGTCGGTACCTACTAAAACGAATTCGTAAACATAACGCAAAAATAATATTATAGTAGGTAAGTCATAAATTTCAATTTAGATGTGTCGTTTCCACTCATGTCGAGAAATGTAGTAAACACGTTTCCTAATGTCCCGGAAAGGCCAATTTTGTATCAGGACCTAATGCCGTGAAGGTTCTGAATTTCAGAGTTCCCTGGCAATGGATGTTCGGAGGTCGTCTTAGTAACTTCATTGAACTATATGAGGTGATACAGGCAGCAGCATAAGACTGCTAATGTAACATAAATATTTACATGTGTTGATATCATCCGTCAAGAACAGCTTTATTTTGACAAGCGAACTGCCACTTTAAACGAAGTTTTTGAAGTGAATACTTTTTAGCGGCGTTGTGCACTTTTTGAGATGGGTAAAAAATGTTAAACTCGCGTCAGGACACCTGACCCTGATCGAAAATTCGTAAGTTGGAGCCACGTTTTTTTTAATTAAAAAAAATATAATATTCGAAATTCAAAGATTTATGAGCGGCCAGGAGCGCAGAACTTCCAATGTACCCTAAGTACATATGTTATTACCATTTAGATATGTTATTGCCTACTTTTTACTTTTTAACCTAATTATATATATACAGATGTGTGTGTGTGTGTATGTATATGCAAATACATTGTGAAGTTATGTTTTTACTTCTGACGTGCAGTCCTACGACTGACTTTTTTTTTTGTGGTTCCTGCAAGCATTAGACACATTACGGGTTTATTGCCATATCCAAAATTTTGTTTTAAATTATGTACCTACGCATTACATTTTTAGGCCCATAGGTACAGCTCTATTTTTGAAATAATCAGCAACATAATCATTACAGAAGTACCTGGATATAAGATTTTTTAAATAAGGTTACGAATTTGTCAAGTATCAGCTCTTGACATTTTTCGTCAATTCGATTATATGCAACATCCAATCTTGTAACTGAAATAGGTATTGAGAGTAAGGAAAATTTTGCCGTCGTTGTCTGCGGCACTTGAGGGGCCTCGAAGAAGGCGAGTGGCCGAGAGTCTCTTGTGTTAGCAGCGACCACCTGAACGTGTCGCAGCGGCCTTTTTACTCACCCAACCCAATTTCACGCCATTGTTTAGACACGAGCATTCGCATTCTATTTTCAAATTTAGTTCTGTTTATTTTTAAGACTACGATTATTTTCTTGTAAAATTGTATTTGGAAAAATTGTTTATTTACTTGATAAATAAATTCGGGTGAAGTAAGTTTTTCCTTTTTATTTTTCGTTTTTTAATCGTTAACCAGACGTGATTGAAAAACGAACAGACCTATTAAACGGCTTTTTACTTACAGGTTTAAGGTATTTTAAATTACTATCTCGACCTTAGAAATGTAAACTGTGACCATCGACTTTGTCCCATCGCCAAAACAATAGAATCATATAAACTGCGTTTAGATAGATACTTTATAAATTAAAATCACAAGACAGTACAATTCTAAGGTAATATATTTACATATATGCTTTTAGCAATGAATCATTTGATGTTTCTTTAATTTTATTCCAGTTGGCACGGTCAACTGCCATAAAACAAACATAAGGTTCAATAATAAAAGAAAGAATTTAGACGACTGGATACACAATTGAATGGAATGTCATGGCGGAACAAATACAATCGCTTGCTTTTTCAGTATATTGCTAAATGTGCATACAAAACTCCCGCCAGTTTTATTGTCACTCGGATCGTGATGTTACGTTTAGCAAGAACTTGCCATAGCGGCAATGAATGTGTTTACCTAATAAACGAGTCAACTAATTTAACATTTCGACGAGATCGTAGTTCGTGGGAGAGCCATGCTTCGGCACGTATGGGCCGGCTCGACCGGAGTGATACTACGGCCTCACAGAAAACCGACAGTGAAGCAATGATTGCATTGCTTTTCGCCGAGTGAGTGAGGTTACCGGAGGTCGTAACTCTTCTCTTTCCCTCTTCCCCCACACCCACCTTAAAGGCCGGCAACGCACTTGTGACTCTTGGGTTGCGATGAGCGGCGATAGTTACTTGCCATCAGGTGACCCGTCTCCTCATTTACCCACTATCCCATAGAAAAGAAAAGAGAAGTAAGTAAGTAGAAAACTTTTCATCTTACAAGACTTATCAAGCATACCTTTGTATGAACAAATTTAAGCCACCGAGACTGATTTCACATTCTCTTTTTCTTCCATCAGTGTTTACCATGTTAAAGTTTACAGATTAAATCGATTTGTCTACGGATTTGAGCACCGAAGATCGTCATGAGATCACACCGTTGTTCCTCTTCGGTTTTGGCTCCCGGACTATGAGACTGACGTAGTACTAAAGCGTCCCATTTCAGCCTAATGGAGAGATCGCCATGATGGTACTCGTAGTACCAGTGATACCACTCGCATTTCTTTCGTTGCAGGTTTGCATAGGTTACAGAGACTGCTTATTCACTCTGTTGACTTAGGCAAATCATAGGCGTTTAATCAATAATTTGCAATGGACCTCTTTCAACTAAGACATATACCTAAATGGACAGTCATTTGAAAACTTGACTCCATAAACAAGAAGATGTTTTTAAATCCAAAGAAGATCAATTTAGGCGAACTGTTTATACACCACTTTTTTTCTAGTCCTGAAAAAAGTATATGACCGAGATAACAACTCTTTTTAGCTGATTTATTTTTATTTTGCATCTATCAGCGAAAGTAGTAGCTTTAGCCTACGATAGTTATTTTATTTACGTAGTATTAAGTTCACGCAATAAATCTAATAAGTTTGAAGCTGTCCCTTGCGGGATAAAGTAAGACTAATGGTGATATAATCTCGATAGAAAAAACCGCGTTTCTGTTCTGTTGTGTGAGAAATAGTGACCATGTGGTCACGTAAGTATGTTGTACATATTTATAAGCAATGGGCCAACTGAACACAAAGGTTCTTAAATTTTTCTTTTTCATTGCCTTTAAATAACCTTTACAATGTACAATTTTACAGACGTAGTGTGTGTGCCGATCGGCTGGTTTTAAAGAGCTACCTGCTTTTTTGACAGAGGCGTAACTGCACCTTAGCAGGCTACAGTAAATTATCAAATAAATCAAATCTATACTCCAAAAACTATTATATGTATCAATTGTTTCTGATTTATAACTATTCGGATTTCTGTGTGAATTGAAATTTAACACTGCAATAAAACAAGAGTTCGAAATTTAAAGCAGACGTAATTTTATAGAACAATAGTTTTCGTTTCTATACAATTTATTCTCAATATGATGTTTGGATTACGAATGAATCACTTACATAATATTTTAAATTCAGATCATCTCTGGAAAACTTACGTGTCTCGACACCATACTTCATTCAAACTTGACAGGTGTTCTAATACTAGGCTTTGGGTAACTCATATTTTGAATTCTTAGCACGGACGTTGTTGGTTTGGCGTGCACTGGCTGGTACGGTTCGTTATAATCGATCATGGGTGTTTTAAGTACTACAGTGTACGTCATTATTGTAAGAAAATGTAATGGTCTTACTTTTATTACCATAGTAAATTGTGTAGGTGCTCACAGAAATGCTGGCCTCATAGTTGATTAGATCAGATAAAGAATGGGGTCATTTTCTATGTGTGCACTGTTAGCAGGTCTTTTCAATTTGAAATATTTAAGATTTTGTGTTTTACGTTACCTTAGAAATAATTTTGTCCAGAGAATGTTTCAAATCTATCTCGGAAACGTCTCACAGAAATGCTGGCCTCATAGTTGATTAGATCAGATAAAGCATGGGGTCATTTTCTATGTGTGCACTGTTAGCAGGTCTTTTCAATTTGAAATATTTAAGATTTTGTGTTTTACGTTACCTTAGAAATAATTTTGCCCAGGGAATGTTTCAAATCTATCTCGGAAACGTCAGAGAATTTATGTCTTCAGAGACCTTGAAAAAATCATAAAACAAATAAAACATGCTTACTTCTGAGTTCAGGTGAGGGCATGCAAAAATATTTGTAGAGGACAATTTTGTTTTACGATAGATTCTCATCACTGTAGTGTAATAAATGAAAGCCGTTTTCAAAATGATTTATAACGTTAAATGCAAAGCACCTGAGCTCCAGTGTACTATTGTTTATGTCAAAGGTAAAAGCTTGTAATTTCACCTACATATGTATGTAACAAGTGAAGGCAAGTGTAAATTCTGTGTTCCGTTAAATATGAAAAATATACTACGTACTGAGTTTTGCATCAGGAAGTCATCGTTTTTATAACTACATATCTAGTATAATTGTTATACATTGTTGTATATTATTTCCTTAATAAGTTATACTTTTAAAGACGGTAGGATGGAAATATTTTCTTAATCGTTCGTGTCGAGGCAGATCTGCAGTGTCCTGTTTTGTTATAGACGATCGCATAAGCTGAGTGTAAAAGTTCCACAAGCACTGTAATGTCAGCTATTTATTCCATTTCTTTCTTAGGTAGTTAGCGATTTGCAGCATAATATTATGTATTCGTTATTTTTGGTTAGTATTTAGAGTATTTTGTACTTTTGAAAAGAACATACATGGAGTAACAGTATGGTCAAATTATTTAGGTACTCACATTGACTTTGCAATCTTTCAAATGCACTATTTTTATTGAAATATTATCCAGTTTGTAGCCCAGTTTATGATTTTAAACCTTAAAGTTATAATCCCGTACACAAGCTCATTTTGTTCTAACACCGTCGTAACACTTCATCAAAGATGGCCGCGGCGTTCCAGACAAGATTTAACGAAACGCAATGGTGTAGTAAAGCTGTTGCCAACATTAAAAATAAAGTTTATGAGGCAGCTTTATAAGTCTTTGCAGCTTTATTACCGTGAAATTAAATTTATTTTGTTATATCTCAGAATAATTTTTCGCAGTCCCAATGCAATCTTTCACAATTTTTATAGGGCGCAAGTACGTGCCATTTGATTTATTATGAGAATTTTCTTACATTGTGTTACATGTTTCAACTTCTAAGGATGAGCTACATATTTGTTAAACGTGTTGTGTCATTTTCAAATCTTGGTTCATTAGTTCTTGCCATTGTTTATAATTGACAAGAAATAAATATCTTTTATAGACGATACTTTTTGCAGCTATTACATAAATCCTTATAACGTAAATAATAAATTTAGTTAGGTACTTAATACAAATGGAAAATGGATTTCCTATGATGATTTGCTAGATTCCTAGAGCAGAGACATCACCGATCGTCCATTAATGGCAAATTGTTCAACAACATTAACAAATACTTCGTTTAATTTAAGCTTAATATTCCTCTAAAGAAAATATTCATTGTTTTAAATAATTCATAGTTAAGGGACCTAATAAAATATGTAGAACTCGATTTGTTTTATAGTACTTATGAGTATTTTGAAAATAACAATCAAATATTTCTTTTTTCAATATTTCTGCTCTAACTTATGCGAAATAAAGTGTTTATTTAAATTTTATTGTAATGTTCATCATGTTTGTATTTCTATAATGAACGTAAGATCTATGAATTACATGCTACAAGAAATATATTACTTACTAGCTAACCCGCTGAACTTCGTTCGCGTTTGTAAATTTTCCCCATTTTTCCAACATTTTTCGTTGATGCTCCGCTGCTATTGGTTGTAGCGTAATGTTTTATAGCCTTCCTCGATAAATGGGCTATCCGATACTAAAAGAATTTTTCAATTCGAACCAGTAGTTCCTGAGATTAGCGCGTTCAACCAACCAAACAAACTCTTCAGCTTTATAATAGTATTATAGATTGCTCTTCGAGGACAAAGTGTCATTGCACTCAGTAGGTTGTATGTTTTAATATTTTTGTATCTGTAATTTAGTTTTTGATGTTTGTTTAAGTAATTACTCATGATCTTAAAAATTTTATAATAATACCAAGAAAAAGGAAAGTAATTTCTTTTCTCAGAAATTACGTAGCCTACCTCTCTACCATCCTGCCTATAAATTTTAATTGTAGAAAGTTAAATGTTGTTTTAACTTGTTGATCAAAATAAAACAACGTTTGCGTATCCTTTGTAGTTATGTTTATTCATGTTATTGGTTGATTATAATGTAGTAGTAGTATGTATGTATTATGTATATATTTTTTAATTAACTAAACATTATCTAGTATGGCTCTCGTTTCTACTGTTTCACTGCAAGGATTTATTATTTCGCTTTATTTTCAGAAAAAAAGCTGCTTATAATACCATAATCCACCGAAATAGATTTAGCAACTGATGCGGCACAAAGTATTTTCCTGCCTTTATTACATTATATGTTGTAGAGGCTTATGGCTTCTAAATAGTTAATTATATCAGACAACACTTTAAACAAACAAGGTTTTTTTTTGTAAACAGAATACAAGCACTGGAAACATTAGAAAATGCGAAGTTAACTCGTTGTTAGGCGCAGCCCTCTCAA
This sequence comes from Euplagia quadripunctaria, assembly GCA_963859945.1. Lineage (NCBI taxonomy): Eukaryota > Metazoa > Arthropoda > Insecta > Lepidoptera > Erebidae > Euplagia > Euplagia quadripunctaria. The sequence goes on along the minus strand of OY982575.1, from coordinate 8,733,978 downwards.
AGGCAGATTGCAGTGTCAATATTTAAGCTTAGTTCGCTGATGCCGCCGCTCGCCCCCGACATCTCGCGTGTACAAAGTGACCTTAGCCTTTTTCTTCATGTTTCATTCAACGTATTAGGCACTCATGTCCACATACACTTTTATTCTTTTTAAATGCTCTTGTCGCTTTGAATTGACGTGATGAATGTCAAATTGTATCTACATGAAAGGAACATGTATAGCAGCCTCACTGCAGTCATCAGAGAGGATCTTTCACTACCGGCCGTCTTACGGTCCATGGACGGTAGCGACATATATTTTAAAGCAGTGCCTCTGCAAAACATCCACGTTTACAGAAGGAGGCAGGAGGGCCCAGACTGAAGTAAGGCGAAAGCACGCCTCATGCCATTCTGAGTGCGGCCGCAGGTGGATGGGACGGGCTTTCGCCTCTACCCGCCATAAGGGCCAGCCGCGTAGGGGTGACCTCGCCGCGTCAGTGTGTAACTGGACGTCGCCTTGTTATAGGAGATTACCTAGGTGGTGCCCGCTCATTTGCGGGCAAGGACCGGATGTGTTACAACAGCAACAACAACTTCTATTTAAGGTGAAGTACACCGTGTGGTTTTAGTCTTTTCGATTCCGAAACACCACCCCACCGAAAGCCACGGTGGTGGTGATGTACGTCTGGGTTTCCACACGTAGAAAAAAGATATTAAAAGGATAAAATTTGTAATGTATTTAAATCTAAATGTTCATCGGTTTCAATGAGTATTGTTAAACCAACTCACGTTACCGAAAATTAATACCAGTGAGGTACGCTATTGCTGTATTGCAAATCTTAAGGAAAGTGGGACTATCTGATTCAACAAAGATAAATTTCAATTGTAAGTGCCCACTTCCAATTGAAATTTATCTTTGTTGAATCAATCAATTAAACAAACGATGCGTTTAACCTTACAAGAGTGTCACCATAATTACATAGGTACGCTTCGAATATCATTTCATTAAAAACTGTTGTACCCACAAAATTAAATATACCTTTCGCACCTTCGGTCCTACAAAGTCCTTTTTTGGGAATAATGTTATTTTATTTACTTTTCTAAAGAATAAAGGAGGAAAAATTTTGTTATAATAAATTAAGGTAATATTATAAAAGGTTTCCCCATTTTGAAATCTAATTTTTAATCAACAACGTCAACGCGAGAAAATTTCCAACATTTTTTAAACTTTCAATTGATAAACAATGTCGTTTGTTGATTTTTGACCTATTCTCATTAAATATCTTGTTAAAATAACTTTTACAAAATGTTCGAGTTATGATTAGGTACAATTGCTCATAACTACAAACTTAGTTCTAATTCCGGCGAGTTCATTGATACATAGTGGCTTTGGAATTCTATAAATTCAACCAATGCTGGCCAATCATGTGTAACCTTTGCCCTCGATTTTATATTTTTAGATAAAAAGTCTGCTGTCAAAATATATGAATATATAATAATAATAATATTTGTTGATAATCTAATCTGTTTAGTCTGTGTACCCGATCATAAAAACTATTTCGCTATTGAAGATGTCTAAGTTAAAGGTCCGTTCTCTTTGGAGTTTCTAGTCCATTAGACAAACTCGTAAGAAAAAGGTATGTGTCGTGTGTACGTATTTAATTAAAACTTTGCCAGGACAAGGAGGCTATAGAGATTTGGTACATTAGTTATCATTGTTGTACGTACGTCTTTATGAGTTTGTACATACTAGCAAATTATTTATGTTTTGATGGGTTCGTTGAACCTCGCTAGAGCATTTTATCCAATTTTTGTATTGGAGGTAGATTGGGCTACTAGATATATTGTTAAGCTAACATTGTACCTATATTAAACGAAATTGAATCATTGTTCTCTTAGGGCAAGGGTTCCTACAATTTTAATAACACTGACGGAGGGCGTGCACCACTGGGCCAGTCAGCCTGCGACCACGGCCAGTGCAACCTGGTCGAAACGTCAGACGATTACGGGATGTAATACCTATTTCGTGATCGCGTTAATTCCCGTATAAATACATACTAAAGTCATGGAACGAGAAAGATTTAAAGTTAGTATTAGCTAGCCATTTTCCCATCTTTTTTTGAATACCAAACTTACATATAAATAGACGGTGCGACTGCTGAATTAATAAACATTGTAGTATGTGGACACCCTACCCACGAACTATTATAGGAACAAATATTTTAATTCTCGTCTTGCATATTTTTTATCAATCTAGAGCAATCGCTAGCAGATCATTAAAACAGTTTCTTCAGATTCTGAATCGTCACTTCAGCATTACCAGAACACTTCTCCGTTTTTATCCCATATTTGAAGACTGGAGTAAAAAAAGACATATTGCACGGACTTTAAAGATTGTATATATTTAGAGACAAGTAAAAATTGCTAGATGATTCTCATTTATTCATAAAAAAATATGGTGCAGCTTGCAATGGCAACGTTTGAGTTGATGTTTCACAATATGGCAGATGTGTTGTTTTACGTATTTATTTTTTTAACGTTATTCTTTCTTGTTTACATCAATCTGTAGTATATACCTAGTTCCAACAATTATTCGTGACTGGGGTGTAATAAACAACATTTATATGCGAACATTCAGGAACATAAATTTCGGGATCGCAGTACTCTTATTAAGTACGCAATATGTTGGGTTGTGTAATTTTAACTACTACCGCAGTGCATAGTAGGGTGAAAAAAAGTAATTTCATATCCGTCAGAGTATTTTAATATTAATTTCTAGCAATACAGGCGAAAATAACATACACGTTATGAATTTTCATAAAATTTATTTTCAAGAGATTGAGCAGATTTGCAAGGGTCAAATGTGTCTCCTAGCTTATTATCATTGTTTTATTGATCGTCCATTTCACAACAATTAATTCACGTTTATTATTCTTTCCGTTACACTTATGTTTTGTGTATACCAAAATTATTTCTAAAATCCTGTGCATTTGTGCTTCTAGACTAAGCGCACACTAGCTGTGAGTTCATTAACGTGATAAATGTATCATAAGCTTAAAAACTAACACTTAGGTTGCTAAGTGTTAGTTTTTAAGCTTATGATAAATTTATAACTGTCACATTTTTATATGTATTACCGTTGGGTAATACATGTAAAAATGTGACAGTTTTAGATACTTATTATGAAATTATATAGTTATAATTATCTGCATGACACTTTTATGTATGTTTTATTCAGTCATGTAACGGAAGTGAACAGCACGCAAATGGGGCAAATGGGGCAAAAGTGGTACAGATTGCGGTGTAAAATGTAGTTATGCCTTTTAATGTAAATCCTTTGTATGTTTTATTGATTCTGCTATCTGGATTGTAGTTGTTAACTGGACAGTAGAAGGCTGTGTAACCAAGTTAGACAACACGTATTTTTTATTTAAGTTGCAAAATATAAAGAGCCTTCCTTGTAGCAGTTTCATGTACCGATCTCGATAAATGAACCTTAATAAATTAAATAGTAAAGAGTAGCCAGAGCAGAATTCGAATATTAGACTACTGGCTCCATTTTTTGTACCTAGTTAACAAGTGTGCTGCATAGGATGAGGAGTCTTAAAAGAAATTAAAAGAGTCAATATTATTATTATACTCTAGCTGTTTACTAATTTATACTGGTGATCAGTTTTAGTTTTACACCTGTAGTATTGATTTTAGTACAAATATCATTATTATTCGGGTATATTAAGTTTCGTACGTATCCGCATCCCTTAAATTGCTATCTTTCTTCACAACTTAAAATCAACTATCAAAGTTTATTTATGGAGTAAATTCATATTAAACGAACATGTAATAAATGTGCATAATGATTCAATTTACATTGTTAAGCACTACCATTTGTTTGATGAGCGTGTGGTGATCCCGCATCGTGAACGCGGTTGGTCGTCTCTATACGGTCGCTGTTCGGTGATGACGTGGTCAGAAACCACGTTGTGTGAACGCGCCTTTGTGCAAATGGAATGAATGAACTGAAACGCAAGCAAATTCTACATAAAAGCGATTAGGCATGCATGAAATTACACTGGCTCATTCGATGGTTGAAGATTTTGTGAGAGTTCTGTGCTTAGTAATCGACGTTTTAAAGCTGAGGTCAGGATAACTATGAAAGTTAAACGCGAGGAATTTGTTGCAGTTATACGTAAAAGAACCTTAGATGTTAGTTAGTTTAGTTGTTCCCTTTTCAAAATTTTTCCTATTTAGTCCACATTTCCAGCGTTTTTAGTCTTTTACATTTTATAATTATCAAGTTTTACCAAATTCTGGCTTGCTTTAGTTACTATTTATATCCATGATCCTTCCTATGCCAAATAGTCCCCGTTAGTACTAATCTATTGCTTATAAAAATGTTATTTATTTTTCTCTGACACAGACCGGTCAGCAAATACAGTATAATCAAAAACTTGAAACTTTAATCAGTTCGCATATCGCTAGGAAAGAAGCCGAGTGTCTCATAAATATTTATCGCAGAACTATTTATCATACCATTCATCATTTACCAAATTATATTAGTATAAGTGGAAATAGTTAATTTAGTTTTTAAAACGTTTGTTATTTAAGCACAGGAAAATTAAGTTCTTTTCTTTGAATTTCAAGTTGTTCCTTGTTTGTACAAACATTTGGGGGTGCCAGGAGGTGGCAGACCGGGAGAGACGGCGGAGTACGGCTCTCTCTGCCCGCAGCAGACGCACTGGGAACCGTAGGGTGTTTAATGATCTCCGGCCACTTTAGGAAGCGGCCTGCGAGCGGCGATCTTATGGGGAAGTATCCGTCCGAACACATACAGGCCTGAGACGCAACGCGCTGTGGAACACCGCGCGCGCTCTGAGAGGACTGCGGCCTACGGGTGATGGTAACACCGGGTGACGGGACCCGTCTAGGGTGAGATGAGACGGGTCAATGCTTGTCGGGGGTTACGAAAGGATGCAATAGCGATTCTCGCTCCCCCATCATAGGCAAGTATCGGAACACCGGAGTGGTTTTTAGTCGGTAAGAGTCCTTTCAAACAGACATACCCCTTCGCCTTTTCAAGGGCGGAGGACATCCATGAGGATATTTCACTTCGTCACCAAAAAAAAACACATGTTTATTGTAGGGGTTTCCACTAATTGTTTGAATTTATATGAATGACATCGTGGATTTTTGGTGAGTAATCGTTTTTTTTAGTTTTAATAAGATAATTGTTTTATTAAAATAAAATAAATAGTTGAATGTTTAATTTATTGTCTACTGCATTTACTAGTTTTAGGTAGGTACTTGCAAGATATAATTTAAGGTGTGAATAGTCGTATAAGATTCTAGTACATTCCAAATACGTTTGATTGTACATGATCTTATTAAATAACCATGGAAAATGTTGCTTAACTTGTGTAAACTAATGGTAATTTATATATCGTAGTTGACCAGACTTGATTTGTTAAAAGCTATAGAATCTAGCAGGAATAGACGTCATTAAAACTGGTATATTATTACCACATCATTTTATAGGCATTATTGTAGTGATTGTAGTAGAATGTCATTTTAATAGTGATATTAGCCAATAGGACGGTACGCAGTACAATGATGAACAAATTAAGCGACGTCATACGAAAATCACTGCTAGTTGTAGTACTTAAATAGTATTGTTAAATTATACGATGGTACACAAACATGTAGATTGTTAGCCAATTCTGTGAACTATGAAATGAGAAAATGGAATCACGTGCCGTAATCGAACCTTTGTGTTTTAAATTTTTCAATTGTATAATATTTTTTACAACTACACACAATTATTGACGCAATCATAAATTTTGCTGATTTGATTAAAAATATATTAAATATAGTCAAAGAATTATATTTTGATAAAAATCTAATTATTTTGAATTAGTAGATATACAGGGTGTAAGTGACACCGTACCGAATCCTGAAGTAGTATATTCAGACCATCATTCTGAGTTTTTTTTTTGCTTAACAGTGATATCACAATGAGTAAACAGAACATTTTACCAAAAAAAAATCAATTAATATCCCATTCGGCCCAAAACTGCAATGTAAAACATTTATGCAACCAGCTGCATCGACGGCGTCGTGTTGCGTTACACTGCATAGTTCAAAATCAAACTATTGACTGTAAATCCTCAATCTCGCATTTTTATGATGCATTGTATTGTATGTAGTATCCAAAGAAAGACGTTTTTGTAAGTTATTCGCGACGGTGATACTTACACACTGTATATTTGTAGAGAAAGGACTGTTGTATCTGTAGGATTAAATGAAAACCTTCCAAGAATTGAGTTTCTTTTATTCCAGGGCTTTTTTCCACAAACTTTAGCACTAACCTTCTAAGAATTTCTCAAAAGTATCCAATGTCAGTTTTCTATACAGATTATATTTCTTTTTCAGCTACATAATTATTGGTGGAGAGTTCGAGATCTAATCTTGAAGTAGATTTTGACAAAGTAGAGGTAAGCCAAATCTCAAAACTATTTGTAACAAAGTTGAATAACGTAATATCGTGAGGTGTTTGAGGCCATAGGCAAATGGAGACTTACAGACTTTGTCTATCTGCAAGCTGCCTCGAAACACGACCTACTCAGCTTCCGTATATCGATTGGCGACTTTTCAAAACAGGGTCATACAGAGTGTTTCTAAAATTGTGCATATTGTTACATTTATAGTGTTTTTAGAGAAGTCTATTTTTAGAGTTCCGTTCCTAACTTTGTTGCCCGTCAGTCTGTTTGTCAAGCCCTTTTCCTCAGGAACGCGTGGAGGTATCAAGTTGTCATTAACATCAAATATTTACTGCTGCAGTCCCTTGAAGCTGTTAAAAAATCTAGCTTCTTAGTCAACGCAATCAAAAGATATGGCCATTTAGGCCATACTTAAACATTTCTCAGGTAAATCGAAACCTCTATGGTACTTAGTAGAATCAGAAATTTGACGGGAATCAAGGTCTTACAGCACAAGTAACGGAAACATCCGAAAGTCGTTAGTTTACAGTGATTTTACAGATTTACAGATTTATTTTGCGCTTGCAAAAATTACTGTGGATGTGGTGGAGAGTATTTTTAGATTTCTCTCTCCCCCTCTCTCCTCCTCTACCCCTCTTCCCTTAGCTGGCAATGCACTTGTGACTCTTGAATTGCAGGTGCCTATGGGTGGTGGTAGTCATTTATCATCAGATGACCTGTCTGCTCGTTTGCCTATACCATAAAAAAAAACACACATACACTTGTCTGGTTCTATTCCTCGCACTCGTCCAGATTTTTAAAAATATTTTAGTTCATTGTGATTACAGCTATGTAAATGGAGAGATACTGATCTATGCAATTAAAAGTAATGTCATATCATTAACAAGCACAAACTATTTCATTTCTGTTTTGATCAACATCATTAAACAATCCTTAAAACCATTACAGTACAGTAATGAAAGGCGACCACATAAAACAAGTCTTTGATCATCATTAATGTAGATCCGAAGTGCATTTTGAGATTGCTTTTGAAGATAATTGATATCAGCAAAAAATAAAAGCTCTTCTCTGTCCCACAGCAAACAAATGAATGGTCGAAAACGTTTGGATTTAATGAAATCCCTATTTTTATTTAGCAGACATTCAATATTATTAGCGTGGAATTAATTAACTCTGTGTTGGGCGTCTGTTAGCAAATCTCTTGAAGTGAAAACTTCTTTAGCGGCATTGTGCACTTTTTGGGATGGGTAAAAAATGTTAAACTCGCGTCAGGACACGTAACCTGATCGAAAATTCGTAAGACGGAGCCAAGTTTCTTATATTTAAAAAATATAACTTTCGAAATTCAAACATTTATGAGCGGCCAACTTCCAGTGTACCTAGTGTGTCTAAATGTATACATATACATTTAGATATGTTATTGCCTACTTTTTATTTTTAACCTAATTATATATATGCAGATGTGTGTGTATGTATATGGAAATACATTGTGAAGTTATGTTTTCACTTCTGACGTGCAGTCCTACGACTGACTGTTTGTTCCGTCATCTACTGACTAATTACGAAATCTGGAAAACAATTGATCTATGAAGAGGACATTGGGCAGGGAGGTAGTTTAGGAGAAGGAGACGTCAGGTAAGAACGGATTTTGAGACAGGGCCGGATGAAGGAGGTCTAAATGCTTTCGAAAGTTTATGAAAATTATTGGTATTTGCTACTAGCGACATAAGGTTGAGTTATTGTTATTTAGAATGTAAAATTAATGGATTAACAATTTCCAACCACCGTTAGAAGAATTCTTCACAGGGACCTTAAGCCGTCCCTAGTCAATAGATATATGTATCTTTTGAGTATTCTTTTTATTGCTTTTTAGCCAAAAAACAGGTATTTCGCAGCCACGTACTTTACGGGTAGCAGAAGTCAGCTAACCTTTTCAACCACTAACCCTTCATTTTAGGTACACTTAAAGTGCAGGGTATTACGTTAGTAAATAGGTATTTTAAACATACGAAGACGTGGGTAACAGCTTATCACATACTAGCAGTTCCCTCGCGGCTTCGCTTGCGTGTACATATTAATTTTTTTTTCCAAAATAAAAGTAGCCTAAGTTACTCCTTATAACACCAGCTATCTGCCTGTGAAAGTCCCGTGGTAAACTAAAAAAACACTAAAAAAACTGAAAAAAAACTGAAAAAAACTAAAAAAAACTGATTTTGGGCAAATAACTGTATGAGCTTAAAAAAACTATTATTTTGACATTACGAACAGACACTTTCATTTTATTTATTTGTATAGATTATTAAAACGGTTTCGTATGCGTGCGTGGTGCGTGTAATAAAAAAGACCTATCTACCTGTGCGTTCTTTTTTTTTGTATCTTAATATCTGCGGAAATGGTTTTCAGGTTACGCTTGAGCGTTTCCTTGTGCCGTTGCCTTATTTCAGTCGAGTGATGCAAGGATCCTCATTCCACGCCATAAGTGTAGAGTCAGTAATTGACTGCTTTTATGTTAAACTCCTACATTAAACAAGAAGGATTTCAACATACCTGAACTGAACAGCACAGTGACTTGTGTCATATTTATTTTCCATTGCCTAAAATAATTCAAATAAAGTTTGGATATTTGGGTCTTTTTTCTCTCTGTTTACTCAATTTTCCTCGGTTATGTATTATGTTTCTGTGAAAGACTACGTTTTTATGTAAACAAGATATTTTATGTGAGGTGTTTACTTTATTATCAGTTACCGTCCACGGTTTCACCTCCGTCTCGTAGGTACTACTGTACACTGTATAACTACTGTACTTTTGAATATAAATTGATTAACTTTGCGTAGGAAGAAGGGGTACCTTCTGCCTACGTACATTTAATCAATTTATTATTAGGTATACTAGCATTAAATAAGTTAAGTTTTACTGATTTTCTTTTTTCACACGTTGCTCACGTTGCTTTATTGTTTTTTTTACATAGTTATCTAAAAGACGGACATTTTAGTTTTTATTTATATTTTATTATAATATTTTAAATAAAAAAAAACATTTTCTTTTTATACTCACCAAAGTAAAAAAGTGACATTTTGAAGTTATCTAGAAAATAATAACACAGACAAAGACTAGACACTTATTTATATTTTTAACCCTCCACGCAAAAAGAGGGCTGTTATATGTTTGACGTGTCTGTGTCTCTCTGTGGCATCATAGTTCCCAAACGAATGGACCATTTAAGTGCGTTTTTTTTGTTTGAAAGGTGACTTGATCGAGAGTGTTCTTAGATATAATTCAATAAAATCTGTTCAACCGTTCGAAGATCATCAGCTCTTTTCTAATCACTGAAGGAACTTTCGAGTCAGGGATGTTTTAAATTTAAAATTTATGATTATTAAAATATTTTCAGTATGACTAATGATCACGTCTAAAATAATACTTATAAAATGTAGTATGTATAACGTGGAGCTAAAACGTTTCTTTCATAATTTGATAGGTATGTTTTAAATGAGAATGAGAATCTCCCTAAAAGTGTGAACTTATTATAGGTAGGTATTTTTATCAAAATCATAATATACACAATTAAATAACTTATCGATCTTTTATGTATATTTCTAAAGAGTTTTTATGCTATGATTTGTACTAAAACATATAACTGCCATGGTGTACCATCTTCGTCTTCATCGTCCCTTTTACTCATTCAAGATCATAAGAGCTTAATATTAGTTATAGCAAAGCCGAATACCCACACAATAATTCTTAATCCACACCAATATTGACGAATTGATTCGCGTAAAATCTTAAAGTGACTATCGGATCGACCACCTGGACAGTATAACCACAGATTTATTGAAATACTGAGTAGTTATTGATGATATAGTATGTAGTACGTAACTAATAAACTTCTATATCGGAAATGTCAACGCACTAGTTGAATTACGTCACGCAACCTCTTGTCCTCCTCTCGTTCGAGCCAGAGCAAGTGGGTTTGGAATTCAAGCACGTTTATTCCGAAGTTTGAAGATTAGACATCCGGAGGGTTTGCATGCGTCCGATATATGAGATTTCCAATATGTTAAGTGTTATACCTACGTCATATAGCATTGGTCGGTACCTTAACTCTTTCGTATTATTTTCTACAGATTTTTACACGGTTTTGTTCGGGCTATGTCAGTTAATAGAATTTTGTCCCAAATCAACAATAAACAATTAATGACCTGGTAAAACTGTGACCAACAAATGAAATTTAATATCTATTGGGGATACGTTCCCAAATTGCAGGCTGTTGTTTTTTTTATTTACGGACCTTACAACACACTTATGACATGCCACAATTATGACTATGTCGCTCCATCATAGCTATTTTTTGTTTAAAACTAATCTTAAGTATTCAAAATACAAAGTATAAATAGCCTTAGCTGTATCTATCTTCCAATGTCCATCAACTTATCACTAAGCAGGCGTTCTTTAAGTTGTAGGTTTCGAACACATACCATCACAACATGTTCTACGTCCTCTAGTCCACACCACAGATTTCACATTTTGGCGTATATGATAGTCTATTAGAAAGATGAACTTTGTGGATGGGATGTTACCGGAACGTAACTTATATAAATCATAGCCGTTATTAATTTTTGTCTACTCAAAGACCGGTTATCAATCCAAGGGATAGCCAACGGTTCAGGTTGAATAGTTCTGTAATAGATACCCTTTTTGTTTAATCGAATTCCGAATATTATTTCCAAGATTTATTATTGATCTTATCTTTTAAAAAAAGTATCACCGACTTCAATCTCGATCAATCACAGGCATCGGGATCCTATCATCAGATCCTGACCTGATGACCATGAGATCACCTGGGAAATATACCCTTTCGAACAAAAGAAGAATTTTTCAAATCAGTCCAGGCGTCTTTGAGTAATCGGTGAACATACAAAAAAAACACAGTATTCTACAAAAAACAGAAAAAAAACAGTATTCTTTACAAGATATAGACAGTCTGAAAAGTAAGGACTTATTGAAATAGATATACCTTCAGAACAAGCCTGCTTTGCAAGTGTGTCAACCGTTTCGTTCTCAGCTATGCCTATGTGAGATGGAAACCACTGAAGCTGCACTGTTTTACCACTTCGTTCTAACTCTAAAATTTGATTAATAATTGTATATGCTATCGATGTTACTCGAATTGTCTAGGTACACCGAGCTACGTGTAGGAGGGCAGGCTGATTTTAGAAAAATATCATTGTATTTTATATGCATACCGTAGTTTATATTAAAAACTAAGCAACCAAAATATGTAACAACAACATTAATGTAAGTCATATGGTATCTATCTGTAACTTATTTTCTACTTATATTACATTCAGCATTGTTAAGTTTTTATGATATTTAAAAATAAATTTTAAATTTTAAAAATATTCTGTAGTTTAATCACCAACAATTTTTTAAGGAATCAGTTGAATCGAAGTGTTGGTTCTTGCCACTGTTTTTTCATATTCAAAAATAAAAAAAATATTATGTCGGGATTCTATAATATATTAATAGGTGAAGAGAATTATTTGTACGCATTTTTAACGATGACGAACGGAAGTAAAATTTGGAATATCTTATTTTTATGTATAGATGAAGTGCAGAAAATTTTTAAACAATAATATTACGCAAAAACGGCTCCATCAAGCTAAATACGTCCAGTACACAGGGTGTATATGACAATGGAATACATTTAAATCACTGAAAGGGCATGACTCTCCAAAAGCAACTGGAATGTGTAAAGTTAAAGATTTTAAATCGTACACATTTTTTATATATGGAGAGTCATGTCCTTTCAGTGATTTAAATGTATTCCATTGTCATATACACCCTGTAAATATTGCCCTGTCATTGTAAGTTAGTCTACACAATGGCAGTTCAAGTTATACTGGCCAATTAAATAAACCAAAACAGTTTAAACTTAGTTAATTAAGGTCGAAATTCAACAACCAGGCGATCCCTAGTCTTTATATTATTTTTTTATGTGGGAGAGCCATGCTTCGGCACGTATGGGCCGGCTCGACTCCGCTCGTTACCACGGCCTCACAGAAAACCGGCCGTGAAGCAATGCTTGCATTGCATTTCGCCGCGTGAGTGTGGTTACCGGAGGCCCTAACCCTTCCCTTTCCCTTATTCCCGTCCTTCCCCTCTCTCCCCTCCCCCTCTTCTCCCACTCCCACCTTAAAGGGCGGCAACGCACTTGTGACTCTCGAGTTGCAGGTGCCCATGGGCGGCGGTAGTCATTTACCATCAGGTGACCCGTCTGCTGGTTTGCCCCCTATACCATAAAAAAAATATATATATATATATAATTCTTCTGTGCGTGTGTATGTTACTGAACTCCTCCGAAACGGATGGAAAGATTTTAATAAAAAAAATTGTGTCTTCAGGTGGATACGAGAATGGTTTATATTTACAATTGGACCTGGTAGATGGCGCTACGATAGGGTTAGAGGAAAAATATTTTCTACGTTCCGGCAGGACAACGTTTACCGTAGCGCTTTTGACATGCATAACTGTCAGTCGTTTGACAGTGGGCGCGATTGACAGAATGCGCGCTGCAAATATCGTTTAAAACAGACGCCTCTGTCGGAACTATGTTCTTGTAATATTCTTTTGTTAATTATACCAATTCGGATTCAATATTCATAGTTAAGACAAGACAACGTTTGTCGGGTCAGCTAGTATAATATAAATATCTAATAACATAAGTAGGTACTAATATATTATTGACAATTTATGCTTTGCGTTGTTGATTTGACTGATATGCCATTTCCAATTAGTAGGTACAAAGTTTCATGAACAAATGAAACATAATATGCATTTTGTTTTCGAGATTCGTGTCGGCTATTGCAATAGCATGACAAATTATTTCATTTCTCTCGGCTGCCAAGCATTAGTTACAATTTTGCACAAAGATAAGACTTTCGTTTCAATGATTAATAGGTTGTAATATGTTTGGAATGCATGGTATGTACTGTATATAATTTACCATGTATAATAGATTGTGAAAGGTATATTAAAAAGTAGGTGATCGATAGATCGTCAGTATCTGATAGTGAATTGATCACCTGTTCGATGTGTCATAGGCTGATCGACGAATTAGGCCGATCGAGATCTGCTCGGCATATGTTGGCATTTCTCAATTTGCCTGGCTAATCCCCGGAAAATTACTCAAAGTCTAACGTTTGATGATTTGTTCGGCCATGTTTGAGCAAATAGATTCTGTAGGGTGACCTGTTTGGCCAAGATCTGTCGGGGTTCTCAGGGACTCCCTCTGAAGGTTAAACTCGACACGGGTATACTCTGCAATAGATCAACCTGTCACTAAACACCGTGTGGTCCCCTGCAATAGATCAACCTATGACGAAATACCGTGTGGTTTTAATCCGTTAAATTCGGCCAACCACAAACATGTTATATGGATTCTTCGCTATCTACATATTATTACAATTTGCTTAAAACCTTTAGAATTTTTTTGGGGACTGAGTAACGAAACGTATGAAAAATATCCAAGTACGATTGTACGTGTTAACTTGACCTATAGCTCTTCACTATGGAAAAAAGTGTGTGTGTACTTATGTACGTACGTAAGAAGTTATACTTTTATCTAGTTAAATAAAGTTTATTTAAATATCATAATAAATAATACATACCGTCAACTAACCTCAAATTCTACAAACGTACTCAAAGTAATATGTAAAAACCATTTTTATCACTTATAATCACAGTAAATTATCATAAATAATACATACCGTCAACTAATCTCAAATTCTACAAAATTTTGATCACTATCGTGAAGTTGGTAACTTTTTTGAAAAACTAAAATGTTGACTAGCTAACTTCAGGGTGTCGGTTTTTCGTGACGTAAAAATTTACTTTCATAATTTTTCCATAACGCGTCAAAAGAAGTATAACTTCAAAAAATTTAACTAGAATAGTGGTTCGAAAATGGCAGATGGCAACGATTCACATCCCAAATATTATAAATCATAACACATAATTCACTCATCATGACTACCAGTTAACAAATGAGAATGATAAAGATGTGCAAGCGCATGACAAGATAATTCATAGTGACCTCACTGCTCGATTCTTTAATCAGGAGACTATGCACATGCTACTGACGCAAATGTTTACATTTATATTTGATTATCCAAGTGTGTCGGATCTTTGTTATACGTGATTTTTAACTTTTTGCAGATGTAGCATTAAAACAGGATAGTCTCATACTAGGAGATCGGGTATTTTTTTGACATATGTGATTAATTACATTTCAAATACATGTGGTATCTACTGTCAGGTGGTTAAGCCGGTGTAATGTGTAACACGTTCTTTTATAACTGTACACAAAATGCGATTTTGTTTGTTTCACATTCCTTTTTTTACTGAGAAACATATTGATTTGTGAATATAATCAAACACAACAGGCTAATTGAATATTAATTTTTTATTCGCGTCGAAAGAAAAACCGTATATTATATTGAGCATTTGAAGTATTTAATAATATTTAATATTATATTATGAGGGTTTTAAAAAGTAAGCAGATTGTCTTGTACCCTCTCTCTTCGCAGTAATTACTAATTACCGACAACTGTTATAGAAGTTTTGAGAGTTAACTAAAGTATGGATTTTTGGACAGAGGAGCTGTTTATTTAACAGAGAGTGGATTCTAATTTACCTTAAATTGACTGAAGCCAGAAAAAAAAAATAGGAGATACAATTTTATGTCTGTAATATTACAATGCCAAGTTAATTATTTCCTGTTTTTTAAATTAACTTTTTTCGAAATACAAAAGCTATATATAACCAGCGTTATTATTATTATTTCTGTAAACAACCTTATTAGCACAGTTTCTATAATCATATGCTGATTAATGAAGTACAGATAGCCGGATGTTGAACCGAACACCGGATATTAATAGTTGAATGGACGCGCCAATCACGCTGACTGCGATTACCTACAGGTCAATCTGAGGAGACTTCATGTAACTAAACTAATTGAATATCAGTGGGCTGCAGGAAGATATTCTTGTAAAATACCTCTAAAACAAAAATTGACACAGAGATAAAGGATAGCTAGTTTTCTGTTTTTCTTTAGTACACACAGAAACTTTAAAAATGGGATTACAACTGCTTTAAAGTTCAGGTAGGGTTTCAAAATTTTAATTTTATAATTAATTTATTCCACTAAATGATAGAGCCTGAGAGTGTTTTGTATATTTATTTTATAATTATATTAAGAAATTTATTTTCAGCATGGCAAATGGTGACAAGGTTTTACGAAAAATATCAGTTAAAAGGATTAAATGGTAAACGGTCATTGTCTTTAAACACTAAATACATAATAGGGTTGCCTACAAATCAGATCCTGTAGTAGGAGTAGGGTGCAAGGCGGAGGGCCTTACCATTAATGATAAAAATATTAAGCAATCGGTTAACAATGGCGTAAATATCGCGTAACATACGGAAAAATAAACACCTTATTCTCTGGTAGAGATTGACCAAGGCCAATTGGGGCAGCCTTATCGCTTATAGACATAGAACCACCCCAGTCTATCTATCATTAGCATAAGATCGATTGTAGATAGATATATATATATATTTGGTTTACTCACAGCATATAATTATATGTAACATTTATGGTAAAATTTAGATAATAAGGTTCTGATTTACATGCCACTTACGAACTAACACAGCATTCACAGTTTAGCCAACATATTATATACATACTTATATAGAACATTCTTTATTACACAATACTAATAACAAACAGTTGAAACAAATTAAGTAAAATTAAATTATAAAAATATATTCCACCGAGGTTAAACACCTTGTAATTTTTTTATTGATAAATAGAAAAGGTGTTAGAATATTAGAATATGCTTAGTATTATTGTGTTGCTGCTGATAAACAGGACCAGTCACCACTTCTGTTACGAGTGTTTAAAAACACTATATTTAAGAAAAAAAAGTTGTCAATCCCGTGAAAAGAGCAAAGCAAAGCAAATATATACGATAAATAAGATAATAAATATATAAGAACTCCCCGAAGGTAGGTCTTGACTAAGGGAATGCATCCAAAGATGAGAATTGAGAGATGATGAGTATTGACTTTAAGTCGGGTACCGGTTACTGAGCCTTATATTTCTCATAAATTATCATTAAAGTATCCTTTATAACACATCTCTTAGCTAACCATATGTCAGCACAATGGCGACAATTCCGTGTGGTATACGACCGTCTAATGGGCGATCGTTAGACCACCGCTCGTAGCCTCATTTTCTACACTTTTCCTCGCAGTTAATCTTACAGCCCTTGAATATCTTTGTTAAAATAGCTTTTATTATATACAGCGTTTGTTTTTTTACGATTCTAGTTATAAGTTATTATGCACATATACTAGTAAAGATAATAATCCTCTAAACCTTGTGACCTGCTGCTTAATTAAAGAATATTTATCTATATTTATTATTTCAAACGAATTGGAGAAAAAAATCATTTTAAATGTTGCCTGTTTATGTGTGTGGGCTTTATGGCAATACGTCACACAAAATTGTCTTATGGACATTCGACTTAAATGATATCACCTTATATATATAGTTTCTTGGCTTCTCAGTCTATGAGACCAGTAAACATGGCGGCTAATCAATCAGCTCATGGGCCAGCTCCATAAAACATCGCTGAACTTCATAGTATGCTGTGATTTTAGTGGGAGGGAAATCTACTTCCGAATATTGTTATTAAAAAAAAAAAACTTTATTCTATCATCTTGGTTATTGATCTAGTGCATGTTTGTATTCCTTGTTTAAATTGTATTTGTAGAACACTATCTACTAGTAAAAAAGTCAGTGTTGTGTCACTGAAAAACATTTCGTTTTATTTTTGGTGTAGGTTCAAACTAGGCAGAGCCTGTACTTTGTTACCATAACCAGACTGCTGATAAACATACTTACATATTTCTAAATGTTTTCTCAGGGTAAGTTGGTCATCGAAATCAACCATCTGTCTCATCGAATTCATAAGGTACAGTGTCTGACAAGTCATGTTTGTAATACCAGACAAGAAATAATTATTAAATGAGTGTTATTTCGGAGTTTTGAGAGGATTAAAACAGTAGACAATGCTCGGTGCATTGGCTGTGGGCTTTGTTGTTCAATCACAGCGCTCCCATTGTCCATGCTTCTCGTACGGCGAATGTTTATAAAACATTGCCCGCGATATGAGCGTTGTAGGAAACAATATCGATAAGCAATTTCTTCATTTCCTAGTACTGCCATTTGTTATTACATATTGCCCTTGATTTACTTGTTCTGTTGCAACCATATATTGCCTTTGATTACTTTTACGCATTCTTATATGTACTTATTAGAGAGGAAAGCTTTTTCATTTTGAGATTTCAAAGTTCACGCCCATGTTTTATCCTATTATGTATTATTATAAACGTGAAAGTTTGTGAGGATGTGTAGAACTATTGAACCAATTGCGACGAAACTTGGTATGTAGATAGCTGGAGACCTGGATTAACACATAGGCTTATCCCGATATTCCCACGTCATCGGGACTTACGCGGGTGAAACCACGAGGCGCAGCTAGTATTCTAATATTTGTATCAGATGTCTGTAACGTAAATGTGTACGTTCTAAAAATGATTGTTTTTTAATTTTTTCTAATTAAAGACTTACAATATTTCTTAAACTAAAACTTAATTTTTACGAGCACTATAAACCTGAATTGGTTTTTCAGTGCTCTGCTCATGTCAAAATGTAGTTTAATTTTTTTTTAAATAAATCCCCTGAGCCACCACAGTTACTTTATTGTGATTGTCACGCGACATCGTACGCGCCACCACTTTCAGGTCTCTCACCCTGCACACTTCGCCGGGATATAAAAGAAGCAGACCACCGGCACTCGCTCTCTTTTCGCTACGGTCTGTACTGCAAGATAAGTGTGAAACCACCTACCACGCCACCACCCTGATCACAGCCTCCAGGACTCCGCTCTGTCTCCATAAACTCGAAATCTTAATTGTAATAATTTTTACAAGTTCAATTATAAACTGTGAAAGTGATCGGACTGTATAATTTCTCTCCATCATTTAACTACCGGATCAACCACGTGTTAGCACATGAGGCCGACCCCCTCGACCACGTGTTAGCACACGAGGCCGACCCACTCGACCACGTGTTAGCACACGAGGCCGACCCCCTCGACCACGTTACATGATGTTCACTTAAATATAAGAAAGGAAGAAAAAGAAAGAAAATGAGTTTATTTAGTAAGACAAAGCATATAACCGACTTATTTTATAAACAATACGGGAGACAGAAAAACACACAACTACACCTATATTATGTCTAAAAGACTAGTTGTCATACGCACAGAACATTAATACCCTAGCTAATAATCTGTCGCATGACCCCACGTGCTGACGAGTGTTGCCAATTTAGCAACTTTGTCGTTAGAAATTACGACTTTTGCCAAAGTATGAGTGATAAAACTAAATTTTTGACGAAAAAATTACTTTTGAAGTACAAATCAAAATAGTTTTAAGGCCAGTTTATTTTCCTTAAACTCGGTTTTAATAAAAATCGGAAATTGAAAATCGGTCGTTAGACAATGGATACGTTTTGTGTTAACTTAAAAAAAAGTATTAAATTTTATGTAAGTAATTAACTATAGAGCAAGTACTAAACTGTCTAAGTAAAGGTTGAAATAAGTTCTTAGAAGATCTTGTATTAATCATTGAAAGTGGCTATATTCTGTCCGAAGAATGTAATGTAGGAAAATTATAATTATAAAATACACTAATCTAAGCTCTTTATCTGTTATCGCAATAATTTTTCATTAATTAATTTTCGTGGACATTTTAATGCTTTACCTATGATAGTGTTTGTGGGTACGCTACGTTGCTTTAAATGGTGCGGGAGGCAATCATCATGTTCGTGAACGGGTATTACTTATGGTAATTGGTAGGCCTTGATGTAGTGGTCTTATTTATTGAATGTGTTTTCATAGTAGTAAATTAGTCTTCATGTGGTCCAAAAATTGGTTAAATGGATATTATGTGACCAATATTTCAAGCTTTTTAATTGAATGTAATTTGATGTTCGCATTATAAATTAAATATAGAAACTTATATATATTTTAGAATTCAATTTAACATTTTGGTAGTTTTTGTTATCACAAAACGAAGTTAGTTAAAAAGCTACCAAAATTTCTCCGTAGTCTCCAAATATGTCCTACATCATTTTTCTAAGTAAAACAACTGACGTAGTCAGCCAGTAAAAAAATAAAGAATGAAGGATCATTCGCCACTCCCTATATTTTTGTCCGAAACAGACATGAATTTCAGTTTTTATGTGAATCGGCGTTTTTTCCGCATCGTTAAGTAATTCGATGAAAAATCAATATATATTCTCAAAAAAGATTATAGGCTATTGAACTTCACGCTACAAGCCAACGCCTTGGGAGTGGAGCAGTGACCATAAACGCAGGCCAAATTGCGAGAAACAGCTAGCAGCTAGTTTCTACATTTATGAATCTCCATAAAATAGCCTTAATCTAAAAAATATGATAAATAGTTACAAATCAAATTATTTATTTTGCGAATATGGGTACATGATAAATATGTTAAATACAACTATGTATAATTTGTTCCAAACCATAATCGGCCCATAGGCATGCAAAATATTTGTTCTTACTCCTAACCTCAAAAAACTTGTAAAACAATAGCGTAGACATATTATAAATTAACAAACAATAATAACAACATATATTATATTCTGTTAAAACTTTTCAACTAAATACTCCTTAATATCATAATAACATTTATTTATTAGGAACTCTTTTAATTTTCCTTTGAATAAAGGAATGCTTTGAATTTTTATAATATAAGTAGGAAGTTTATTATATAATTTATGTGTATGGTGCCATACAAAATATACTTCTATTTTAAAGGGTTGTTCTACTAGGTTGTACCTGAATTTTGTGATTGTGTCTATTGCTGCGAAGCGTTTTGTATGAGTTTAAATTATTTTTTACAGTACTACGAGTTATTCTTTGCTGCCATCTCAGTGTGCAAAGTATGTAGGAAGGTAGATATATATATATACTCGTATATGGACCTAATTTATAAAGTTACGACACTAGCTTGTTTTAAATTTACGATCTTGTTTTATGGACGTTTGTATATATACGCGACTGCAACTGGGAAATTACTTAAAATGCGATAAAATTGTGAAAAGACTCGCGAACTCGGTTGGTAAGCTGATCCTTCAGAGTCCAGATCCGAGGTCGGCATTAAATTTTTTATTACCGCGATCTTAATTACTATTATTAGACTTGTTAAAGAATTGATCCATGGGGATAAGATGTATTTCTAAAGCGACGTCAATATCTCATTGAAGTATGTGTGTCAGTTTAATTCCATAATTTACATTTTCGCCGTTTAACTTGCTGGGACGCTTTCACCAATTTATCAACAAAATTAGGTTTCTTTTAGGTAGGCGTGTATTATCTTCGTCTTCATCATCACTTTCCATCAGGTGAGATGGAAGACACAAGCCTTATCCATTACAAAAAAAAACAACTGATTTTGAGCACGGACAACTGCTACTTAACTTTTTTTTTTTGTGCGTGTGGGAACCCCCTCGGGCCGTCATCCCACCGGGGTTTTTGGTGGGGCGGTATGTCGGAATCGAACCGACTAAAACCACACGGTGTGCCGTACTGCGCCTTTATTAAGACATCCGGACCCCCCCTAGCGCCTGCCCGCTAAGCGCGGGCACCACCTCCGGGTAACAACCTCTCAATTAGGCAACGTCCAGGCACACGCGGACGCCACCTCCTCGCGGGGGTCCACTACAGCGGGTGAAGGGGAAGACCCGTCCCATCCACCCGCGGCCACACTCAGGGCGGCATGAGGTGCTGGTACGCGCGCCTCCGCCGCCCGTTTCGCCGGCGGCGAATTAAGTCCGAGTGGAGATCGTCCTCCCGGACCCGTTCCGCCGCCTCCTTCTGCAAGATGACGTCCTCACAGAAGGTACCGCGGTAAAATTCCTGTCGCTACCGGCCATGGAGCGTATGATGGCCGGAAGCGAGAGATCCCCTCCGATGACTGCAGTGAGGGCCCGACGCTGCGTTGCCCAGGCGGAGCAAACTGCCAGCGTGTGCTGAGCCGAGTCCTCACTGCAGTCGCAGTGGTGACAGGCGGGATTCAGTTCCCTCCTAGCGACCGAGTGCAGGTACTTCCCGAAGCAGCCGTGCCCGGAAAGGACCTGCGTCAGTCGGAAGGAAAGGGTCCCGTGCTGCCGCCCTGCCCACTCGACGATGACCGGCTGAAGCGCCTCTACGGCGGCAAAGCCAGCACGTGGAGCCTCCAGCCGGGACGACCAACGAGCCATGGTGGCTCGGCGAGCGGCCTCACGCCATTCGCGTACCTCTTCGGGCGGGGGCCGACTGCCGCTTCCCGCCCGGAACTCAGCCGTTCGCCGATATACTTCGGCGAGCACTTCCGCCTCCAAATCCCACGGGGGAGTCCCGGCCAAAGCGCACGCCGCCTCCGTCGAAACTGCTACTTAACTGCCACAAGGACATCAAGGTTTTCTCTTAACAACTAAATTGACATTATTTGAGCTGCATTTGTAGTCATATAAAGATACGACTATTGGTTTTGCAATGAATAGAAACAATGATAGCATTACTTCAGGGGTTAGACAAGTAAAAAACAACACTGTCATCACATTTCAACCAATTTTTTTCAAATCCTTCCAAAAAGTTTTACTGTCATAGTTCCATCTTTGGAATTAGAATGATCAATTATCTAATTGATGTAAGACCTTCACACGCTATTACATATTAACCCCATACTTCCAGTACAGACTTCCTGAAATGACACTCCTATCATCTCATAAGGTAAATCGTACGTAATCGGTGTGGCCTTACAGCGAAATCAATTTTCGCCTCAGGTTTGTTTCTTGAATGGCAATTACGTTGCAAATGGCACCAGAAGCGGAACTTGAACGTTATAATGATTTAGTTATAGCTAGATAGAACTGTACCACACGAGTGCCAGGTGACAACCAATTTGTGGCTAAGCAATCTATCTTAGCGGTGATTTCCGATTTGATGTTTAATTCATTACAGTATTAAGGTTGGACGGAATATGTGTTACAAAAAAAACAATATTACTGTGACAAAAAGACTTGACACAGAAGACTGGGTTTAAGAAGCTATAAAAGAGACCCTTGATCAAGCTTCAGATGATTTGACGTGCCATCTTGTAACGCCGAAATTTAGGTTTGCGCTTGAAGTGATCTGTACGAAGTGATCAATAAGGTACATTGTAATAACTTTTTGGTTTCTTTATAATACTTGAAATAGACAAGCTGTGTTGGTTTCAACGTTCCACGTTTTATATGTTTACTATAAACTTTCTATGGTCATGGCTATACGTAGGCCCTCCATAAAACGGTCTATTAAACCCAAGAATATTTGTTAAAATTTTAGATTTCTTAAGATTCAAAATATAAGTGTAATGTAATGCCCGTCTGTCAATAATTTCTTATTGACAGACGGGGACGGGGCTTCTTTCTTTTCTCAATCGAATCGAATTGTTTGCATTTGCTTTTAAAATGTCACACTTTTATCAAGTTAACGGAAAAGTTTGTAGAAGTGAAGTTTGGGCATACGATTTCTTTTGTTTATTGAACCATTCTCATTGCTTGAAGAAGTTCTAAGTTTTATGTTTCAGATGAAAGAAAATTTGTCGTAGTTTTTCACAAAGTTGTTTTAAGCTATGTAGGTTGTGTGTCACGTAAAAAATTATGTATTTGTTGAGCTTGTTATTTGCAATGATTAGGAAATAATAATTTATAATCAGTTTACATTCATTTTATGTATATTACAAAGACGAGGATTGACAATAAGTACTGATGAGTAAAGTAATTTATCAATCACTTGATATTCACATTGACTGAATTCTTTACAATTTGATGTCAGGGTCCCTATAGATTCATATGACGTTAACATATATTAAGGTACTACATATTTAATTTTATAATACTAGGTGAAACTACAGACTGCAAGGTCTTCGAAGTATTTCGTATACCGAGACAAAAGTACATACAATTTCATCTTTAGGAATCATTTAGAAACGTAACCGCGACAGCCAGTTACGCGTTCACATTGTTCCTAAAGTTATAATATGTAAGACTGCTACTTATTATCTATGTCGTTACTAGCACGGATTTGGATTTATAGAGATGATTATTTATTAATGGAAATAAGGTGATTGTATCTTAAATGATTTACCTTAACATTCAATCTTAGATTTACCCTTTTATAACTGAATGGTGCAACTTGAATACAAGTTGTAAAGGCACTTGTATGTTCATTCCAGCGCGGCAGCGATTAGTATCCATTTGTACTCTGTATGTATTGTATGGTCATTATAGTGGCGAGCACGCTTCCTATTGTTCCGCCAATAGCTTTTGATGAACATTGTTACTTTGTTGATTTTATTAATGGAGGTGTATATTCTGGCTGTACTGGTTATTCTTATATCATTTCTGTACGTGTTTCTACTGTTTGTTTATAAATTGAAATGTAACATTCTAAATCGGGTTCGCATGTTAGCGTGTAGTCGTTTTGAAATAAACGAATACCAACTTACGTAGTTTTCTCCGTCAAATGGTGTCTAATGGATCTAAAATCTACATTTTGGATTCTAACTGTCTTTGCAAAATATTATACATACGTAATAACTATATTTATTATTGTCTTTATATTCTTGAGGAAAAATACTTAGATGGGTTAGGTATTTAGTTTTACTAAAATTGCTAGCAGGCGTTCTAATAGGTATGGTAAATTGGTTACTCCACTTGAAATCTGTTCATTTAGAAAATACTCTGCTTTCCATTAGGGATGTAACGGAAGTGAGTTTATCGGAACCAGAGTCGGAATCGGTGTTTTTATCTTTCACTTATCGGAATCGGAGTCGGAATCGGAATCGTAATCGGAGGCGAAGTCAGAGGCGTCGCTATCGTTAAGGGTAAACGTAATAAAATAATAAAAACACAATCATAATATGGTAAACAGTCTCTTTAATCAGAATGCAATAATTCAAATATTAATTACATACATAAGAACGCTACGATAGCTCATTTCTTAGTTTAAAATTTTGTTGAGTTGTTCAGTTCATCTGTCTTTTTGGGCCTTATCATGTGCAGTTGAAGTCGTGGACTGTTTTTTATTCTCAGTAAAAACTGAACTTAATTAATTCGTCGTATGCGGTAATACGTAAAGCCTGTAAATGAGCCTTTAATGCAGTAGTTATACCTAGCGCAGCCAGGTGTCATGATTTTCAGGAGTCTGGTGACAAGTCCTTATATATCCTTGATCAGGATGCCAAATGTCCCGATTTTCCACTATCCTCCTTAATCTGTACTTTGATCCATAATTTTAAGAGGAAAAACGGATTCATCTGTAGGTATATTGTTACTACATAAAATATATATATTTTTGATATTACATGTAAAACGCATTAAAAGTCCTTCACGACTCATTAAGGGTACATTTCGTTTCGATTTTCAACCTTCGTTATAACTTCGATACAAATTTATCGGAACCGAAGTCGGAATCGGAGGTATAAAAACAATCGGAAGTTCCGACCTTTTGGAACTGAATTCGAATGTTCGTAACATCCCTACTTTCCATACCTAATTATCTGGTCCAGTGTCTCGTTACTAGTTTTTAACTAAAGGAATTTATTCTTTCAAGCGCGGACTGCGGTTACAGTCAACTAATAGCTTTTGTGAATTAATTGACTGGGGGCACAAACCGGTACTAGTATGGTACTTATATAGTAATATCGGTTTTTACTGTTATGCTATTCTTTTTGTACAACTAAGCCAGGAAGTACAGGTAAACCGATGTCTGTAAACGTTCGTAAGAGTAGTTGTATGTTACTCTCGTGATGTCAACGGAGTGAAAGGACCTCTAGCGACTCTGGCACTATAATAGTAATTTGGTTCTACTGTCAAAACAGTATTTTATAGGGAGAAGTTGCTTCCCCACTTGTGATCCTATTTACACAAGAAGCTGCTGTGCCATACCTCCTTGGTAATATCAAGTATATCCATTTTGTCTGTGGTTTTCCTTTATGCCTACAACTACATCATTCACAGTTTTGTGGTAGGTACTTTTTGTAAGTACACCATTAGTCATTGTTCATGAATGACGGAATACTAAGAAGCATGTCAAAGACTAAGAAGCATGTCGAAGACATGCTTCTTAGTTTAGCAATAATTTTACCAGATTGTTTAATCGGCCGATATTTACGTATCTGTTGAGTAATTTTAGATGTGACTTCACTTGTACTATTATTATACAAGTTTTAGATATACGTTGTAAAACCAATATCGTTAGGTATTGATGTTATACATCCTGCAGTATGTTAAGAATTTTCACGGAGCATTTGTTTCTCGGAATAGTCTTTTGTTTTATTGTTGTGAAGCCATCAAATGATGGTAATAAACAGTGTAGGAAGTAACTGTGCTCTATAAATTTGATTCGATATAGAGACATTTCATCATAAACAAGTCTTAATACATTACAATTTTTTTCAGCTCTCAAAATACTTTAATCAATTCAGTGCTTTGATGACAAACAGTGATCAACGAACAGTAAAGGGAGGGACAGATGTACATAGGTACCTAGTTGTTTCTTCTCAATATGGCTGATTAGTTTTATATTGCTGTGTAGTTTCAACTGGTACTAATTGGCTGCTTATTTAACATTTACTATTATCATTTTACAGCTATGACTGTATGTGAATAAATGAATTCACACTTCTTTGTATCAAAAAATTAGGCTACTTTAAAAATTGAATATTGCTAGTGATCGGAGATTAAAAAAAAATGCCTCAGTTATTTCTGGTTAATTCAAAATAAAATTTCCAGCCAGCAAAATGTTGTACTTGCCTTGTGTCAAATACGTAGAAAAAAAACAACTTTATAATTATTATACCCAGTCGGATTCGATATCAAGCATCGAATAACTGCAATCGATAACAGCTGTATCTAATCTTGATGACGTGAAGCCGCGACGGTAACTCGAGCGGAAGCTGTCCCAACTGACGACACCATCCGATCCGATAGATGACTAGCATTTGATTTCACTTTATTCAATGATGGTTTATTTTGTTTAGTTTGATTTAACTAATTTAATCGAGAAGTGAAAGTGTTTCGTGTGTCACATTTCACTTAATGATTTTACAAAATAATGTCTCACGCATGTCACTAACTTATCCCAACTATTTGTTCTACTTTTGAATTATTTAAAAAGTGGAATCAGACGGTTCATTTCTCGTTAATTACTCGTCAAAGTGACACGTGACACAAAACAAAAATTGAAACAAGTGACCAATGAATTCAATATTGAACCGATCGGATCCAACAATGTTGGATATTTGCTAAAATCCATCGGCATCTTTTACTCGCGCCTGAATGAACTAGAAATGAACAATCTGCACACAGCGCGAACGTTCAGATTCGGACCTGAACGTTCGGATTCGGCCGTTTTGTCTCGAGTCTTGAAACAGCAGAACGGCACGACTTCATTCGACGACATTTCGAATGACGAATTTTCCTTTCTAAATCAAATTCTAAATCAATAAAAAAAATGAAGTATTCACTCCAGTTAAACGTCTGATATCATCTTTACGATATGGAGTTGGAGCACAAATATATTGAACGTAAATGGCCTAAGATTGAAATGCTCCATATAGACAACGAGCTTGTCATTTGATTTTCTGTTTATATTCTAAATTCGAATCACTTGTGTCGAATGCTTAATGGTTTCATATAATTATTTAAGTACCAACATAATAATATAATCATTCGACAAGTGTCAGTGAATTGAAGAAATATGAAACATGAAACGTTGATTTGATTATATATGTACATACGTTACGTTACGTATACACCCTTGAAAATATTTCAAGACCAAATGCAGAAAATACATAAAATACTGTTAAAATATTAAGGTTATTCAAAAACTATTTACAAAGCGAATTTGATTTTGTATGTTGTGATATTTGTAGACCGGTCAACTGGTCAAATTTACAGACTACTTACGATTACTGAGATTTTTTCCTGTTAGATAAACAGAGTAACAGTTTTGTTGAAATACATTTCTTGTTAAATAACAATATAAACGACTCGGGTATTGAACAAATGTCCTGACGATCGCACGCAAATATAAGCACAAGCTTGTGCCAAGAAACCACAACATCGTACAAGTTAAAAACCACGAACCACAAATAACAACAGTACAAAAGAAAAGGAAAGGACAGCTGTTTATAACCTCTTCAGCTTCTAAGAAATTTTATTAACGTTCTTACTCTCTATTATAATTATAATATATTGATATTACTATTAATAAAAATAATAGTCAACCAACTCTGCCATAAAATAATAGCGCGTGAACGTATATATACAGAGTGAACAGTATTAGAATGTTGTGGTTCTTAAATCAAGTGGGTTGCTTATTTTATTACAGACTAATAACCTACGCCCTGCAGTTTGAGGAAGTGAAGTCCGCTAATGAGGCGGCGGAAAGGGAACGGGAGAGAGCTAGTACTCTCCCGTCCCGCAGCAGAGGCACCATGTGACTGAGATCGTAAAATGATCTCCGACTTCCATGAGCACGGTAACGAGTGAGGCTGTCCGTTTGACTAACGTTAAATTTTCCAGGAATGATTCCTGTTCCCGTAGATCCTTTCGTGAGGATACAGTCTTTGGCCTTTATAAATCACGGCGCTAACTAACGCAAACAGATTTTTTTAAATCAAACTAGTAGAAAAACAACAAACAAATAAACAAAAAACTCTTGAGCCTTAAATATTTATATAGAAATATTGATGTGTCATGCTCATAGGTAGGTTTTTATATCTACCGATTTGGTTCGGACAACGACCCGATAAATTTCGCACTATGTAACATCTGATTGGAGTGTTAAACCTGCATTCTATATCCTCAATGAGACGTTAGCGAGTGCGTTTGATTGATAACATAGTCATCGCACAAAAGTATAAATCATCAATATGAATTAAAAAAACTTTATTCATATTAAATGAAATGACATTCGGTTCTTGTTAAATTTATTAAACCTCATTAATTTTTATACGACAGTTGAAATGGATTTGCTATTTGTTGTTTTCTATAAATTTTACGAATGTTAAAGGTTTTTTTTTAATGTGTCGGCTTTTAGATGCATATTTTAGAGTTGTTTGTATTTCATATGGATTTTATTGACTTGGTTAAAAATATATACTTTCTCTGCCTATGCTGATATTTAAAATACACTATTTTACATGGGAACACAAGAAATTGTGATTCTAAATCCATGGAGTTTATTAAGAAAATATTCATTTTTGTGAACCAAGTTAGTCAAATTCATATGATACAAAATATAACGCTTAAAGTGGGAAATGCTTATAAAATATTTACAATCCCCTAGTTCGCGTTGGTCTGCTTTGCTGGACTGGTTCGGTTAATGATCTCTCTCCTCTAAGATGGGTTCCCATTATTCCCATTATTATTCCCCATTTATGCCATGTCTAAAATGAAAGAAAGAAACAAATCTATTGTGATCTCATACAAGGTATATGGTAATATGTTTAATTATTTTTAAATACGTAGTTAAATATAAAAAATGTGTAAATATTGATTAGCCCATAAACATTTATGTTTATATTAAATCAGTATATAATATATTCGTAAGCTAAATTAATATTTTAATTTGTTTCTACTTGCTCACGAATGTTGCCAGTGTTATATTTAGTAATATTGACATTGTGTCAGATCTGATTAGAGTCTGTAGCTGACATAGGTTTCTAGGTTATATTGCACCTTCCATCTTATATACTGACTGATACTATGGCAGGTTTCCAGATTCAAATATTTATTGTTTGAATATAGTTTTTAACCTTAAAAAGATTATAATCAAAACGATCACAAAAAGAGACTTTACATAAACTTTATTACAAGTATCGCCTTGGGATGGTAAAAGTGTTGCGAATTCAAGTATTGCTTACAAAGTAACGATTATCTTATCTGTGGTATAGCACAGAATAACGACGTTAATGCACTCCTAGTTATAGTATTTAATTTCGTTGGAACGATTAATAAATGTGTTTACATAATAAGTCTAATAAGGTGATCACCATTGTTTAAAATAAATCTACGTATAACAAAGACACCAAAATTCTGCTTGATAATAAACATTTATAAATTCAAACAGACAACGAGTAGAATAACTCGTATGAAATATGAAAATTATTTATTATTTAATAATAGCTTTGTTCACATGGTATATTTTCGAATCCGGTATATTTATTTATTGTCATATTTTTCACTCCCACGCCACGTAGCAAAAGTGTTATTTGATTTAGTGCGATAGGTTTTAGTTAACCTCGAACATAGGCGTATATTTTATAGTAATGGGTATGGTTCCGTGCCATTCCGATTACTATAAAATATGCGCCTATGTTCAAGGTTACATCAGAACATAGAATTCTCCTAAGAGCTCCAGAAAAGCGATCTCGCGTCACCTACGTGCAAATTTTTAAGTAAAAAAACTACAAGTAATACAATGTAGGTACTATTTAACATTTGAAATGATCAAGTGTAAATTAGGCAGTAGCTACTCCGCTGCCGAAATCCTAATAGCGTGATTGCTACTATTATTTAATACATTACATAACTCGGGATGTTTTTGAGATTATAGGGTATTATATAGGCCATAGATGAAGTACTACCAATGTAAATGCCAACTACCTTTTTTTTTGGGGCCTTTGGAAACCCCCTCGGGCCGCCACCCCATCGGGGTTTTCGGTGGTGTGGTGTGTCGGAATTGAACCGACAAAAACCACACGGTGTTTCGTACTGCGCCTTAAGTAGGAGGGATCCGGGAACAAATGGGGATGCCAACGACCATAGGTCAACCTACGTATACTATACATGTACACATACCCTTACGCCTGTATCCCCGAAGGAGTAGGCAAAGGTTTTGAGGTTTAAACTATCATTTAAAATACCTATCGGTCATTGTTTTATTTCCACGACAACTATTGAGGACGTTGCTTTACAAGATGGACTCAAATTCTATTTGTCGGCAGCTCGTTAGTGGATTTAACGGCTTTGTTCTTCGGAATAGTTAAGTAGGTTTCTGCGCCTATAGTAATTTGCGATGCCGGCCTAATTACTATTCGTGGTCGAAATTAAGTCCACAATCCCTTTGACTTGAAAGCTCTATATTTGGCCAGCATTAAAGTACATAACCTAGCAGAAATAGGAGCAATTGTTAATTGATATGGTCTATATAATAGAGCGTGACAACTTTCTCACCAGACTTTATTGTTTTAATCAATATTTGCCATGAGGTATACTCAAAAGACATTATGATTAATTAACATTTTCTGATTTTAAATTAACGAAGTCACTATAAACATGACTATGTAGTTATTTGACAAAGTTAAATAAAGTTTTGGTATTTAATATCCAGTTACGAAACAAAGTCGAATATATACATAAATATATTGTCAGTTTAAAATAATACTTCTTAACTTCAGCATTAATAATGGTTAATTGATTCTTGTCAAATGGCAAATCTGTTGAATGTTGAAATGACTCTTGAAATCATGGAGAGAGGACTGTGTTCAGCAATGGGAGTCTATCACTCTATAAAATACATAACTCTTTGTGAAGGATTTTAGAACACGTTTCGATGATAACATCGTATAGAGACTCGGTTCTTCCTGATCGAGCATTTCTACAAAAATAACACCTCGTTTTAAATATTTAAGTTCTTATATTATACAATATTTTTAGCAAAAACCAACACGTGCTTATTTGGAAAAGTAAAAAGGATCAAGAAGAATGGTTAAGTTTACGACCCGGTCTGGTAGTACGAATATGTCCAGGTTTTAAATACAACCACGTCCATTCCAAATTTAAAACAAAAAATATCTTAAATACTTTGTTCACATTATGTATGGCTGGAAATTACCTACATATATGGACGGACTGTGTAAAGCGTTGACAGTTAACAATGCAATAACCGAGCTGTAATTACAGATTCAACACTTGTAATGTACGCTCTGTTGCACTAAATGATCATCAAATAACAACCACGTTTACTGACAATTGATTCCTGTAAATTCTATCACAAGTACCATCTAATGAATATATCGTCATTATTAACCCACAGTCCACTTTTAGGCACAGACTTGAGAGGTGTAAGAACCGCAGGTGTGAGAAGTGAAGTTTGTCAAACGCTTTCATGGTTTGTTAGAGGCAATTTTATACACTGAACGTACAAAAATCCCATAACGTGTGTAGTTATTAATCCCACTAATATTATAAATGTGAAAGTTTGGGTGGATGGATGGATGGATGGATGTTTGTTACTCTTTCATGCAAAAACTACTGAACCGATTGCGATGAAACTTGGTATGTAGATAGCTGGAGACCTGGATTAACGCATAGGCTACTTTTATTTCGATATTCCCACAGGATCGGGACTTACGCGGGTGAAACCGCGGGGCACTGCTAGTAATACATAAATATTGCAATGAAAACATATAAACTAATATAAAATCTCTCTGAATCATTTTGATCCATCATAAGGTTGCTTGGAAGAGATTGCATCCAGCAATAAAGCCGCCCTTTGTACATTATCTGTTTGATACATGTATGTATATATGTACTTCTACTGTAACAATGGTGTACAAATAAAGTGTTATCTACATATTTATCTACCTATAAAATAGTGTACTTATACCTAAGAATATTACCGACTATTACGACCTATTTCATGGTGTACTCAATCACTATTTAATGTAAAATATAAATATTAATTGTTGAGTAATACAAAACATAAGAATAAACAAATTTAATATTACAATTACCTGTGCCCAGCGGTTTTATCCACGTTATTGGAGGAAAATACCTACTAAAATATATCCCATTACTATGAGTGTTACTTAAGTTAACAAAAACAAAACTTATTTATTTAAAAAGTATTATTTATTTTACAATGAGATATCGCAAAAAATATTTAAACAAGCATTTCGCTGAACACAACCGTTACATAGGGAGCCAACTACACGTCTGATGCGGGCTACCCAGCGGACGGTCAGCGCCCTCTCTTCTCATAACCGCCCGCTTTGCACATCATAAATGCCCGCGTGGTACTTGATCATTATTTGTTTGTGTATTTATTTGAATAAGGATTATTGTCATGTTTATAAAAACACCTTCACAAGTATTGCATTATTTTAGAACAAATTTGGTTAACATAAAAAAGGGTATATATAACTTTTAACGGGGAACAATATGTCGCATCTACATGATTTTTGCGTAACTTTAACTCTCAGAAGCTAGTAATCAAAATGAATAATTTTCATTCATGCTCCGCTCTTATTTGTCGTTGTCGTTTAGCGTGATGTTATAAAGCCTTCCGCGATAAATGGACTATCCACATATATATATCCAACATGTGACTCGATCACTTGACTCCCAAGGAATACTGTGTTGTTTTAGTTTAATTCACATTTACCAGACCATGCTTTTCATTAGGGTGATATAATTCGAGGCTTCCGGGGGCAAAAAGAAAGAGATAGGTACGTATTTTATGTAATTTTTTAGTCGATTTTTTTGGGGTCGAAGTATTTTTGTTTCCTAATGGTGTCAATATAAATATTAAATAGACATAAAATCATCTCATAATTAATTTAATGATCTCTGAGTATTAATTTGAATGATTTTCTCAATATTTGGATAAGTAAAGGTAATATGACAATTGCTACAAGAATTTGTTTAAATAAAAACAAAACGGAACATATTCTTTTAATAACTTCTGATTCAGTACGATATAATGAACCAGCAAAAATGACTAAAACAATTGAAAACGGACACGACAACATATCATCACAATGAAATATTATTTATAAAATGATCAAAACAAAATGTACTATAACAAAAAGTTTGACATTGAAACGTACAGAAAAACGCACATGCCACAGCATACGTCAAAAATTACGATCGGTCGTTCAAAGAATTAAAAGACTGAAAATATATGACATTAAACTTCGACCGAATGCAAGGCTGCGTAAACAAAGTCAATCCTTGGTATGATTGTGTTTTGCTAACCTATTTCTTTTACTTTTAGTTGCTGTACCATGCCCTTTATAATCCTATCTATTACAGGAATACTGTAGCAGGAGAATTTAGCACTTTAAAACGTTTGCAACTAAAGCGCAATCGCAATTAATTCGGTGAGCTCGGTAAAAGCACATTACTGTCTATGGTCCGGCTTAATGTGCTCAATAAAAATTTAAAATAAAAAGGCATTTAAAAATGTCGCAATAAAATATATACATATATTGAAGTCGATGTAAAACTGTTATTTTACACTGTAAGTGTAACGGGGTTTTGCTTTAGGGTTCATCTTTGGGGTTCAGTTTTTCATCGAAAGTAGTACAGTAGTAAACTTTATAATCCTATTACATTCACTGTCACTACATTTTACACGTTGTAAACGAAAAGACATCTTCATTTAAAGAAAAATAGTTTAAATTTATATGCTAAGAATATCATCGACTATCGGTGCATCTATTGTAGTGTAATATTAGTTTAAGAAGATTCGATTTAAATAAATAATTTGGTATGTATAATTCACTAACCTGAAACTACTGCAGGGATGTATAACCCAATGACCAGCCGCTTTCTGCCTGATGCGCTCTTTCATCAGAGCTTTCTTAGAACCGAAGAGTTTCATGGCTAGTTTGTTGTCGGTGGGTTGGAAGAGAGCCTGCAGTTGATTCCGGAGGAAACCTTGCTTGGCGTCTGGCGCTGGAGGAGCTGGTTCCACTGGCGTGCCGTACAGAGACACATCGTCCAAACCACCGAAGTGGACTTTCCCGGTGCCGCTGCCCTGTTTCAGCGACATATCGGCGTCGCCTGTAAACAAATCACTGCTTGAGAACGCGCTTTAAAAGACATAAAAGAATTCTTGAGTATGTATTCTAGAATAATAATTATATTTTTGTTTTTTTTATTTGACCGACATTAATTATTAAAACATATTAAGTACTATAATAAAAAATAGGCACTTATAGGACTGCCGACAGAAGTGAAAACTTAAACGAAACGAAGAACTTAATACGTCACATTAACAGGTTGGTGACATTAATTAATAAAGAGCTCTAGTGGATCTATATATGTATTATTAGCGTGACGGTCACGAGTTCAGTTCTCTCTCTCTCTCCCTCTATCTCTATCCCTGTCCGTGTCCCTCCCTCCCTCTCCATGTCTCTCTGACGCTGTACATGTAAATATAAGAAACTCGGCTCCGTGGTACGAAGTTTCGATGGGGACAGGAGGACAGGACAGAGGACATTCGGACATCAGGGTCAGGTGTCCTGACGCGAGTTTAACATTTTTTACCCGTTCCAAAAAGAGCACAACGCCGCTAAAGAAGTTTTCACTTCAAAAACTCTTTACACACAATTCGCCTCCATAAGTTCGCTAGCCTTTTGGATGAAATATGTAACAAGAGCCGACTATGTTTCGTTGTGACTATACACTACAGACATTATACATTGATGTTTTAATATCAAACTAATACAGCATACACTTAAACGGACATTCATTGTATGGTCTAGTTTATTAGTAGACCATACAAAAGTGTGTAGTACTACCTGCCATTATTTGGTGCGGTTTTTGTTTTGGACTGCGTATCTATGGTATATTTGATCGAAGGGTTATATTTCATAATGACGTAAATAATTATCATGTCACCTTCTCTACCTCCTCCATATTCGGTTACTTCCCAGTTTGTTACATGAAAAGTTTAGTACACTATACAGCTCGTTGTCATGAATTAAAAAAATATCAGAAGCTGTGCATTCGCTACAAATAGCCTATTTCAGCATATGTACCCCAGGAATTTTGAGAACTAAAATTGAAAGCAGAGACTTCGAGTATTTGTATAGGTGGCGTTTCAATTGTGTTTCGTGGAAAACCAAATGGGAACAAGATGTTTATAGCCCTACACAACGTCTTGAATCGATATTTTTAGTCACTTTATTTGTTTGTACAATATAAACAGATTAACTAATATTATCTAGGTATATGTATAAATATGTACACCAGCACATATTTATATACTCAGTAACAATTACATGATTGTTAAAGTCATACACTTTTATACATAAGTAATGCTGTCCTTCTAATACAGGTGTTTATATGTCTGTACGTGTCTGCTTGAACAGGTGCACCTAATAAATCCACATTCTTCAACAGTCCTTTTAATCAGTGAACAATAAGTCTAGAAACTATTTATAGTGACGGTTGCTCCCGAGCAATAGTTCACGTGTGTTCAAATGATCCAACAATAAGCCAGGGTCACTAACGTGAGCTAGTGCACATTGTTCCAAAATCAATAGCGACGTGAGGTACACAGCACAGGCTCACAATAGCGTGGACCCGGACGCCTGAGGCACCTCAATGTTGCCAATGTTATTGTTCTTTTACTACATTCGCTTTCACATAACCGTTTTCGTATAATATAGCTCACTACTGATAAATATAATGAGCGTTGGAGAGTATACTTTGTTATTGCTCTCCAATTGTCGAAAGTATAATATAACACGAATCAGATTATACGAAAGATATTATGCGTACGACACACGACGACGAATCCGATCCGAGGTTTGTCGATCTACACTCAATTGGAGCACAAAGACACATGAGTAAAGATTCGGTTCTTTACTCATGTGACAAAGAGCCGTTATATCTCTTTATAAAAATAACATTGACTATGTTCAAAGGTCAAATCAAAACATACGGTCGGCTTTGGTTATATCTTGTGTGCTTTTGACTAAATTAAACGAGAAATTGTTGGAACAGATGGTAGGGTTGCGATGAAAGGAAAAAATAGAAAAGGTATATTGGAAAAGTTACGCATGTTTTCTCTAACCAAAACAAGAATTAAGAAATGTTATTTTTGATATTAGAACAAGCATAAGTACTTTCCTTAAAGAGGAAAAAATGCATAAGTTATGAACATTATACCAAAGTCGCATAGTTCCAATGTTGATCATGATCGGGTGCCGTAACAAGTTGCATGCGCAAGCTTCTTGAGTATGTTTATTACAACTGATAAAACAGACGATTAAACAATGAGCCAATGGCACTTCATTGATTCAAGTGGCGTCAACACTGTAACTGTAGACAGCCAATCAATCGAGGCGTGCACTACGAGAAACTCGCTGCCTTAACAGTAAAATTGTTACACTCTTGAAATATTCAACTTCTTCTGTTCACAAAGTTTTAACTGCAAATTGACTGTGGTCTTTTCTGTATTAACGACCACTCGCACTTACATTATTAGGCTCTTATAAATACGTGCTTTAATAATATTTGTATAATTATGAGAAAACATGCAAGAAGAAAAGATGTTCAACTTAAACCATTGATGTGTGATTTTCGAATGGAAATTTTATTCTACAAATGTACTTTACAATGAAAATACTAAACAATTCTTTAAGGAAATATCTAATGTTAACAATGGGCCTGTGCCTATTGTTTACAGATTTGACCTTACAAAAGTATCAAGTCTAAGAGATGAAAAGACGAAACAAGAGATGTTGTTCTGGCTAATAATGATTCATCGCTGAAACAATAAACAGGAGTCAGATTTATGGTTGCTTCAAATGTTATTTGAAATGGAGTGCTTTATTCGTCAAACTTTAATTAAACGGAAAATTTTAATCAAAATGGATATTTACGAAACAGGTGGGCTATTTCGAATTCGTTGCATCCGATGAAACAATTTGTGTGAAAGGAATTTTAATAGTTGTGTTGTTTGATTATGGCACAAGGCGTGGCAAATAGGCATGTGATTGATTATTTCCTTTATAATAAGTTTATTAGAATCGGTTATATTTGTTGATTATCGTCAGCCTTGGAGTCTGGTAGTTGATGATACAGTTTAGTTAGTGGCGGTGATGTCACGAGATGCGGATACGTGAGCCACCACACCAGGGAATCATAAGTGTTCCGCGCATAGAGGCGTGTACAAAGCACAAATTCGCATTAGGTACTTTTGCAGTGACGTCGTTAAACAACGCTGTACATACTATAATTTTTTAAAATTTTATAATAACAGTAATATCTACGTGAAATATTTTAAGTTTATTTAGTTTATATGTAGAACTGTAATATTTCTATCAGCCTGGTGCTGTTGCCTTCTTTTTCTTTTTAAATTATCTAGCTTCCATCATCTTGATATGAGATTTTTTTTTCACCGAAAGTTAGCTTAATTATTTCAACGTCACAAACAACTTCGAAAGTGTCCTAAATATTTTATATGCAAAAAAAAAACACTTTTTCCCGCGAGGGAAATTTCCAATCAATCCATTGAATGGTACCTACCTATAAGAATCCATACATTACAAATTGTTAAACTCATATAAAATAGAAAATGCACAGTCATTAACGCCCTCCAGGAGACAATCGGGTGTATGTTCCACTAGTTTAATGCTAATTTTTAATTAAATAATATGACTATAAACAATAAATTAAACCAAAGAAAAAGTGCTTGAGTAAGCTTGCGAGTGATTATGTATGTGTGAGTGTGTGGGTGTGTGTGTGTGAGTGTGTGGGTGTGTGTGTGTGTGTGTGAGTGTGTGGGTGTGTGTGAGTGTGTGGGTGTGTGGGTGTGTGTGGGTATGGGTGTGTTTGTGTGTGTGTGTTTGTGTGTTTGTGTGTGTGTGTTTGTGCAAATAACATTTGTTCTTTACCAGGTCGAAGTGAGCAAATTCTCGGTTTCACTGTACGTAAGACAATGTAACCATTTAGTAACACGTAATTTGCATTTGGACAATAGATCGGGATAGATATTTAAAATTTTATTTACTTTATTGTAAAATGAGGGAGCAAAGTAGTGAAAATGTCGTTTTACCAGCTGATACTTACATAATTCGACTGTACAAACTTTATCGTTTCTTCTTCTATTGGTATTGGGTTGATAAGGGAGCTCCATGTGCTTACGTATGATTACAGTTAATAAATATAATTTTCTTACTGTAAGAATTTCCAGCTCCTCATATAACTGAGAGGTAGGGAACCAAATCGGCTTAAAATACATAACCTTTAGAACGCCTCGGTGTGCTTTTTCGAGGGTCTTTTTCTGGGTTTTGCCAGCAAAACCCCAAGCTGATATACAATACCCGGATATGGATTGAACCAGGGCAAAGAAAACTGCTTTCAGTATGTCAAGATCCAGAACCGATCTAAGATTTCTGAATACGTAAATAAGTTTACGAATTCTTGCAGCCGTAACCCTAATATGTTCCTTCCAAGAAAGATGATTATCAATCCAGACCCCTAGATATTTCATCTCAGACACGC
Organism: Euplagia quadripunctaria; assembly: GCA_963859945.1. NCBI lineage: Eukaryota > Metazoa > Arthropoda > Insecta > Lepidoptera > Erebidae > Euplagia > Euplagia quadripunctaria. The sequence goes on along the minus strand of OY982575.1, from coordinate 8,695,015 downwards.
CAATAATTTGCATACAGTGGCAGCTGGTGTAGTAAGGTTAGCGTTAGTGGAGAAACGGGGAGAGTGGCTGGGCTTGGAGCAAAGGAAATAAATTTAGTTTTATCTATGTTTAGTGTCAGAAGGTTCAGTGATAGCCAACGAGTTACTTTAGATAGACCTGCCTCAGCGTTTGTTTTGGCATCAGTCCAGTCTTTGCCGTTGATTAATAAAACTGTGTCATTAGCATACGTTATGATTTGACTGTGATGAAGGGATAATTTACAAAGGTCGTTGATAAAAATAAGAAAGAGTGTGGGCCCCAATACCCTTCCCTGCGGTACTCCAAAATGCAAGGGTTCCTGTTGACTTATGACGCTACCTATCTTAACACACTGAAATCTGTTCGTGAAATAACTTTTGATCATGTCATGAACGATACCTCTAACGCCAATACACTCCAGTTTCCGGAGCAGCATGGGGACAGGGACAGTGTCAAATGCTTTTGAAAGGTTAAGAAAAATAGCTATAGGTTTGGACTTTTTATTTAGGTTTTTGATAATGGAATTTGTTAAGGTTAGAACCGCATTTTCAGTTGACTTACCACTTCTGAATCCAAACTGATTTTCTGCGAGTACGTTGTTGTTATTTAGGTATTTTACTAGCCTAATATTAAGAATTTCTCTAGAATTTTTGAAAAAATGGTAAGGACTGAAATGGGCCTATAGTTATGGACACTGTCCCTGTCACCACCCTTGTGTATAGGATGGACAAGACCAATTTTAAATGTGTCTGGAAACACTCCTTGTGTTATGCAGAGATTAAAAACATGTGTGAGAACAGGCACAAGTATACGTCTCGCATTTTTTATTACAGAGACAAGTATTCCATCCCAACCAGTAGCTGAGGTGTTATTAAGACCCAAGATAAGTCTTTCAACTTCACAGTAATCTGTCGTAAGAATAGACGTAGAGGTTAGGGGTGAGGCTTGTGAGAGGTCTGGAAAATCACTAGTTTCCTTCGAAGGTGGGACAATTTTAGAAGCAAGTGTTTTACCTACATTAGCGAAATACTCAGTGACGGCGTTTACAGACGATTCAGGGTTAAAACACACTTAAAAAAAATGTTAAGTAATTATTTAGTGTTACCGAAATATTGTTTTCGACTAGCATTATAGTATTCTTATTTTACATTTACATGTATTTAATTTAAATCTAATGATTTATATTAAAAACATGTAAAAACTACGGAATTGTTTAGAAATCCGGAAATAAATGTCAAGGTACCGATAGTAGCAGTGTACCTAACGAAATATTAAGAAAGTATGTATTACAAAGTATATTTATATTAATAGAGAAGATGATAGGGAAATAGAGATACCAAAACGCATTTAGAAAAAATCGATCCACTACAAATGCGATACATACAACAAATCTTGAATATCATAAGAAATATACAAAATGTATAAAAGTATATCACTGTTATACATGGGTAAGGCATATGATCGGGTACAATATAAATCCTACTAAATAAATTGAAAGGAATCGGTATACGATATTACTACTAGAATTGTTTTTGCATTATCCTTATAATTATGACACCGGAGATGGAGTGATGAGTGATGGAGATGGAGAGAGGAGTATTAAATGTAAGATCTAAAAAAATTTAAATAGATAAGTCTATTCCACAAGGGAGCGTTCTCGGATGCATTTTATTTCTAACATACACATTAATAACTTGCCCAAAACCATAAATGCTACGAGCGTCTTATTTGCTGATGATATACCCGTAGTTTTTCTGTGCACTGTTACTTGGCTGACGGAATACAATTTGGAACTCAACTACTCCAAAACGAAATTCATGCAATTTATACCCTATCAGAAACGTCCTTTAACCATCGCCTGTACATTCGATAACGCTAAATTAGAGTGCGTTCATAATTTTACATTAGGTACTAGGCATTCGTGGCTTTGATATGGCATCATCCTCTAGGGCAATAATGTAGACGTTAACAAACTTTTTAAGTTACAAAATAAGTGTACGTATAGGAAATGCGAAACCTGACAAACACAGGTAGTATGAACAACACTGTCAACCACATTTTATAAAAGTAGGTATCCTGACACTTACATCACTTTACATCTTGGTAAAATGCATATTAGTTTTACACATTAAAACACCACTACACCCAATCAATCGATTCAAGAAACCAAAACAGGCATTGGCATCATCGACATAATATATCCATGTATCACGTTACGTTATGTCGAAAGTAACAATATGTTTAAATATCAATTATATAGCTATCTGGAACAAAAAATGCTATTATATATTGCAGTTTTTGATCATAAGAGTGATTTTAAACAATTAAATCTTTAAAATAATAATAATATTTGAATTCTTAAATAAATTATTATGGTATATAATATAATATTGTAATCATTATATTAGTAACCATTATACGGGCCGGGGTATTTATAAAACCGACAAAAGTCGAGATGTTGAAACATACACACAGTAACCATTACATTATATTAATTTTATTTAATGATTTATGCTTTTAAAATAATTATAAATAATCTCAAAGGGTTTGATTTTGATAGCAATTTTTTTGTAAGAACTCAACGTACACAGGATTGAATAACTTTGATATTTTATGCTTTCTACGTAAAAAAATATTTTGCCTACTATGTGGTGTTAAAGGAATCATTTAAAACATTTTGGAAGTAATTTAGAGGTTAATAATGTCAACGTAAAGTTTTAAAATTGAAGTAAAAAACTACTAATTACAGGATTTCTGTAACCAAAATACTTATAAGAATGGATACAAGTACTTCATTGATTTTTTAATGTTCTTAATACTTACCTTTAGGCATGTTTAGATTATACACTTCCGAGTGAACGTGACCTTTGTGGTTAGCGGTTAGTTATATATAATATATAACCCACGAGCGGATCCATGCAGTTCTTAAGCACATCACATAAAACACACATCGGGTACAACACGACGCAACACAAAACAACACTTCTTTACAATATTAGTTGTAAATTACACTATATATTTGAACTAGGTTTTATTGATTGAATCCCATTGACTAAGTATAATTGACTACTGTTGGTTTGGCTTTTGAGTTTAGCTGAAATAAATATACAGTTATATTCTGATCCAATAATATTGGTATGACGTTATCACTCGTGCATTTGATCATTAATTTCATAGTACATGATAATTAATTTCAGAGAAAAAAATATTCAACTATGTCATATCTGTAGATATGATAAATGTATGATGTTTAGGTACAATATTCTTTTGTTTATAAATTTTAGTGTCAAAAAGTTAAAATGTCCTTTGTTACAAATTTACCCAATCCGCCGGTGTGCCGGTATGTTCTTATATGTTTCTTCCTTTTGAGTGGGCGGATCGTAACCAGAATTCTCATTCAATACGTCCTGTCCAGTGATAACATTAAGTTTTTAACGTGGAGCCACACTTAAGGTGCTATTTGACAATAGTAGCTAAGTGCAAATTGTATCTGAGAATAGAACCGAGCTGAAGACGTCCCCAGCAATTACCGGCCAATTGAGACAAAAGGATAATGTTTGGCCGTCGTGTCAAGGTCACTGGTTTATTCGTTCAATTGGAAATAAAAATTGACACACTAGATTTATACAATTTATTTATTTTTGGTTTAATTTTTCACGTGACTACTTCACGTAAACAGTTAATTAATAATGGGAATTTTAAATAAGTGTCCACGTGGTTTAAACTAGGTGCCTTATCCTAACTATATTAAATTGAATACGGTTCAAATTGGTTTAGTGATAAAAGGACCTTGGCATTCTTTTGCCAGTTGACCGTCGATGTAATTAAAAAAAAATGTTGTTGCACTCTGACTCACCATTTCTGATTGACAAGTTAACTACTATTCGAATAATGTACACTAATTAAATTTTAATTATTAATTAAAGGTATGGTACACTATACCACAAAATATTATGTTTGTTTATGTGTGTATATATATATAACTCTAATAGGTTCGTCATATGACCTACGCCTTCTTCTTTAGAAGGAATAAAATGATAATTGATTGCAATAGTTTCCTCTTACATTTTATTTATGATTTTAAATGGTTGTTATGAGAAGCTGTCTTAGTGACTTCATTATCCATATACGTGTTATACTTACAGACTATTACTTCTTTAAACAGAAGACGTAATTAAATATGGCAGATCAATAGCGAGACGCCTAATCATAATCTTGTAATAACAACATGGTAGGTACGTATTGGATCATACAATCAAATGATCGTTCGATTAGATCGATGCTTAAAAAAAAAGTTCCATAATTACCATATCATATACGAAATACCATGTACGAAAAATAAATATACCATAATAAATATCTCGTTACCACTATCGCGTAATAAGTATCTCTTTATAACTATCATGTTATAATTTTATTGTGCTTGTTATATTAATAACCACGTGTGACTAAAAAAGACTTACACTAAACAGTATTAAATAAAAAACGTCCAACACCCTTATGAATGAAGAGAAAGTTACAAAGCCTATGAACAATAATAGTAAAAATAGTGAGGGTATAATGTGGCCCGCATGGGATACTGTACGACCTAAACTAATATTTTTAATGTGAGAGATATCACTGAACCACAGCATGACAAAACGCTTTAATGATCATAAGTAAGTATTTTAAACTGTCGAAAGACTTCAGTAAGTATTTTAGTAATATAGTCATTATTATTAATTATATACAGTAATAATGGTAGTTTGAATGTGAAATTCAGTATTGGATACTGTGAGAAATAGGTAACCGTAAATTTCTAAATATTGTATTTGTAAAGGTTTTTAATTTGTTTTGGTTATATTCAGTCTATAGTTGTCAAAATAAATTTTGTTATAATGGATTGGAGTAGAATGATTTGTGGGACCTTGACTTTTGAACTCTTCGTCTACGTCATTAAAATGCATTTTTGCGTGATGTGATACTTTACAGTGGCATTGCTTTTGTTTATTACCGATGTCAATCGCTGACGAATGAGCGTGTGTGCCAACTAAAAATATAAAACAACATTTTTGTTTATTCAGTTTTAGTTTTGGCTCATTGTAAATTTATGCGACGCGTCAAAAAAGGTGTCTACGGGTAGCATGAATTCGTATAGCGGAACAGCTGTTAGTAATTGTATTCAAACATAATTGCATTTTTTTTATTTAAAACACAATTTACTCGTTTTTATCCAATCTATGTTGTTTAAGTTTACGCGTACAAATTAATTCACAGTAACATTCTAGAAAGTGCAGACGTGTTGCGATTGTGCATTAAAGTTGCTTGAGTCACATTAGGACGCAAGTAAATATATTTTGTAACTTTTAATAGTTTCATTATTGGTTAAGCGACGGCAATACTAAAGCATAAACAAACAAACAATGACCTTAAGTTAATGAACCACCGTCGTTGATAAGTTGCAATGAATTTTGTAGTTACATAAAAGTATCTACAGAGCGTTATCGGGTTTAATTTTAGAGTCGGGAACACATCTATGTGTGTTTCATGCGTGGAGAACGAACGACGCAAGTTGTACTTACTTTCGCGGCTTGCTAATCCACATGTGTATTTCACAACACTACGGAACAGGTAATTGGTGAACCTGGCACAACACATGTTGAATGTTTTTTTTTTAATTTAACGTCAATGTATTGAGAATGTCATTTTGATTGGCGAGCGGCGCGGGCGGCGACGAGGTACGGAGGGGCAAACGCGACTGATCGACGCACATAGCACTATACAATTGACCGGCTTGTGGTGGTAGGGCTTGCTTTCAATGAGATACACCACGACGACGCCCCCTAAAATATACACAGAGCTTAAACCATATAAACGAACGGACCGAGCGCCCGCCCGTGCTCGCAAGCCACCATGCACTGATATTTTTTTCGATACCGAGACCAATTAATGCCCATGACTGACGAAACCAGAATCAGATTAGTGTTATTTCTCGGTTAAAATAGTCTTATATGTACTACATTTTATGGGTAGATAATTTGATGTTGATGAATCAGATTTGCGGCTTGACTTGTGCAGCCATTTATGACGTATTTAAGATGTTGACATATTGACAGTTGTTTGACGTTAATGACAGGAAAGTCGATATTTTTTAAATGTGCAAACTAGAACGAAACGTAACACGTGACATCGGAGATTGACAAGATGTTCAGTCACGTAACTAAAATGAAAGTTTTTAGGTCCTAATCTGCTAAATATCTATCTGGTATCTTGTTGACCAACAAGATACCAGATAGAGTTGTATACTGTCAAAAATATATATATTATTATATCATAACTATGGCAATAATATCAATAATTAATAATAATTGATATTATTGCCATAGTTGTCCTTATTTACATCATCCACAATTATAAGGATTATTGTAATTATTATTGCTATTTATTTCTATCGGGTCTTTAAGCAAAGTATGCAAAAACATGAAGGACGAGTCAGCCATTTCAGTGTACCTAACACTGAACTGAAGTGGCTGACTCATTTTTATGAACGCGATTATAGTAGAAAAAATTGCCTTGGTAAAAAGAATTATAAACTGCCGTGGCTACGCGGGATGTTTTTATTAATAAGGGCATTCCCCATAGCAGAGAACTTCGCTGAGGTTCGAATTACCGGAAAAATATGGTTAAAATTCGGAGAACTCGTGTTGCAAATAATGAGAAAGTGATTACGTAGGTTTAGATGCAATACCGCGAACTTCAATTTAGTATTACAAGGCCTTAATTTAAATTGAATAACATTTAAAGAAGGCCAAATATTAGATTAAGCTGCTGTACTATTGTATTAATTAGCTAAAATGAATGTGAAATGTCAATAGATTACTGTAACTGATCACCACCAGAGAGGATGTAAGTTTGTTTGTCACTTTAATAGCTTTATTATATTTTGAGATTTATCATAATACATATTTTAGAAAAGGACAGTTGAGGTTATAATTGTGAAAGGCATATAGCAATGATACACTTATGAATGTGGTAAAATAGCCCATCTCACGAAACGTAGCAACAAATGCAGATTGTGCTATAAAATATAGCATGTGGAATGTTTTTTTTATATCATCATTGACACCTCTTGTAGTTAATATTTATTCATGTATATATCTACTTATAAAAACAAATGAATTTAAAATACATTTCAAAGAGTTATTTATTCCAAGATCCAATACATTTTTCAATGCACTCTTTTCTTACTAGCCAGTTCTAAAAAGTTTCAAGTAGCCTTCTTTCTTGCGAAGATTAAAAATAAACAGAGTGCAGTTATTGCGAAGACGGTTTATTTTGTCGAAAACACCTTCTTTCTGGAGAAAATAACAAAAAGTATTAAAACTACACATTGTACGAACATACACATACGTATAAGATTGCCTCACAAGCATTATGGGTGATATGTGATACAATTTCCTAATTCTTTGGGGAGACAGTGCTATGCTGAATAAAATACCAGTTTCTGGTCTCATTCAAGTTAGAAACTATGTGTACATCTAACCCTTCGCATGAAAATTTAAGTAGCAAAACATATGCTATTGCGTTGGTTAAATTTTAGCGTAAATTTTATTTCTACTGTATATTAACCATTATATTATTATTTATGTCAAGGTCTTGTTTATATGTAGTTAGATTTAATGAATATTTGAATTAACTGACTGTCAGACTGTCAGTCAATAAGGTTGATGTTGAAAAACATAATATTCAACTTAAAAGTCAATTGGAACCTAATTATGACATAATGTGGGTCATGATTTGCGTTGTAAGTGTACATTTACATAGAATTCGAAATCTTTTGTTCCACCTCGTCTGTTAAAAGAATTGCTCAAATATGTTTATACAGTCCGAGTTCATTGACATTTTTGCATTTATTTTAATGTACCTATGATGCAATTTTTTTTAAATAATTGTGTTAAATGTAATATAATTGTGTCTTGTCGTTGTAGTTATAAACTTATACATAGACTCATGGGCGTACCCAGCTTTTAGTCCAGGGGCGAGGGGTAGGAGCGGGGGGGCGGGGGGAAAATTTGTTTTTGTCATCCCAGGAGAGGGCAAAATTTGATTTTATCGGTCCAGGGGGGCAAATCACAAATTTTTCGGCAAAATCTGCTATAATTACTTACTTAATAGGGGGTAAGCCTATTGCCGTCAACCGGGCACTTTGGGAATCAAATGGGAAAATTGGGAGTATATTGAAAGGGAAAGGTAGGTAAGTAGGGAAGGCATTGGAGGGAAAGGGCTATTGCTTATACGGATGGACTGGGGGGTTAAGCAATAAAAATCGAGCAGGTCGGGGTTGCGTACGATGTTACCGGAAGGGGGAGGGGAGGGGTCTATTAACCATTTACAGTTATAAACTTACGTTTCTCATTATTTGTGTTTAACCTGTGCGATTTGTAGTTAATATTTCACGGAGAAATGCCTATTATGATAACTGAAATCGGTACTTTATAGGTTATGTTCACAATCGTTGACTAAATTTTTTGGCAATTAAAAGGGTATTGTAAAACACAACACTTAAAGACTTTATTCAAGTAACGAGCTACTTGATGTGTTGGAGCACTGCGCTATCGTTATCCCTAGCTAGCTATTTCAAAATTAATGGAAAATGCACTGTTCAAGGTTCTTTAAGCTTCTAGTACACGGTTAAGTTCCTACACGAATCCATCAACTCGTTAGTGTCACAAGAGACCACTTAGGAACACATTAGCAACTTGTTTACAAACATCGAGCTGAAAGACAATCCTGCGCAGCATAGTATTAATAACTTCCTGTAACTGTTCTCTGTAACGGTCAATGATAAATGACACTTCAGAATTTTATACTACATCAATAATATTTGTACTTTATGGAATGGACGTCTTTACCATTTTTTTTATGGTAGTCTGCTACAAGATTACAATGTAAATTTCTCCCGCGGATATTTATAGACTATCGTCTATGGAAGAAAACTGGCGGAACACCAGTGGAGTCATTTGTGCTTTGCCAAGACCTGCCCCTATATGTAGGAAGGCCCCATGGAGTAGCAGGAAACAACCCTACGAGTGTGACACCGATTAGTCACAACCTTTTTAATTTGGGGTTACATAAATTCATATTTGAGCGGCTGTAAATCATGTAGAGTGTTCTTGTGTTCCCTGCCTCTTTCGAAAATCAAAATAATGGAATGATATCATTGCCATATTTCTATAAAAAATGTTTTTAGCGCTGCTAATGCTTGATCGAAACCGAATTCGTCGCTATCTTTGCCTATCTTAAAAACCAATGTCATACATGGTACTAACTATAGTAATTTAGAAAACCGTTTTAATATTAGAGAAATTAGCTTTTGTTCTGATCCTTTTTAGGATTTATTTACAAAACCTTTATCTTTCACCAGTAACCCTTATAGCCTATGACCTAACGATACTTTGATAACACTGGCGTGTGTATAAGCAATATTGTGTCTGTCTCAACTTTGTAATAATATGGATTCCGACTTTGCAAAAACATATTAAATATGGGGGAAATAATTGCCTTTCTTCTCCTGAAAGTCCTCAGGCGCTTGCTTATTTATTAGGACCTAGAGGTCACCTGTTAGTCGACATTCGACCATAATTAATTAAGTTTTTAATGTTTTGTTTTATATCAATTACCAGTATAACTTGAACTGTCAATGTATAGACTTTCAATACTTGACAGGTCATCATTGATCAAATACACATGTCGTTTTGATATAATTTTTATAAAAAAAAATATCTGATGCATTTTTTAGAGATATTTACTAAAACTCGCCAATAGCTACTAACAAAAAAAAAAGAAAGAAAATTGGTTAACAAACAGAGGAAAATGGTTCTTAACTGTTTTGTCTTGCCTATTTATATATACAAGATAGATACTAATATGTATCAATGGAATATATTTTAGACTAGCTGCGCTCCGCGGTTTCATCCGCGTAAGTCCCGATGCCATGGTAATATTCTGATAAAACGTAGCCATGTATTAATTCAGGTGTCCAGCTATCTACCTGGCATCTATCTGGCAGTGTTTTTTTCATATTCAATATGTTTATACGATTAAATAACTACAAACGACTTCAATGCGTTTAAATGAAAGTATCCAGACTTTCATTATTATTATTTTCTTATATTTTTCTTTATATTTCTTTCTTCATTCTTTTATACTTCTATATTTCTCTGGAGATATAGTTTTGTGTATCTTAGTCGAAGATATCGCCTAAAATACATAAAAAAGTGCAGCTGGGTATTCTTATGTTTCTTTTTTAGGGACCAATTAATAAAAATTACGTCTAAATAAAACCTCAATTTATGAACTTGCATCAAGAAACTCGTGAACGAAGGAATGAATTGGAAAAATTCCAAAATTGCAGATGGCTGTAATTTTTTTGGCTTATTCGTGCTCACTAACTTGTAAATGCCACTACCGTCTTTAAACGCGTTTTTGTCGTCCACATAGACTTACTACCAAACGATTATATAACTTGAAGATAATTTTGATCTTCATAGAATTTGAAACATAACTTTTTACCATCAAATATTATTTGTAGTTTGTTTTTTTTTTAATTCATAAGATAACACTTTAGTATCTACGTATCCGGTCGTTAGTTATTCCCGCCGTCATGCATTCTGAACACAAATGTCATTTTATTTTACTATTTACTACAGTTATTGCATATTTAATTTTAAATATTGCATCAGTAGATTTACATTTAAAAACAAGCTTTCCCTACGGCTTCGCCCGCGTAGAACTCTATGTCAGTTCCAAGTTTCATGCAAATAGTCCAGTAATTCGTCTATAGTTTTAGTGTGAGTGTCCAACCTACTAACTCATAACTACGCACACTCACAAACTTTAGTATTTGTAATCTATATACATAATGTAGGTACTAAACGTGCACCATACTGCTATAAATTTATTTCCATTTTTTAGAGTTCCGTTCCTCAGAATGAAAAAAAAGAACCCTTATAGGATCATTTTGTTGTACGTCTGTCTGTCTGTCTGAAAAGACCCTTTTTCTCAGGTAGACGCATCAAGTTGAAATTAATACCAAAAATTTATGTCTGCGGTCCCTTGAAGCTGTAAATCAAGCTTCTAAGTCGGTACAGATACGGTAATTTAAGCCTTAGATTTCATTATGCCAAATTTGAAAAATTTATCTAGAATTATGAAATTCGGTAAGAAGCAAGGTGTCACAGTACAAGTAAAGGCAAAAATCGCAAAGTCGTTAATTTGTTGTTATATTGTGTGTCTGTCCAGATTCTTTTCCTCAGGAACCCGTGGAGGCATCAAGTTGAAATTAACATCAAATTCTTATTTCAGGGGTCCCTTGAAGATGTAAAAAAATCAAGCTTCTAAGTCAACGCAATAAAAAGGTATGGCTTGTACCTAAGTCTTAGCTTTTAACAAATTTGAACATTTCGCATTTAAATCAAAACCTGGGCACTTCCCATTGACCTAGAATCATGAAATTTGGTAAGAAGCAAGGTCTGACAGCACAAGTAAAGGTCCGAAAGTCGTTAATTTGTTGGTATATCACATAAAAAAAATTGTTTTTGTAATTACAAACTTATATTTTGCGGTTGGAAAGTTGACTTTGTCGTACATCGATGTATGGGAGAGAGAGAAAAATCTTCGAGAATTGATTCCCGAAATGGACGTACTATCTACATACAAGTTGTTTGCTTACGGAACCCTCCGGTTTTTTTGTGTATCTCATGGTTGCCTGCAAAGAGATTGCCATAGAGCGATAAGGGCACCAATTGTATAAACCGATGTACATCTTATGGTAAATGACTACCGCCGCCCATGGGCACCTGCAACTCAAGAGTCACAAGTGCGATACCGGCCTTTAAGGTGGGAGTCGGGGAAGAGGGGGACGGGAAGGGTTAGGGCCTCCGGCAACCTCACTCACAAGGCGAAAAGCAATGCAAGCATTATTTCACTGCCGGTTTTCTGTGAGGCCGTGGTATCACTCCGGTCGAGCCGGCTGATACGTGCCGAATCATGGCTCTCCATCGAACTCTCTTTCTTTCTGTTTGTCAGCTGATTTTCTTTCTTTTTTGTGTTGTTTAATAGACCATAGATGGGCTTTAGATTTTACCAATATAGAAATTTGGAAACAGCTTTTTCCCTACCTTCGAAGGATAATAATAATACTGATTATAGGCGACTTTTGTCAATCTTGTATCCACCAGCGTTAAAATTATGATGGCAGCTTGATATGCTCATTTGGCACCGGGTGCACTGATACTGATGCGGTTCATTTTATTAGACTGAAGACCAGCTTTAGTAGTGTGTGGTGGAGCTTATAATACTTTGGTAAATTAATATACCGCGTTTGTGAGACGTTTAGTGGTCATAAAGTTAAGGTGGAAATTTATTTAGATTTGCTTTATAAAGACATATAAATTATGCAAAAATACCTTTTTTAGTTCTTTTAACCTTGCTAATGTTAAATATGTCAATGTAGTCGTTCCTAGCGTTCGTTTACTAACAAACGAATTATAAAATATTCTATACAACCTCATTACTTTGCCGTTCGGAAACCAAATGATGGCTAAAACAGTACAACATTTAGTATTTCATTTGTATCCTTTAACTTACCGCATAGCACTAATTATGATCTTGCTATTAAATAAATACTTTGTATAATTACTGGCATGTTCAATTGTTAACCGATTAAAAAAAATAAAGTTTTGTATTCGATCGGTATTTGTTGATTTTCTTAAAAAGTAATGGACCTATTTTCATAATTGTTTTACATTAGGTATTTATTAGTTTTGTTTTTTCATAATTAATGTGTTTCGTTAAAGTAGGTTTATGTTTTGTTAAAAACAACAACTATACACTCGTATCGTATGTTTATAATTTGTTATTTTGTGTAAGTTTCACTTTATAAGTATGTATTATACGTAAACATCTTTACTGTAATCTTGCAGTAATAGAGAAAGTAATAGAACAGTGTTAACATAATATTTTTTTGTATGAGCTAAGCTTCTGAGTTCTATAACTCACTCACTTACACTTATAATACGCACTCATAAACATGAACACATGCATACACACACTCATGAAGTCATGATACGAATTAGTTAATATGCTAAATAAAACAAACATTGTCCTTCAAGATAGTTATTTAGTTTAAATATTGTAATGTATTTGTGGCAAAAGAGCCACTTGATACATTAAAAAAATATATCTATTCTATTTATTACTTAGTTCTTATACCTAATAATTAAAAAGTTATTAGTATCCATACCTATACGGAATGATAATTGTTTGAATATTAGTTCTTTTTTTATATTAGCAACAGATTTTTCTTCTCTGCGTGCCTCTTTTAATGAAGGTTGGCAGTCAGCTCTGCATATTTAGCCTTGTTTTTAGCGAGGTAAAAATATTGGCCTTCTTTATACTTGTCCATTAACGAACATTTTGCAACCATGGCTTCTTTCTAGAACCAGGCCTCCTTTTTCCGGCAACTTTTACCATCATAATTAGTCGCAGAACCTCGTATCTGTCATGCCTAAGCACGTGGCTTATCTATGCAACTTTACACTGTTTGATGGACTGCAAAAGCTTGGGTTTCTGGAAGACTCGTCGTAGAACTTCCTCGTTGGTGATTTTTTGAGTCCAAGATATACCACGGATACCGTCGATACCGGCGCTCAACATAAAAAAAGTCGGTACAGTTAAGTTATAAAAACTAACATAACTAAAAATACCTTTGCTTCCTTGGTACAGTGTCCTTCTGATATCTCTTACTATTGCGCTAAAACATCTGGTTAAAAAATCTTACTAGTATTAAAAACGCAAAGTTGAATGCATGGATGTTTGTTATTCAATCATGCTAGAACAGCTGAATGGATCTGGTTGAAATTTGGCACAGATACAGATTATAGTTTGGAATAGCACATAGGTTACTTTTATCCCGGAAAAATGTAAGTGTTCCCGATCAACATTTCCACGTGAAGGATGTCCATTAAATAAACATTATTATTATTAGTTACATTACGTATTCTAATATTTTAGACTTTAAAACTGAAGTGACATTTCACATTACCGTAGCGTCACGTCGAGGTTTTTGTCACACCGATGTTCTTAGGCCAATGAAATTCAAACAAACTTACATACAATAGCGTTTACAAATTTGACAACTCATTAATGGCGTGTATGTATGTACATATTATTAAATCTGGCGTGCAAAAAGTAGTGTCTGCCTTTTGAAATTGTCGCGGCACGCTAATGACGTCCGAGACTAATTTTATTGTATACAATCACTTAAAATGCGATACTTAATATTCAAATACGACATCTACTCCCTTCAATCTCAAACTATAATAATTTTAAAAACACTTTTAATGTAATAATCTATTACAATACGAGAGTTAAAGATTGCATTCACATATTATTTTTACTTGAAAATTACATTACAATTGATATTAAAATTGTACGACTTGATTTTAAAGTTTCACGTTCCATGATATAATTATGTATTTATTATATTATACGCGATCACGAAATAGGTCAGAGCAACCTGGTCGAAACGTCAGGCAATCCAGAGGAATGTAATACTTATTTCGTGATGGCGTTCATTCCCGAATTTGAAGATAATATAAAGAGTTCAGCTCTAAGAGATGTAGATCTAAAAGATATTCAGAGTTATTGTTGAACGAAATGGATTTAAAAAATATAATTTACCCATTATAGCTGTATATAATTACCTAAATTCTGGTTTTCATAATGGATGTCTATTTAGCAGCTTCGAGATAATTCCTATGACATTCAAGACAACATTGCGTCACAAAAGAATTCATTTGTAAAGCAAATTTGTTTCATTTCGTGTGGATTAAGTTTGATTACTTTTTAACTGACGAAAAATCGGAATAGATTGTCAAGTCAACCTGTAATTTTTTATGTTATACATAAAAAAATAACTACCTCGAAAAACTTTTTATGGTAATAATTACTTTTATCATAATTATTTTGGGCTAACAAGTTTCTTTTTTATTAATTTTCCTATTTCAGTTCCTTTTTTTGGTCACTCGATTTTTAGTTGAAGCAAAAAAGCAAAAAAGCAAAAAATAAATACACCTTTTAAGTCTTGAGTATTGAGCTTATTTACATAAACTATAAAATTTTATAATATCTAATTTTGAGTCGGCGCCGAGCAACAAACTTAATTATATGTACGTAAAATTAATTATCAAAATTTTATATGTACGTAGAAATGGAGAAGGCTCTACGTAGGTAACTAATCATTTAATGATTTGGCGCCGACTCTGACTCGGAAAACTACTATCTTTTAATACATTTAATACTAAATACTTTAAAACGTTTTCAAATATATTCCTCAAAGCATATTAAGTGGTTTCTGTCACTAAAACCACAGTTCTAATGGTGTAGGAAAGATATGGTTATCAGCTCAGCTTCATGATGTGATGATTCCTAAACGCAAATACCTGATTAAGTTATGAAAAATAAACAGAAATACTATTCGGGCCCACAACTTTCGAGTGTTTCTCTCAATTTTATCAGGTCCCCATCCTCAGATCCTGACTTCGTTGACACGGGACCACCCTTGAGGTATACCCTATCTAACAAAAAAAGAATCATCAAAATCACTGAATACATAAAAAAATATATACATGCGGTCGAATTAAGAACCTCCTCTTTTTTTCGTCGGTTAAAAAATGTACTAATCATGGCGCAAGCGTAATTATTTCACTGTCTCCTGTAGATTTTGTACTTTAAGAGTTATTTTATTGTTCCTAAAATGGTAAAAGTTTAATGACAATAAGTTTGACAGTTTTGACCGATTTTCGTTTTTATGTCTTATGTGTTATAAATAATTCATATATAAAATAGTAAAAAAAATTTTTACTGTACAGCTACAGTCTTCTTGTATTTCATTATATGAACTACTACTTTAGATGTCTTCCTTACTTTAATAGCAGCTAAATGTGCCATTTATCGCGTATCAACGTCCCTAGAAAAATTACAGAAGCTGTTGTTGTGATCTTTGTATTTTTTTATAAATACATAGATGTACTTCTATGTGACTTCAGCAGCATTCACTGAATACTCGGAACTATTTAAAATAGAATCATCCAGTTTCGAGTCAACCTCTTTTATTTATTAGTCTATTGAGAATACAATTCAGCATTGTAGACTATTGTTGTCGAACATATCGAAATGATTTAGATCTTAGCATGGCTGGTCGGTAATGTTCTGGTGAGGTCATGGTTTTATGTTTGATACAAACATTGTCAGTCAACGAGTATTCAAGTGAATAAACTTTAGAATTTTTTTAAATAAGTACATGTTGTTCATATTGTAGTTTGTCTCTCTGCTCGTCTTCTCATTTCGTTTATTAATCACTAGCAGTACCCCACGGTTTCATCCGAGTAAGTCAGGATGCAGTGGGAATATCGGGATAAAAATAGCCTATGCGTTAATCCAGGTCTCCAGCTATCTACACACCAAGTTTGATCGTAATCGGATAAGTGGTTTTTGCAAGAAAGAGTAACAAACATCTTTCCATCCATCCATCCAAACTTTCACATTTATAATATTAGTGGGATTTTGTCTAACGTTATAACTCCAATGACCATAGTTTGATTAGGAGTCTTATTTCAGTGCCTTTCGAATTTGTGTCAATGGTAATTCAACTCAACTTAGTAAAAAAAATATTCAAATGACTTTAGTATGACATCGATTGTAGTAATCAGTGACCGATGCTCTTTTAGTACAATTGACTGACATAATTGAAGTACTCAATCATGAAAGGCTATTTGTTTTTGTTCAACTTCTAGACGAAAAGAGAACGAATGATCAGAATAAAATTAAATTTAAAAAAGGAAATATTGCAGACGGCTGGAATACCAATCGTCACTATCGATCACGAGATTCACGAGTCCCTAATCTGTATAGGTTAAAGACAAAGGTAAGAGGTACATATTTCTTTTTTTTATAAATATGTTTACATGATTTTATAAACTTCTTCAAAATTGGTCATAACTATCTTTAATTCCCAAAGTGTCCGGTTGGCGGTAATACGTTAGTAGGACCATAATATTATAGTTGGCACAATGTGCGTGTTTTAATACGCTTCTGCCGACCCCTTTAGGGTATATCCCTATATGGATATGAGTGTTTGGATGTATGTATGTAAAACTAGCTGCGCCCCGCGGTTTCACCCGTGTAAGTCCCGGTGCCGTTTGAATATCGGGATAAAAAGTAGCCTGTCCATCCAGGTATCCAGCTATCTATATACCAAGTTTCATCGCAATCGGTTCAGTAGTTTTTGCGAGAAAGAGTAACAAATATCCATACATCCTCACAAACTTTCACATTTATAATATTAGTAGGATATTATTAGTTAGCTACTTAAGTAACTATATATATGTATATAGTTTATCGGTCGATATGAGTCACGGTAATCTTTCCTACTTATATTCACAATAGATTAATATATTTCAAGAATTATCACACCTATTATTGTAAACAAAAGTTTATTGTATGCAATGTGGAAAAGTATAAAATATAATATACAGCATGATGTTATCGTGTGTCGTCATATTGTTCTAATAACCGTTTCTCATTGCATGGGAGCAGGTAATAATCACGAAAAATGTAAAATTCTGATTACGCATAAAAATTTACTATCGAAAAATATTGAATTGACAACGTTCTGTTGATAGAAATGTGGTTGAGTAATAAATGATGTTTAATACAGATATTAAGATAGTGCAGTTGTTTGAATTGTCACCGTTGTGGGTGCGATCCATTGGGGACAACTATTTTTATAATTAACATATAGTTGTCTTGGGTCTGGGTATACTTTATCCCCGTTAGTCGAGGATCTTCTGCTAGCCTGGGACAAAGTTTTTTAATATTTATCTTTGGGCACGGTAGTGCACCCGCCAAGTCGACCAAAAAAACAACCAATGACACAGCCGTTACCATCCTTTCCTCGAAGTAATTCAGGACATTTCCGATCCGAACTTTGTTGTGGATAAAGCTAGAAGCCTGAATTTAACCTAATTTGCCCTAAGAGGACATAATGTAACTAGGCATATTTCCAAACTACATTCAATTTGAACTTATAGTTGGTCAAAGTTCCTTGATGGGATAGTAATGTTATTAAGTTTAAGTGTTATTTGAACACTAGACTTATTTAAATATATACAATTATTATTAATTATTAATAACACATAACATAAACAATTAACATAAAACATAATATACAATTATTAATTAATAATTAGTTATTCTATAACTGGTAAGCAAAACAGGTAAATGACAGAACGCGAAAGTAGTTTTCAGCTGTTCGAATGATTTTGTTTCCTTATGTGTTTTCTATCGATTGCATAATAAGTTATGGTGTGAAAAATTGTTTGGTTACTATGATCTTTTTATCGACCATTGTAGCTCTTATTAGAGGCAGGAGTACTTAATATCTTAAAATTGGAATAGTTGCATAGTTTGCGTTTTAAAAAGAAATATCTTCTCACGGAAGAAAAAAATATCGAACGATCTCCATATCGTGACGTTTTTCGAAGAGCGCCAAAAGGCTAAAAGGGCTTCTATAAAAAGAGAAAAATAAGGATTTTGCATTGTCGTCAACACGTAAGTGTCACAGTGCAAGCGATCCTGAGGTACGGTGGCCCATAACTATAAAGTGGGTCACAGGCTAATTAGTGGTTAGTTTGGGGTAACTAACCACTAACTAAGCGATTAGTTAGAGGTTTGTTACCTCGTAGTAAGAAAAAAACATGATGTTAGAAGATTACACTGTCAAATTCGAAACATTCTTCGTACAGTAGAACAAGAATAAAGTGTAATGTCGTTTCCAATGCGAAGGTAACATTAAGTGTCGTGAAGTATTAAGGTAAATGTACTTCTAAGAAAACTGAAATCGAAACTTAAAACTGAATTACTTACGTTCGAATAATTAACAGCTAACAAAATGATTATTGGTTTGGTTACTCTAAGGGCCCCTTCACAGTAGCGTTTGTCCAGCGTAGGCGTTTGCTGAACGTATGCGCAGCGCAGACGCCGCTACTCTGCAGTAAATTGAACGCTGCGGCGCAGACGTCATACAATTTCGTTGTCATTTCGGTATTATCGTTAACAAAATGGATTCCGACAAGGAAACTCTATTGATGGCTTTGCTTTTAAAAAAGAAAATTAGATTAGAAACGAGAAAATAAAACGCAGTAAGTCGCGTAACTTACTCATGTGCCCTGGCAGAGACGCCGCAAGAACGTGACGCGAGGGTCGCGTTGTAGCCGCGTCTGCGCTGTTCATACGTTCATCGAACGCCTACGCTGGACAAACGCTAGTGTGAAGTAATGTGTGTAAAATGTCACTTATATTTCCATGCGATATTTGTTTTAAAACATTTCAAACAAAAATTTCGAAGAGGAATTCGGTTAAATTTCATATTTATTTGAATAGTTTTAGAATATGAAACATGGAAGAATATACAATGGAAGCGAACAAGGGTCTCGTGTTTAAAATGGTCTACTATAGTCGTAAGTTCTTCCTTCGTCCTTCTTCCGTCCTTCCCTCTCCCTTATTCCCGTCCTTCCCCTCTACCCCCTCTTCCCACTCTTCCCCCCTCCCCCTCTTCTCCTACTTCCACCTTAAAGGGCGGCAACGCACTAGTGACTCTCAAGTTGCAGGTGCCCATGGGCGGCGGTAGTCATTTACCATCAGATGACCCGTCTGGTCGTTTGCCCCTATGCCATAAAAAATCCTTTTATCGCCAGGAGTCCATAGCACAGGGTATCCTAGTTTGGACTTCTGACTCCCCCAAAATATTTTTTGACCTTTAAACAATATCATGTAAACATTTTTGAGCATTGTAAAACTTTTGTTAAATGTTTTGTAAATCTTTTGTGGGATTGAAATAAACATATTATTATTATTACTTTATACCGTAAACTTATGTAATCTGCTGTAAGTAAGCAAAATAGTGAAAAACCGCGATTATTTGAATTTGTGTTAAAAGAAATTCCACTATAGTTTTAGCGTATTATAACGTAGGTCGTTAGACAAAGGATGCCTGATTTCAACTGGTTTCTAGATTAACTTGAAACTCGTGTTTTTGAAATTTGACACCCACGAATCGATACATGAAAAACACGAAACTATTCAATTTTATAATTTCTATTTCTTTCACAAAAACCCTCTACTTCCTTAAGAAATATTTTAAAAAACGTAAGCCACCTACTAACGTTTAAATATTTCTTAAGTAAAAGTAAAGTGAGTTCTTGCTACACTTTTTTAAATCTAAATATTTTACTTTTTTTCTATTAGACATGGTAATGTTGCCTTGCATCGATGTATAGGTAATAAAATCCTCTCCGTTGGGTACGCACTCACCTTGCCAGTGCGTACCGCAGTGTAAGTGCTCGTCTTGCCAAGGCAATCACCTCGGCAATCATATAAATACCATTTATAATATATATGTTTAATGTCATGTACTATATGGAACATGCATGTAGAACATGCGCGGCGGAACCTTGTGTCAAAACGACACTCTTCCGGAACTTGCTCAAGAGTCGTGCACGGTTCATTTGCATTAAGACTTAAGGCGGTCGTTAGCCTGTAAACATGGTAACACTGTGTGTAAATGTGAGCTTGTACTACTCTGGCTGTCATTAGTAGCTTTAAAGCACGCAGTTATAGCCAATAAATGTAAATATTTGAATTTCATGGCTCCAGTTAGATTGCAAAAATGGAAATTTTTATTATTATTGGAAATCTTTAGCTTCCTTCCTTGAATTAGATACTAACCTAACACTGTATTTACCTACTAGGATAAGGAAAGAAAATTGAACCATAATTTCTATTTCTATTTTACATAGGGGTTTTACGCGGAAAGAGGTTTTTTGTCTGATTAAAATTTAAATAGACAACTTTAAATTCAAACTTGCTAGCGTATACTAATTATATGCTGATTAATGTGTTATTCCATTAAATTACTCATTTTCTTGGTAAATAGTCAATCCTTGAAACCAACCGTACAAATGAGAATGATACATTAGGTTTGTCGACTCCACGAGTGATAGTAGCATCGCTTCCAGAAATCGAAATATCGACGTATTAGGCTTTAAATGATACTAATGTAATCACACACCCCTGTCATGTCCTATTAAAAAAACCGTTAATGTTGCGCGATAATTTTTAAGCAATGCAAACTCCCTTCCGTTGCTAACAAATTTGTTGAAAACAATTCATCTAGCCTCTAAGAATAGACTAATAATATCTCGAGAATAGCATTTAAATATCTCTGAGCTTACAGCCAGGGAGTGGGGTTATGTGGTTAGGTAAATATAAAATTCCATTGAAACCATAGACAACATGCATGGTTAATTAACTGAAATGTAAAATATGTGTCAGTAAAGTGAGTAAAAAAGCTACCGAAGGTCGTTGCCTTATATAAAGTTATATCAATATTGAAGTATCTAAATGTTGTCTCAACTGTACTACAAAGTCAGTCGGTTTGTGGCCATGGCCAGTGCAACTTGGTTGAAACGTTAGGCTATTCAAAGGTTTTAATAATACCTATTAATCGCGTTAATTGCCGTCTAAATAATAATATATGTAGTAGTGGTGAATTTGAGCATAGGCACTACGATTTGCATTAATGCGTTAAAAAAATCTAAGACTTAACTTAACTTAAACTTAAGACACTAAAATTCATATAGGTACAGTATTGTTTAAAAAAATGTTCAAAAGAAATAAACGCTGCTAATTTGTTAAACTTAAATAGTAAATGTAAATTACTGATATTATATTCAATTAAGAAGTATTAGACGTCTATAACATAATATGGCTCAAGTGGTCGCCTCGCCACTACGTCGCGCCGAGTGTTGTGGGTTCAAATCCCACACGGGACAAAATATTGTGTGATCCACAATTACTTGGCTCGAGTCTGGGTGTTCTTTGCGTCCGTTGTTTAAATGTTTGTGAAGCCCCCGCAACACAGGAATATTCCTAATACATAGCAGCATTTTGAAAAAATATTGTAAATTAGTAAATTCTAGAATTTCTAACTTTAGTGATTTCCATCATACATATTATAATTATTTTCACTACAATAAAGACCTACTGACTGAAGAAACATTTGTCCCGTTTGTTACAAACAAGAAATCATTATAATTCTAGCCACAAGATAAGTATTTAGGTTTTCCAAAAAGACCTTTAGTATTAAAAGGCTTCATTAAAATTACCTACGTGCATAAGATTTGTAATTCAACTGTCAATAAAATGGTCAACATGTCATAAAAATCCGATTGGTACTTTGATAGTGTTCTTGTCTTTTATCTATATATCTATAGATATCAATCAATCAATTAGCCTATCATAATCCACTGCTGGACATAGCCTCTCCCAATGCGTGCCACAGCACCCGGTCCTCCGCCTTGCGCATCCCAGTCCATTCCTGCTACCTTCTTCAGGTAGTCGGTCCCTCTGGCTGGGGGCGTCCTACCTTCCTTTTACCGATTCGCGGTCTCCACTCTAGGACACGTCTGCTACAACGGCCGTCGGCCATTCGGCATACGTGGCCAGCACATTGCCACTTCAGCATGTTTAGCCTGCGAGCTATGTCAGTAACTTTGGTTCTTTGTCGGATGACCTCATTGCGAAGCCCCAGGTAGACATGTTCTTGAACAACAATAGATATAACAAATAGTAATGTAGACCAAATTACCTACATATGTATGTCAAACACTTGTATCATATGACTTAGATTTCACTTGAAGAAAATGCTTAAGCGGTTTGTGTTGGTTATCGACAAAAGTAGAATGTGTCATTCGTTGACCATTAGCCGATTGGAAAGTTATTGTGTACTTTGTAGCTCAGTAATCGACCTTAGCTGACTAGTCTTAAGAGTACCGACAGAAGGAGTTCGCAAATGAGATAATTTTGTTTATTTAACTCATGATGACCGTTATTGACCATCGTATATGATAATATCCACGTGTTAATAATAGAACCACGTTTTCAAACGTACAGATAGATATCTTTATCTAATTTTAAGACGAATTTTTCTTTTTCTTTTTTATTTGAATAAAAAGATTACTAGCAATTTTATGACAAATCCATGTAAATGAACCATATTTTTTATTTATTTATTGTTAGTAGTAGGTATGTATCCTACTAATGATGCGTTCCTATAATCAAAAAACGTTTAGTTTTGCTTACGGACGGTCAAATTGTCATTGAAATTTCAACGAAATTTTATCGTCCGTAAGCAAAACGAATCGTTTCTTGATTATTGGAACGCGGCATAATAGTATAAACGTGAAAGTTTGTGAGGATATATGGATGTATGGATGTTTGTTGCTCTTTCACGCAAAAACTACTGAACCGATTGCGATGAAACTTGGTATGTAGATAGCTGGACACCTGGATTAACACATAGGCTTTTACTACAGGCTACTTTTTATCCCGATATTAACACGGCATCGGGACTTACGCGGGTGAAACAGCGGGGCGAAGCTATTTTATTAATATTTTTAGTCTTGTCTGTCTTAATAGTTGTAAGTTGTCAATGTCTTGTCATTACATATTATAAAACAATTTCCCCCACCGCGTCCGGCGGTAACAACAACTAAAAAACTACTGAACGGATTTTCATGCGGTTTTCACCAATAGACAGAGTGATTCATGAGGAAAGTTTAAGTGTATAATTTGTTAAGATTTTGTGTAAAATGTCTGAAATATGACGCTGATTGTTGAAGATGTCGGCAAAAATAAATATACTAAGTATGCTCTGCTACCCGTGTGAAGCCGGGGCGGGTTGCTAGTGTAATAATGTAATAAAATGAATCTTTATTTTACTTTTCACTACGTGGTCTCTGTGTATTATATTTTCATCAAACTTTTCATCCCAGCCATCCATTTTCCACTGCTAAACATATTAGTTCTCCGATAAAGATCTTCTAATGAGGGTTGTGTGTAAAAGTAGTAGTAAAGGTCGAATTAGATAATTATGTTTATTTAACTCACGATGACCGTGATTGACCGTCGTACATGATAAAATCCACGTGTTAATTATAGAATCACGTTTCCATACGTACAGCTATAGTGTTTGTGACAAAGAATGTTATCGACGACATCAATGAATGTTATCAGAATTTACATTAAACCTTTTTGTTTCACAGAAGTAATGGTTGTGTTATGGTGCATCGTATTTTTGCCACTTAGATATGCCTAAATGTGACAATGGCGTTTAAAAGGTTAAGACTTAATTTTTTTACTTGGCATACTTTGTAATAATGAAATAGATAGAGCCTGTGCGAGAGAGTGAGGCAGTAAAAAGAACGAAATTCTCTCTCAGTCACAAATTAATATGTATTACTGTATAAATTGAGATAAAAACTATCCTATCTCTCAAGCGGGACCAAACTGCACACATTGTGCAAAATTTCATTAAAATCGGTTCATTAGTTTAGGAGTTCCTCGCGTACAAACAGCGTGACACAATATTTTTATATATAAGGAGACCATAAATTGTGATAAAAACTATTTTACCTCTTAACTTAGACCAAACTGCACACAGTGTGCAATATTTCATTAAAATCAGTCCACTAGTTTAGGAGTTAATCGCGGACAAACAATGTGACACGATTTTTTTTGTATATAAAGATATATAGTTTGTTTAGTTACGTTTTACGTTAACGTTATTTACACTAAGCACTAAGAATAACTATATATTTATATATATATCATTTTACATTAAAAATATGTGATGAATATAAACAACCCTGTCTTGCATACTATGCTACAATATGGGGAAGTGAAACTTTTCATGAATAGAGGAGGATTGAGTTTTCTTTAAAGAAAATTATATTTTAAGTAACATTTAACTTTCTGGTAGTTAAGATCATTTTCAACAATATTTCTACATGTTCAGTAGAATTTAATATGAAGATACAATTGAGTGCTTTAGGTTGGCCAATTAGTATTTATTAAATAATAATAATAATAATCTTTAATTGTAACAGGAATACTATTAGTGTGCAAGCCCTGATTCAAAACTAGCGTTAGTGAGCTGCATGTTGGAAATTAGTTCCTTTCCAAACTCAAGTAATATAAAATATTTATAAGACAATTGGAACATACATACCCTACATAATATTATTAGGTAAATGTTTTGTATGGTATGGTATAAACACTCTTGACACTTACTACATTTTTAGTCAGTGAACGACACCGACACACATTTAGTACAGTTGTATCGTTTGCGTTCGCTAACACGTTACTTACGTACTAACTACCCAGTAATCTATGACGTTACAACTGATGTGCCCTATAATACGTTCTTTCTATAATGCGATGTCACTATTGTCAGTCACAAAAACGTCATATTTTTAAGGTTTTAAATCATCCTCTGAAAGTAGGTAAATTTTGTTGAAAAACTTTCCTTTTGTTAGTCAAACACATGTTTCTGCTTTAGTATTAGCTAGTCGCTATTGTAGTTTATTCGGTCTCGGAAGTAAAATATACCTCATTTGCATAGGTTACTGCACCGTTAAATAAAACGACACAGTTCTAAGTCGCTTTCGACACACTAAAAAACCCGCAGGGACATTCGCGCTTTCGCAATTTGTCTAGTTTAATTATCCTCAAGAGACATGTGTTGAACCAAGTTGCGCCATTTTTTGTCCACCTTAGTTACTTATGTACAAAGTAAATAAAGTAGTTAAGTCAAAGTCAAAATCAAAGTCTCCCCGTACGCTACAAATGCTCGTTGGGAAGTTTTAGATTCACGACGTCCACAGTTAAACATAGGCTACTCTGAAAGGCTTCCACTAAAAGTTATTTACTATTTATTAAGACATGAACTATGTAATATATACAAAGTTATATATTTTCTATACGTATTTCTTTGTTTACAATTTTTTAAAGGACATAAAAATTTGCGTGCGGTTGCGTGATAAAGTTATTACGCTTTAACGGCAATGAGGTCATTATCACGAAAGGTACACGTTACAAAAATGCTTGTAAACAAAAATATTAACTAAATTTCTTTTTTAATTTATTTTATTATTTTAGCAGAATAGTAAAAAACTGGCCAACTGCCAGTTAGACTTAGAGTGTAACTGGCATTTGGCCGGTTTATTACCCGGGTTCCGCCGTAGCATTCCTAAAAAGAGGAGGACACCCTTCTAGGCCCAAGTCAAGTTGTATACAGGAGTGCGCACGCATTCTGCATTCATTTTGCGTTCTTTCGTAGTCGCAGAAACACGCGAGATTTATTTACATCTACCGACTTTTATATTTTTTTTAATAATTTCTACCTAGATACCTACCGTTAAATTTAGTTGCAAGATACCGTTATACTTTTTTATAGTTACACTTATACAAATACGTTATATATTAACCATTCGAAGGCTCTTGCGGCACAACATACAGACAGGTTTTATTCTTACCATGGAATGTTAATAAACATACAATACATGTTCTATAACTTCATTTCGATAACATTTATTACGTAACAGTATAGGAAGGAAGGAAGGAGCCTTGCACACGCGACCCTGGCCTTTCGCAATTTTCAACGAACGTGGGAACGACTGCCTCCTGAACTATTTGTTTCGAGTTTTGGCTGACATTGACACTGGCGTAACAAATTATATATCTACCTATTAATTAATGAACATTACACGTCATTTAATAACTACCGTTTTTATTATGTTTTATATAATTATAGTTACTTCTATAGCGGATGTTTAATTATTTTTATCTGGTACCCAGTTAGTATAATATTGGTCGTTTCGTCGTCTTTTCGTCCACGTTGAATACCATTAATGTACTCTTAAAAATGACATAATTATATTATATAGAACTAGCTGCGCCCCGCGGTTTCACCCGCGTAAGTCCCGATCCCGTAGGAATATCGGGATAAAAAATAGCCTATGTGTTAATCCAGGTCTCCAGCTATCTACATAACAAGTTTCATAGCAATCGGTTTAGTATTTTTTGCGTGGAAGAGTAACAAACATCCATACAACCATACATCCACACATCCATATATCCTCACAAACTTTCACGTTTAGAATATTAGTAGGATGCTGTTTAAATACAAAATAATTAGAACTTTATAGATTGTACGATTGTAAAATGTTATTTATTTTATTTACATTAAAAATTCTAGGACAAATTACGATGACTGACCATTCTTAACACATTGAGACCCCTCCGTGCCTCGGAAAGCACGTTAAGCCGTCGGTCCCGACTGCCATACGAACATCTATGGCATTCGTTATGGGTAGTTGGAGCTCTTAAAAAAGTCCGACAACCTGGCCTAACTACAGAGCTTCGATATCGACCTAGCTAGTGGTAGCCTCAATTTCAGGCGGTACCGTGTTGCAGCTGTGCCGTTGCAGTGCCGTTATAGTGTGTGATGACCTTTAGAGTGTTACGTGACCAAATTATAGTTTGCAAAATGTGGGTGCTTAATAGGCCTCTGTCTGCCAGCTTAAGTGTATGTATGCATACATAACCTAAGTTGGCAAAAGGTAGCTTTTCCTCAGGGACAGAGAGGGCTCTCCGTCGCTGAGGAAAAAAGACGTGATGTTTTTTTTAATATTTTCTCGTAATATACAATTTATGAAACCTTATATTATGCATAGGTTTAATTTCTCATGGACAGCTATTCAAATGTAAAGGTTGTATAAATAGCCCTTTGGGACATAGCTTTGTGCTCTACAACTCTGTACAGAGACTTCAGACACATACAATGTACGTGTGAATGAATGATGTCTCATTATACTCTATAACGTATTCTGAAGTCAGGGTTAGGTTAGGTTAGGTTATATGGTAAATCAGATTCTGTTTTTTTTTTAAGTCTGTGATATACCTTGTGCCACAGGGAATTCAATAAACATACAATCAAGAAAAACAAAGTTCACTTTGTCTGAAATAATTTACCTGTTCATCAAAAGAAAATTGGATCATATTTTATCGAACTAACAACACTCGACGCAGCTCATCCACGCTGCCAAACATTTTAGATGTCTTGAATCAGTGCGTCTTTAGAGTTTAGTAGGTATGACAATTTAACCTATTCATATACTTTAAGGGCACCCTATAAAGAGAAAAGAAACTTTGTTTGACACACAATATGGGTACACGAGCTAGCAATATTCTTTTTAACCGACTTCAAAAAAGGAGGAGGTTCTATGATGGGCTGTACGTATTTTTTTTTGTACGTTCACCGATATGTCCGCCAACTTTGGACCGATTTCAAAAATTCTTTTTTGTTTGAAATGATGCTCTCCAGATGATGGTGTCTGAGGGAAAACGAGTAAAATCCTTAGAAATTAAGAACAAATGTAGTGTGTTTGTTGATTTTTCTTAAAATTAAGCAACATTGACGTATAATTAAAGTGATGAATGTTTTTGGAGTTTACTCCTTAAGAATCGATTTTCATATAAGGCGCCCGGTATGAAAAAATTATGAAGAGTAAAATTTAGTGATCGCAGGGCAGCGTAACGCTTTAACGCTTTGTTGTGCTTTTTGTGCTTTATTGGAGTTTACGCCTTAAAGAAAGACGCATGTAATATGTGTATTTAACTTTATGTTATAAATATGTATATGGAATATATACTATACAGCGTCTAGAAATGACGTGTATATATATATATATATATATCTTATTTTATTATGGACTCTATGTATATATATATAGAAGAGAGAGAGAGGGAGAGAGAGAGAGGGGGGAGGGAGAGAGAGAGGGAGAGAGGGAGAGAGAGAGAGGGGGGAGGGAGAGAGAGAGAGAGAGAGAGAGAGAGAGACTCCAGGAAATTGTAAACTCCAGTCGTGCGTCGGAGCTGACACACACCTTTTTTTTTTATAAACCGACTTAAAAAAAGGAGGAGGTTCTATGTTCGATAGATTAGTGATGTAATTTAAGCTACTTTGCACTTAATTACGTAGCAGCGAGAGTGGCTATTTATTTAAGGGTTTTCAAGAAGGAAGCTTTTTGTACGGTGCTTGCATAATCTGTTCGGTCCAGTTGGGGGGGTCAAGCAAACCCGGCAGGAGCGTGTATTTCATTGCTCCTTATGTATCTTCCATCTCCTGATCATTATTTATGAAGTAAGAAAACGGTTTTTCGTAACTCAAATAACTACGTAGCTGCATATTATTTATTCCTGAAGACGAGATGTCTGTGTTACGTCAGTGAGCGAACAATAGCCTTAATTATTCAACATTTGGAGTAGCGGGTATGGTTTAGAGAAATCAGGTCAGGTAAACGGGACTATTCCATTGACAATATTATAGTTGAATTTTACGACCGACGACGTGAGTCTAAGTGTCTGATTTGAATTATTAAACCATATCACATAATCTAAATATATTAAAATGAATCCCAATTTCTCTTGGTCACGGCATCACGCGTAAACGGCAGGACCGATTTCGCAATTATTTTTTTTTGTATTTGTTATTGTCAGGAGAAGGTTCTTATGAAAGAAAAGTTAAATATATGGTACAAATAAAAGAAAATTAGAACATTTTAGAAAACATAACAACCATATTAATTTTTCTAATGTTACCTTAACGCTTTTGACATAACTGTCAGTCGTTAGACAGTTGGCGCGATTGACAGAATGCGCGTTGTAAATTATACCAATTCGAATTTAATATTCATAGTTAAAACAGGACAACGTCTGTCTGGTCAGCTAGTGTTATATATTTAATAAAGTACTTGAATAGAACTTTCGTGAGGTCCTTAATAAAACACTCCACACGGCAGTTACTACGATTATAATATAACTAAGATGATGGTACTGTAAAAAGTTTATACTACTGCCGGTAACCAAATCATAGTGCGAGTGCGAGTCTGCCGGTCTTGACAACGTCGTCTATCCACACTATGGCAAAACTTTGACTTGTGCAGTACCTTGCCATGTATCTGTTTGTTACTTTCACGATTAAATCTTTTAACCAACGCGACCGATGACCACAAGACGAAATTAAAGGGTATTCATGAAAAAAAAAACATTTGAATTAAAAAATCTTAATATAAAGTTTTCCTAACCAACCCACCCCCCCAATATATGTATACAACAAACCAGACATCGGGTTTGCTTTTTATACATTTTTATCCACAGCATTCCATCTATTGGAGTAGGTAATTAGAAGTCTATTTAGGCATAACTATCTTCTAACGCGCTAGGAAATTATTTACACCAACGTCCCACATGACTTTATAAATATAGAATTAATTAATAAAGTACATCGAAGCTGGCCAAAATTTTCTATGAATCACACAAATTATTATTGGCTCGGTGGGGGACTCGAACACACTTTTAGTTGGTTAAGTAGTAACTACCTAAACAACTGCACCGCGCATGTGAAAGCGAAGTATTATTATTTGTTTGTATTATTTGTAGTATAAAAATTGACACCATTTTAACATGCCTAACAAAAATTTCCAATGCGATATTGAATCCAAAGTTTCCATGAAATTTGCGGTTGTGAAAACGTCACTGGATTTTCACAAAAAGGTCAATCCGCGGCTAGGTGACAGTTTCACTGTACTACAATACAAGTACGTAGTCTAAGTATATATACAAAGTACGAGAACGTTCATTGTGCGACACAGTATCATTACATGTACACACACATCTTTCAAGACACGTCACTCTATTAGCAGTAAATCACGTGGTTTGAAGGAATTACTGTACATACACTAAGGACTAGTTAGCCTATTCGGTTGACTAAAGGTAGGCGAAGTAGGTGAATCTAAATATATGTGGCCTTCAAGCCATTAGACGTCTTTGAAGGGAATTACAGTCTCCGTAGTGGTCAGTTTGTAAGTTCAACCACTGAACAATAGGTGGGTATACGATGTCTTGACAATGCAGTCTATTAGTACATAAATGCTCTCTTAACCTATAGGTTAAGACTTAACTTATATGTTAAGAGAACATTAGCTGTAGCTAAGTGTTTTAGTACATACGGATAAACCGCAAATGTTAATACTTAGAACAATGACTAATGAATCACTGAGAATGGACATTGTTTTGAATTAGATGCTCAAAAAAGTATTTTCCATATTCAAACGAAACATGTTTAGATTTCTAATTAGTGAATTAAATAGTGTGGCTCGAATAGTTTTATTGCCACCAACGCAAAATACGCACTTTGACGTGAAATTGCGGTAAACTTCCCGTGTAAACCTAACCTACTAAACCTAACTTACTAAATTAAAAAAAAATACGAATCGAATTGAGAACCTTCTCCTTTTTGAAGTCGGTTAAAAAGCCGCAGGAGTTATGGTAAATAGACTTTGCTTACTAATACATCTGGTAGTAGACACATATACGGATACTACAAAACGAAAACATTTCTATAAAAGTTTCCGCGCAAATAAATTTCCAAGAAGCAGGAATTCTTAAAACCCATCTGAATCCGAAATGCATTCGAAATGTAACGTGTTTCGTAGGTGCACAAATAAAAGAAAAATAAAAGCGTTTGTATTATAATTCTCGACAGTGGCCCCTACCGGGGAAGATCAATACTTTCTTGTACCTAAACTTATGGCTTGCCTCCGACCTTCTACGGCTCTGCGGTGAAGATACTGTATACATTATAGGTAACTCTATTACGAAATAGTTTATTACGTCTGCTACAGTTTATACTTCGCCATACAGAATTAAAAACACTACGGGTAAGATATTACACTTTACAAGAGTAATATACCTTTTGGCAACTACTTACTAGTAAGATCTCTTAGATAACCAAATGCTTAAGCAAGACTCTGTTATAATTATTTGATTTCGTTAAGTCTAGTACTTTCACTATTCCTTTAAGATGAGTGACGACAGAATCTGACTTGGCGACATCTTATATAATTTGGTAATTCGGTCGTGCATGTGTAGTATTGAATTACTACTTACTGACTACTAAATAGATAAAATATTATGGAACTGAATTCTGGGTGTTCTAACTATAAAATGATCGATTTGAGTAGTTTTTAATTTCATTTTATTTATAGTAAATATGGCAAGCTACTATAAACTGTACCTGATGGTAAGCGGTCAGCAGTCACAGGGGTGTCTCTCGTAGATTATAACGTTTTGGTTTCTATTAACAGACTGTACAGATAGCGAAGTGGTTTAAGTTGTGGTCTCGTGAGCCGTCATTGTGTCGATTACACCTACGAAGCTCAGGACCCAAATATGTATTTTAAATCCTATATCCAAAACCACTCTTTTAAAAAAATTCCTACACTACGTGTGTCAAAGAGTTTAATGCTTTGCCAAAAAATGGATGTAATCACTGTAATTCTTTCATTATTGTTGCGATTTTGTTGCTGTTAGTTAATAATTGTATTATTAATCAGATTTGTGGTATCTAACCCGACATTTCACATGCTGTCCATCAGTAAAATAGGCGAAACTGACATTAATTGTCTTAATTAATGTTAGTAATTATTGTACTCTATTTTATGTGAAATAAATGAATCCGAATCTGTATACAACTCATGATACTGGTTCTGGATGTGTATATAATAAAAAGTTACTGCAATAATTCCTAGCGCCGAAGTATCTAGTTTTTAAAATTAAACTACACTTCCACTAGACATCTCGTAGTGCAGTGAGACATTATCACTACATATTATAAAACAAAGTCCCCCGCCACATCTGTCTGTATGTTCGCGATAAACTGAAAAACTACTGAACGGATTTTAATGCGGTTTTCCCAAAAGACAGAGTGATTGAGGAAGGTTTAGGTGTATAATTTATTAACGTTTTGTGTAAATTGGTTGAAATATGATGATGATTGTTGAAGATGTCTCTACTACCCTTGCGAAGCCGGGGCGGGTTGCTAGTTTGTAATAAAATATGAAGTTTAGATTACATAAAGTCGTATAGAAGCCTGTGGCTAAGATGATGAAAGCGAGATTGACGACTTTGACATATCAGTAAATTTTGCATAAAAGGTTTGTATTTTTTTTATTGTCAAACATTTACTTATTGTGTATACTAGTTTGTAAATTAGAATTAACCTAGGATCACGTTAATATTTTTTCATAAGGTAGACAATTCTTTACATTAGGATTGCCCTATTGCTTTTGTAACCATGACTCCAAACCTGGATTAGCATCCCATTGTTATTTTGTTAGTTTAACTTCGAACATACTTTTTCATTCGGCCACATACATTTGTCCTTCATTCATTAGAATGACACTTTGAAAAACGGTTGACCATGTGTAGTCGACCTAAAATAACAAGGTTTCAAAGTTACATAGGTATCTAAAGGTTTAAAGACATGTGTGAATGGGTCAATGCTTTAAGTTTAAACATTTTTTTTTATTTCGAATTTGCTTTCCGGGACTGGCATGTGTTTGAAATACCTACTTTTTGTTAGACAAATGTGCCATAGTCCGAACCAAATCCGAGTGATATAGTTATAGTTTTTAAAACCGAGAGAGGCTTTTATGGAGAAAGAGTGGATGGGGACGCTCTAGCACAGACTACATAATAGTGGCTCTAGTATAAACTCTGGTTATTTCGGCTCCACAAATTTATTAGGCATCCTGAATTTTTCCAAATATTGTTTTGGTAAATCCAACAGTTTTTAAATATTATATCCGTTAGACAATTGAATACTAGGAAGTTAGTGAATATATTTGTAGATAGGTACTCATCGATGAAATTTGTACTCCTAGGAAACCATTAGAGTTTGCGGTCAGAGTGGAATTACACTTACATTTATAAAAAGAATAAAATGACTCAGAGATTTTTGAAGTATTTATACTCACTAGATGTGTTATGTGGTAATTTTAATGAAATAAAAGGAGTCATCATAAATTTACTCTTCTCAAGATTTTGTTATGATTGTAGTGTTACGTGATCTTTTTATGATTCTTGGAAGGTTTAATTTAATTGTCGTAATATAAAAATGGAAAATAAAAACCGTATTGTTTAAAATAACTCGATAATATCGTAAAAAAATATGAAAAGAGTTGCAACAAAGCCTAAATTAAATAATCATATACGATTCTAATTTACCCTTTTTATATTTCGAGTATTTGAAGAGAGAAGAGTTTGTTTAAGTACTGGTACTATTATGTATTTTGTGGTTTAAGTAAGCTTACGTCTGAATGACCGAACACCAAAAGGATCTGAAAATATTCCTGATTCGTTATATAGGCCACTGATGGAGAATGGCTAGAATAGAATGCAGATATAAATAGTACCTGTACACATCTACTAAGAGCGAAGTAATAATCTTACAAATTTAACACGTGTAAAACCGTGGAGTACAGCTAATAGTAAAATAAAATAGCAGTATAATTCTTTGATTTTCTCCGAAACATCTAAAAATATTTACAGTATTTACAAATCCAGTTAATTTTATATTGACGTGACCTTGACGAACACACAAACCGGCTGTTTATACTGCACTGTCTGGTTTGACACGTTTAAAGTACGGCTATCGCCTTAAATCTTGGCGTGCACTGATAAGTACCTAAATTCACATAATTTAAACAGTCACAAAGCAATCTGCAAAAGAGCTTAATTTCAAACAGACAATGACTATAAAAATGAGATATTTTAAAGTATACATGGTGTTAAAAGCATCTTAAGACTACTAGAATCATTAACCATGGCATTTATCATGAGGCATTTATTCATTTATCACGTCTATAGATGCTAAAAAAAAATAGGCAGACATGGGACTGCCGACAGAAGTTAAACGAAACGATGAACTTAAAAATACAAATTACAAATATTTCGTCTCCCACCCTACGGTTGAAGATCATTTCACATCATAAAACAACAAAGTTGATTTTCCCGTGCAATAATATTCTAACAGTTCATTGTTAGAGACAGGTTCAACCTTATCGCTATTGTGATTTCACATAACCTTTTTTCCAAACTGGTAGACCATATTCTTTGTTAACTGTACCTAGTAGGCGGAACTTTAACCTAATATTTATACTAACTAGAGATCGCGTGGTAGTCGAATTTCGACCATGGTTTTTCCAAAAGTCAGTATAACTTGACCTGTCATTGTATAGACTTACTTACCATGACAGGTCAACGCATATATTGGACGCGTGTAATTTCATTATGCCGTTTTCACGTAATTTTTAAAGTTGTAAGATATATTGTTGAAAAATTTTAGCTTTCTGCACTTCTTCTATATATTATTATAAAGACACTAATCTCAAGTTCTACCAGTTCGTTTGAAAAAATGTTTTTGCGTAAGACAACTCGTTTATAAAAGAAGGTTATAGGAAACATCACGGCACGCTACGACCAAAGTAGCAATGGAATACTCCATTAGAATAGACATTAAAATTTAAGGTAGGTGGCGTCAATGACTTTTTTATACAATGTAGTTGGAAGGGGCTTCATAAAGATGTCTAATGCGGAAGTTGTTATTTTTTTTTAAACAAAAACAATAATAAAATCTTGAGACACCCCACGCAAGGCCAAACTATTCAGAGCTCTGGTAACCAGATACACAATTAGTAAAAAATATACTTTTATGTTACTAAATACATACATATTATATATAAATTACACCCAGACACAGAACAAATTATCGTACTCGTCACGCAATCTTTGTCTTAGGTTGAAATCGAACCCATGAGACCTCTGGCTCAGAAGTCAGTATTACTAACCACTAGACCAACATGCCAGTCAATTAGCTATATATAATCATTTGTTTATGTAAATAATACCTGAGTTTTGACATGAAATATATGTATATTTATCCACGGCTGCTTGGGCCTCTTTTAATCATGTTAATTCAGGTCATAAGCTATCTGTGTCTTTAATTTTACAGTTGCCGCGTTGCCCGCCTTTAAGGTGGGAGTATGTGAAGGGTGGAAAGGGGGATGGGTGAAGGGAAGGGTGGAAGAGGGGCAGGGGGAGGGAAGGGTGGAAGAGGGGTGGGAGAAGGGTTAGGGCCTCCGGTAACGTCACTCACTCGGCGAAAAGCAATGCAAGCATTGCTTCACTGCCGGTTTTCTGTGAGACCTTGGTATCACGCCGGTCGAGCCGGCTCACATGTGCCAAAGCATAATCTCAAAGTGCAAAGCTCTCCCACGATAATCGACATATAATCCTCACAAACTTTCGCATTTATAATACACCAGCTGTTGCCCGCGACTTCGTTGCCGGATTGGATTGCCGTGGATTTTTTGTTGAAATCTATCCCACGGGTACCATAGCATATCATAATCATAGTTTTTGTCTTTTATTCTAATAGGTTCAAGACTACTCCCTCCAACCCCAACTATGCTTTAGACATGGATGCCTTAATAGAATATCAGTGTTTTATACGGTTAAAGTCAAATATAACCAACCAGCTCTTTATATCCTTGTTAAGTAGCCTGAGGATTAAAATACAGATTTTTTTAAAGAATTAGACAATAAAGATTAAAAGGATTTAGAGATTTCTTTGATTTATATATTATTTAATACCTATGCTTAAATTTTGTAAGAGTAACACTCAGAATGAAGATTTCAGATTTTCAGATGAAGAAAGTCTTCCGTTTTGTACATCAATATTCGCTATTTATGGTCATGGAAACAAGGAAGAATGGACATTCATTAGATGGCGAGGTCTTGACGCAGGGGTTGACTAATAAAATAACTATAAATCAAGGCTAAATAACCTGTGTGCTATATAATCTGTGGCGCGGCGGTAGTGTAATTGACTGCAACGTCAAAGATAGGTTTGATTCCCGCTCAGTGCAATAATGATATCCATGAATATGTCTATTGGCATTGGTCTGAGTGTTTGTATGTATAATGTTTGTATTCACAGAAAAAAATGTACCTATTGTATGTTTAACCGTGTTCTTGTAACGCCTGAACCTCTTTCGGGTGTAGAGCAAGACTGACTGGTAATATACATAATATTTAATATTTTCTATTATAATCTTTGCGATGTATAAATTCTTTAAAAAAGGAACAAAAGAGAGAATCGCCGCAGCCAGCAGTCAGAGAGGACGGCTGTCAAGTTGCGGGGCTACTTCTAAGAAGCCATTATGAAGTGATCTTGTTAAAGTAGATAGCTCAGTTTTTAATGTATTATCTTTCAGTTTTCTTGTCGACTATCAATTACTTTCCTTACACATCAACATCACGACCCCACAAGCGAAGCCATACATTCTAGAGTAATGCATAGTTTAGGTCTAGAAAGAGTCCCAGAATGTTATTATTATTTTATAAAGAATTACCTTGTAATTTTATATTTTTGTTCACATTTATTATATACATTTTTGAAATAATTAATTATAGATAAATGTTAAATGGTAAATGTTGTGTGTACCTGTAATGGGCATGCATACCAGACCTTTAAGTTATTATTTATTTTTCTGTCAATGCTGTGTATGTTTGCTGTTGGTATACTAAAAAAAAGTAGGCAGTCATGGAACTGCCGACAGAAGTGAAAACACATTTTTTAAAGATTAATTAATAAGGAGCTAACAAAACTCCTTTAGATTACTTCCTAAAACTTAGATTAGCGCCATCTAGTGGATCTATACCATATAATACATAAGTATTTTTCAAACTACAGTAGTATCGCGCAGAATCCACAGATGGCGTAAAAATATTTTTTTAAATATATGAAACTCGGACACATTTTCGATCAGGGTCACGTGTCCTGACGCGAGTTCAACATTTTTTACCCATCCCAAAAAGTGCACAACGCCGCTAAAGATGTTTTCACTTCAAAAAAAAATGCCTACCTCAACAAGTAAAACAACGTTGACAGACATTGTGGAATCAAATTATATCCGAAGTGTAAGATCAAGGTAAAGCCACAGATAACATAATACTATACTAGTAGTAAAGCCTAATTATGTTGGAGTATTGTAAGACTACCCGAGCGTGGTGATGTGCGGACAATATCGGTGGACGGCAATGGCGTTAACACTGTCACGTGGAACGAAAGTTATCAGTCAAATTCTTCACGACTGTCAGATAATTTGCAACATAATAAACACTGTGCGAAACATTTGGTTATGTTTTACAACTTAGTGGCCGGGACTATTTATTATTTTTAACCCCGACGCAAACAGAGGGTTGTTATAAGTTTGACGTGTCAGTGTGTCTGTGCGTCTGTGTATCTGTGTGTCTGTCTGTGGCATCATAGCTCCTAAACGGATAAAGCAATTTGAGAGAGGTTTTTTTGTTTGAAAGGTGATTTGATCAAGAGTGTTCTTAGATATAATTCGAGAAAATCAGTTCAGCCGTTTCAAGATTATCAGCTGTTTTATAATCTTTGATGGGATTTTCGAGTCGAAGGTACTTTAATTTTTTAATTTATGATTATTCTACAACTAAATAAGCAAACAGGTGTTTCTAACCATGGTGATTTGGCAGTCCTATCTACAGAACTGAGAATACTTATTCTTAATTTTGTGTTCCTATCCATATATTACAAGAAACAAAATATTACACAAGTAGTTTCGGTTTGATTAAGATACAGATATATTCCAAAGCTTGAAATCAATAACAGCTGGTGAAGACGGACAAAAGTTTTTATTGACGGGCTTGTTGGTCTAGTGGTTAGTGATCTTGACTGCTGAGCTAGAGGTCGTGGGTTCGATTCCCACCCAGAACAAATAATTGTGTAATAAGCATGATCAATTGTTCTGTGTCTGGGTGTAATTTATCTACCAAAAGTTGAAGTTGAAGTAATTTATCTATAATATATATGTATTTAGAAATATCGTTTATCAGCAGTCTGGTTACTATAGTACAGGCTCTGCCTAGTTTGGGATCAGACGGCCGTGTTTGAGACGTGTGAAGTTATTATTATTATTAAAAGAGGATCACGAACGAGTCGTTAGTATTATGAACTTTAGCTGCAAAGCTAATGCGCAAGAGGGTCGTTCATGTGGATTGCATATAGAGTTCGACCAGTTTCCAGAATAGAACAATGGCTAACATTTCGTACACAATTCATAACTACAGTTATGTTACGCAGAACCAACTCGGTCTAGTTAACGACCTAAGTCAATAGGAATAGTATCTATAAATGTAGAAATATCGTCCTTAAATGTCGACTCAACTGTTTTTCATTGCTATAATTTACATATCATAAGATATAATTGTTTCATTTACCTTGGCACTTATGACTGACCGAATAGAATGTTTCCTTATTTTTCTTCTTCTTCCGAAAGGAAAATAAGTTAATGGTAGGGTATGGGCGATCATAGCGGTTAATAATAAGTAAGAAGGAAATATAATTTATTATTAGAAGGCAATAAAATATATTTGTTCTGCCTAAATTGCTTTGTTTGCTAAATTGCTTGTCGCTTTGTCATTTTGCATACTAAATATATTATTAGCTAAAGCTGGCACAAAGAAGTCGGTATTAAAATTTAAGCATAGGTATTAAATAATATATAAATCAAAGAAATCTCTAAATCCTTTTAATCTTTATTATCTACCTAATTCTTTAAAAAAATGTTTTTATTAAAATCTCAGGCTACTTAACAAGGATACCAAGAACTGGTTGGTTATATTTGACTTTAACTGTATAAAAAACACTGATATTCCGTTAAGGCATCCATGTCTAAAGTATAGTTGGGCTTGGAGGGAGTAGTCTTGAACCTATTAGATAGAAGATAGTCGATAGTTGATATTGATAGATTAAGACAACGGTTTTGGCGAAGAGATTATATTAAGCCGAATATTCTGGCCTTTCAGTTGACTTCAAAGAGAATCTGAATTCATAGGATAAGTGTTCATAAAAATTAAAAGAAAAATGAAATAATAAAGCATACATTCGTATATAAATATTATCATTGAACCATAAAGCTAATGAGTGAACCATTTTGAAAGTGAGCGCAATGAAGATCATGAGCTGATAAGCAGGTTAATGAGGGCACGAGATGTTAAAAGTGCTTAGTTCGTGAAATAGTATCTACTAACTAGCACTGGCTGATATAACACAATGAATGTAAGAATGAACGCTTTTGGTAGAAGGTAAAGAAACGATAATTCTCAAAAAATCAGACTGACTCTAAAATCACTGGCATTATAACTATGCGACATATTATCAATTTGCAACATTCTGTATTTTCAACTTTGTTGCGTAACTATTGGTTATTAAACCGCTATGCTAAAGTGCTATCAAATTTTAATCAAATTTTATTAAGCATTCCTTCGGACCTATGCTAATATACGCCAAACACGTACTATCAAATTGTACTTTCCACACATTGTGTTGCACGTGGCCTACTACTTACGTAACTGCTTGTGAATTGAGAAAATGTGACGAAAAATCACCTAGCTTGAGCTAAAAGGCCAGGACCGTTATCGGTCTTATGCCAATAGAAATCAGCTCTTGAGCACTCGGTTCACAATAGACTTCCTATATCTACATTTCCTAGTACAGTGTACAATATGCTTTTGTTTCGTACGAGCTCTAAGTTTGCGGTACTATTACTTCTATGTTCCTAGTATTCGACGAATAGATTAATTATTGGTGAATTCGAATGTTAGTCATTGTGGTGATTGAAACGGAAATTGCTGGAAACCGCTAAATGTTGTTAGTACACAGTTTAGTTATATGTACATTCATTTAGTTTGTATGTTTTAGAGCAATGAGGCTAGCATAGTGTTCTAATTGAGTTGTCCTTAAATTATTTATCCTTGAAGTAACATCTACTTTTCTTCAAATAATTTATATATATTTATTAAAACTTAAATTGTAAATTGATCGTGGGAGAGCCATGCTTTAGCACGTATGGGCCGGCTTGATCGGTGTGATACCACGGCCTCACAGAAAACCGGCAGTGAAGCAACATTGCACTGCTTTTCACCGAGTGACTGTGTTTAGCGGAGGCTCTAACTCTTCACTCTCCCCCTCCTCATCTCTCCCTTTCTCTCCCCCTCCTCACCTCTTCCCCTCTTCCCCCCTTCCCCTACTCCTACCTTAAAGGCCGGGTACTTGTGACTCTTGAGTTGCAAGTGCCCTTGGGCGCCGGTCATTTATCATCAGGTGACCCGTCTGCTCGTTTGCCCCCTACACCATAAAAAAAATAGCTCCTAACTGAATGAAAAGAAGACCTGAAAGGTGACAAAATTCTCTCTCTGAAATACTACATCTTTTGTAACGGGGTGTAAATACGTTCTGCAGAAATTGCATTTGATCTGAATTCATCTTTTAATTTTACAGACATACACTCGAGATGTAACCCCAAAGAGGTACACAGAGGCGTATTAATCACCCACATTTTGGCAACTATAATTTCGTCCCATTTACGTAGGTAGTAACTTCAGTAGGCTTGATCTCTGTGGGAATGCCTATTGCCGTCTACGGGGCACTTTGGGATTTAAAGATAGGAAAATTAGCAAGGAAACATAGCTAAGAAAGGAAGGCAATGGAAGGTAAACTATGTTGCTTAAACGGATGGATTGGGGTGTGAAAGCAATAGGTCGAGCAGATCAGGGCCGCATACAGGGCTGTAACTTGAACTTACTGTTGCTGGGAAGTGCAAGCCCTCTAAATTAAAAATGCCATCTAAAATGGAGTACAAAGTAACATACTTTGTACTCCATTTACTGTACAATTATTTAACATAATCTTTAATTGCACCTACTTCTTCTTTTCTCTGCATCACCCAATGGTTGACTGGTAGTGAATGCCTTAGGCATTAAGTCCGCCAATGTACCAAATGTGCATAAAGTTTAAAATAAATAAATTAAGTTCTGATTCTAATAATTGTGTATTCCGTAGACAAAAACAAAATAAATTAATGTCGGTTTTACTTTGTTCACCGCATGTCGTTTCTATACTTCTTGCAATTGAATGGATATAGGAAAACCAATACGATGTTGCAAAAAATATTTATGTATTATTACAGATCAATATTCGATTTTCCTTAAATACAGGTTTAATAATTTCTACGGAACGCGTTTAATGTTTAGCTAACACTCGACCGGCGTGCCTTTTTATTTCTCTTGGTTTTTTATTACCACTGGTTGAATAAAACCTTTTTTTTTACTGGAATATTTAAAATCAAATTCTCCATCAAATGCGCGTTTGACGTCAAATGCGCAGAACTTAATTATATGTATGTTATTGTTACGTGCACATAAACATTGCTTTCTTTACAAAGGTATGTCTAATGTATACATTTGTAAAAGAATACATAAAGAGATTAAATAGACAAAGACGGTTCTTTTTCATTTTCCCCTTTTGAAAACTTTCCTATAATTTAATGAATAACGTGAAAGATAAAGAACGGTCAAATTTCGATCTCTAAGCGACCTGTAGTCATTAAAAATGAATACCTTTCAATCAAGATCAATTATTACCTACACATTTTATTCAAATCAAGACAATCTTGTGAAGGCATCGTTAATAAGTTACATAATAATGATAGGTTTTTTTTCGAAGAAGCGCATTTGGAAATTAATTAAAAGGTGAGGTATACTGTTTAAATATTTATGTATAGTCAAATTAGAGTTATTTTGTTTCGTTTTCTAGGTAGTTCGTATTTTGCAGCTTTGTTTCAATTCTTTTGTCTACAGTTTTATTCAATTATTCTCTTACAAATTTTAATAAAAGAAGTAAGTAACATCTTGGGCGTATTTTGTTTATGATAATTCAGTAGGTTCCTATTCGAAATGTCCTTGTTACATTTAGAACAGTTTTATTGTATAACTGAATAATTTTCAATATAACTGTATAATTTTCAATTTTAATTTTTCTCTTTTATGTTTATTTTAAACATATTACAAAAGACACAGAATACACTACGGCGATTGGCCCTAACACTTTCACCGTGTTTAAAGATAATAGTATATAATAAATAATAAAGAATTCTAGAATGTCCCTACCTGTTCTAGAATGTAAGGTACTACTTTTACCACGATCAATATATTTTATAGTTTATATCGCCCACACTGTACCAATATCAGAAATAACTTGTACTGTAATTAGATGATAAGAAAATAAACAGATGGGATAACGCTCTATTTATTCAATAAGACATGTTGTGTATAAATAATAATTTCAAGACACACTTCTATTGAAATTTTATCAAGAAGAAATGATTGCAAATAAAAATAAAACGTTCTTACTTGGAGAATATGAGCAATTACTTTCCACATTTTGTCGAAAATAAATAGTTCTCCTCACTGCATTACGAATGGATGAGCCAAATCTTTTCAAAAGGTCCATATTTGTCAACTATGGCTCCAAAATATTATAAAACACCGAACGTTTACACGAGCATAACATATAACATTACGGAAACACAACATGCTTGCAGTTCGGCTAAAATAAAACTGACTTATAATCTTAACACACTTAATTTTATTAGTTTGGTATTATAAACATTGTATATATTAAAATAGTGTAAAACCTGTATCGGCACGTGGTTTTAATAGCTAATCATTTTTCCACTCACTTAAGTGATAATGATCAAATTAAATAGGATTCAACATAATTATGATAATTTTTACGTCACTGTATCAGTTGATGTAACAAGAAAGTATTAAATTGAATAAAATAAATTTAAATTGAACAACCGTTATATTAACTGAGGCGACTAATGTTGTGGAACTTGATGTTGAAAAGGAGGTTTTAACTCATGTCAATGAGGGTACAGCTGTTTAGCTGTACCCTCATTGACATGAGTTAAAACCAGAACCAAAAGTAACGTTTCTTAAATGTAGGTTCCTTTGTCGACCCATCGGATGAAACATAAACAGTAGGTAAACGGTAAAGACGTACAAATGTAGTGACAAATGGCACACAATGAAACGCTGAACACATTAGAAATTAAAGGAAGGTAATATATTTTTCTTTTCACAGTAAGTGCAGATATCAAATAAATTATCAACGTAGAAATTTAGTCTCAATAAAATCTTTAGTGGGATAAATATAGTTAGTGATCAATGTTAACATTATGGACTAAATTAAATTAATATATGAATCTTTAAAATGTATTGCTTTGGAAGCGCAGTAA
Source organism: Euplagia quadripunctaria (assembly GCA_963859945.1). Lineage (NCBI taxonomy): Eukaryota > Metazoa > Arthropoda > Insecta > Lepidoptera > Erebidae > Euplagia > Euplagia quadripunctaria. The sequence goes on along the minus strand of OY982575.1, from coordinate 8,650,984 downwards.
TCTAAGTTGTATAGGGCAGAAATTACTCTTGTTTCAAATGAATTGATTCATGTAGAAACGAATAACTTTATTTTACGATAATAGGTCAAATATTTGCCTGGTTTCAATGAGACCATTAAAACCACATATTAATTTGTCCTAAAACAACTTGTAAAACAAAATATTATCGCTTTCAAACTAATAATTTTAAGATTAAGTTATGGTTTACTTAGGTACTAATAACTCACGTACAGCCTACTTTCTAGGAACTAGGTTCTATAGAACATTGTTATTACCAGCTTAAATTCATCATTGTTACCTTTTTGATGTTAAAATCTCAAAAACTCAAGCACTTCATCGATTGCGCTTTAATGGAGTTGCACACAGTTCTTATTCTGCACATATAGTAATTTATGTAATACATAATTACAGTTGACGTGTGTACTCAAGTGGTAATCACCAATCCAATTAGAATTTACACATTAGTTTCTTGGAATATTGTAAAGATGTTTTGTATGAATCTTCTATTACAACAGAATTAAATACAAATTATAAATACAACATCGTCATTAATTTTTCCCTTTTATGCAGCTATACCTTAAATTACTATCCATACATAAAATCACGCTTTCTCTCAATTTTCAGCTCCATTCGGTGTAGGCAGAGACAAGTTCTCACCACTATCCTTACATACCTCACCAGCTTCCTCTACCGTTATCCCTTTCATAAAAGCCCGCTGCTTTCGGGTGTCTGACCTGCCCTTTTTTGAGAACATCACCAATGTGAGTAGCGTCGACCCCTATCGGCCTGCCCACTAAATTAAGAATTGTTATAATAAATACGCTCTATGGGTTCATGTAAACCATAAATTTGTACTTTCACACAATTTTTTGTCATTGTTTTCGTAAGGCACTCCCATAGGACCAATGAATTGATCTCGATACAAATTATTGTCGCTATGAATAGATGCGGTGATTGAGGTAAATAGTTAGTTGTATGCGTGATATGTCGAGAGGATGTTTGTCATTTTACAATTAGTGCCACCACAAAACCTCTCATTATTGAATTCGGTCGAGCCTCACTCCATGTCAATTTGCAAAATGCGGTTCCTCACGCTCATACACCATTTATTGGCGCGCAAAATAGTTTGACGCTGAAATGAGTTGACATGACACGTCTAGAATATATTATTTGAGACCGTTTATTTTCAGTTGTAGTTAATTTTTATGATAACTAACTGTTCGATCTCTGATAAGTTAGTCTGATAAGACGTTCCAGATAAAACTTTATTAAAAAATAGTCTGACCACCATTTATGAAAATACTAGCAGCGCCCCGCGGTTTCACCCGCGTAAGTCCCCATACTGTGGGAATATCGGGATAAAAAGTAGCCTATGCGTTAATCCAGGTTTTCAGTCATCTACATACCAAGTTTCATCGTAATCGGTTCAGTGGTTTTTCCGTGAAAGAGTAACAAACATCCATCCATCCAAACTTTCACATTTATAGTATTAGTGGGATTGGATCATACTTAAATATTTATCTCTAGACAATGTCTCACCGGCGAAACCTGAGATAAATTCGTCAGATTATGTAAGCTGTTTCTGTAGTAGATGAAGTTCGTTTTGGTTTTGAAGAAAATTTGTCATTGACAGAGATTACAGCATATATGTTCATTAATCTCAGGAAGAGGATTTCCGTAGGAGTGATATCGAGGTACACGCGTGTAGGCGTTATTCACATTCAGTCTGGGACCTCTCAACATTGTATAGAAATTCAATCGAGGGTAGTTGACATAAAGTTGATATTCCAGGATCTTGTTAACGAATCTAATGAAATGAACACGTCTAATGTTAGAATGTCTATAATAGTTTCGCATCGCTGCCTATATTTCAATTCCTAGTTCTAAACTGAATGCTAGAATTATGTTTTTATCGACATTACAATTTTTCTCGCCGTTACCGTTACGGTTACGCGATTTCAACCTTTCGGAATATCGCTTGTGATATTTTCGTAATGGTCAGTGAGTTCGTTCCGACGGCAATTAGTCGTCGCGTATCTAATGCCACACTAGTATCGTTAATTTGTTTAATAAACATGAATTAATCGTCATCGTGCGACGTCCACGCCACGTGATCGCAATGGTAAATAATATTGTTGCAGTGTCAAGAATCAAGTGGTTTGTAAGTTATACCAGTTGCCCGCTCCACATAATCGTGGATTACATCAATTGATCTGTACGATACTGGGATCGGGTGAGCCGATATCATTTTGTAGTAGATGTTCTATCGAGTTGCTCCTGAGAGTGATTAAGACCGGATTACAAGCACATACTACACTATATTAATTGAATCTGTGTTGAAATCAAAACTGCGTTGTATGTTATTCTGATTCTTTGCGCCACGAACTGTATTTGTTATTTCTGGTATTTCTAAGAATTTGTTACAACTGATGATTCTGTATAAACATTTAAATGACTGTTTATTGTTTACGGTTTCATGTTATTTTATGAGTTTTTACAATAAGTTGAGCCTATTTTATCTGCACATAAGTATATTATCTTCGATCTTCATATATTTATACTCGTATATAGATACATATTTCAGAAATATTGCTACTAGAATAGCTACAGTGCGATACATGATATAGAATCGCTACGTTCCATTTAAAAAGATTAACAAAGATTTTTATGTGATCCGTGGAGCACATTTTGAAAATATTCTAAATTATGTTCTAAAATAAAATCCTATTCGAAGTATTCCGGCACTCCGCACGCGATGGTTTTGTAATACCATTTGGTACTATGAATGACCAGACGATGTGTTAACCCAATTTTTAGTTTATTTATGTTAGCGTTAATATTTTATTAATAATAATACTTATAGTATATTAAACATTTTTTAGATATTAGTGTTAAAGTTATTATTGTGATCATGCGATAACGTCATTCCAATTGATTGTATAAGCATTAATTGATTGATTATGTTTTTTAATTATTTTAGATCTGTGCCCTATGTTAAATGAATGTACTTGTGTTATATTCCTTAACACTACAATAGGGTATATTAATTGATCATTTTATTTTGAAAACTATTGGAATCAAATTACTATTTACACTAAGTATATAATTTAGTAATTATCCCCAATATTTTTTTAGCAGCTTGTCACTTAACAGCTTGTGGTTAGTCCCTTAGTTAGACCTTTATCTGACGATACACAACAATCTCGAACATATAGACATACAACATTTATAAGCTGTGACACTGATATTCAAATTATCTACGAACGTGACAGAATCCTCTTCCCGACATTTTTGACGAACAAATTTGCACACGATGAGAACAATTTTGTCGATCTTTAATCACTGCACACGCGATTCACGTATTTCTGTTTGAGCCTATTTAATGTGTACGATGTGAGCTTCGATCGCGTATGTATAGAGCTTTAGGCGAGGGGGGTTGAGCGCGGCATGTCATCGCGCACGGCTGGGCGGTGTAGGACTGCACACTGCCGCGGAACGACTCTCCACACGGTCAGAAGCGAGCCATGCGCGCCTCGCACTCCTGCCGCCAGCCGCTTGTCCCTCTTACAATGTCTACACATGCCCAACATTCATGGTCAATGTTAAGTGCTTGATAGCCAATACTGCCGGTGCCCAAATTCAACACTAGCTTCAGAATTTCAATAAATTGTTAAATTGCCTCCAATTACACGCATCGATTGACTCCGTATAATTAATCTTAAAACGTGGCGATTGGAAAATTACACTTGTTTCTAAATTAATTGCAGTTTGAGTATTTACAAGTACTACAACGGTTACACAGAGTTGAACACACAGAAGCAAGATGAATTTTTCGATACGACTTGGGCCATCTGTCAAAAATGAAATCGGGCGTGACATAACTGCAATTTCTAGTGTGTGATCTTATTATCTAGGTTGACCCGGGAGCTTTTAGTAAGATGGATATTGAAATTCCTTTTGGTACAATTTTCAATCCGTTGGCAGGATATAACGTTGAATTATAAAATCACTATCATTTACTAAATACGCCCCGTGGCTTCACCCGCGTAAGTCCCGGTGCCGTGGGAATATTCGGATAAAAAGTAGTTTATGTGTTAATCCAGCTCTCCAGCTATCTACATACCAAGTTGCTTCGCAATCGGTTTAGTAGTTTTTGCGTGAAAGAGTAACAAACTTCCATACATCCATACATCCTCACAAACTTCACGTTTATAATATTAGTAGCATGTTGGGTCGCCTTAACTGTTTCAGCAAATGAGTTTCATATCCTCGTGCAGAACCATCACGGCCGAATGTTCGCTTACCACTTGTTTGTGCACTCAATGGTTCCGGTGTATGTGTTCAAAAAAAATTGAGAACGCGACGGAGTTCCGGAGCGTTATGTCGTCCCGCGGGGTAATTTCTGTGATTCACTGCTCCAAAACCACTAACTGCAATCGGATCTTTTAACGATCAACTTCAACAAAAAAATTGCAAAACGTTTTGTAACCTTGCTTATGTAATTGACTTCTACGGCATGCTTATCGATAAAAATGAAACAATAAATATATTTAACCTTTCTTCAACATGTATTAGGCTATCAACTGATAGCCTTATAAATTTAGATCTAGATTTAGAAACTGAGTTATTCAGTTTCTAAATCTAGATCTGAATTGAAGTATCAAATCTAGCAACTTTTGAATAAAAAATCGTAGCGCATTATATCGCGAATAGCGGTGTGAGCTTGATGGAGTGATGCTGGCCAACGACAAAATATAAAAAAAAAGAGATCAAGACGAATAGACGTTATTATAAAGACGTGACTGCACAGCTAATATGGCGAGGTAATGGACTTGAGCGAACGAATCAGTAGTAACAGATAGGGTCGAGCAGGATTCGACACGCTTATATCCATACAGAATTTGTTTGCACTGGACTGGCCGTTTGCATCGACTCGAGTATGTAGATCCTGTATTATGTAAGTACTATTATCTATTCTGTAAATACGAGTATTTTGTAAGCAACAATATAGATGCAGGCAGGTAGAATAGTGTTACACATATAAGACTTTAAAAAAGTAGATTTATTATTATTATTAAGTTTGTTATCGTTTCAATAACAAACTTAATCGAAAGTAAATGATGATTTGACAATAGCAAAGTATGACGTCACAAGCTGTTATTTCATACAAGTTTCATGAGAACCTATCGTTTTGACGTTCAATAAAGAGAAATTAATTTAATTTGACTATGAACTACCGTAGTTCTTATTTTAAATGTTTAGATCTACTCATTTTGTTTTAAATTTTAAATAAGGAATTCTAAAAGGTTTTTAAAGTGAAAACTTCTTTAGCGGCGTTGTGCACTTTTTGGGATGAGTAAAATATGTTAAATGCGTCAGGACACGTGACCTAACATTAAAAAAATATAACATTCGAAATTCAAACATTTATGAGCGGCTATGAGCGCAGAACTTCCAGTGTAACCTATGAATACATTTAGATATGTTATTAAGTACCTACTTTTTATTTTTAACCTAATTATATATACAGATGTGTGTGTGTGTATGTATATGCAAACACATTGTGAAGTTATGTTTTCACTTCTGACGTGCAGTCCTATGACTGACTGCTTTTTTATTTCATAATGTACCGATTTTTTTTGAAATGTTATCAAATCTCTCTTTCCAGTAAACTACTACACTCTTATTAACCGTGACATAGATGCTATAGTCTTCAATGGGTTAATACTTTTGGTTTCGTTTCGTTGTAATGCCAGATGCCTTTTTTGTTGCTGTTTTCGTAAGGTGATACCGATTCTTTAAGAAATATACCGGTGAAATTGATAAAAAAAATATACTAAATATATTTCTTTTAAAGTAACAACGTAAAAAGTTCATTTAACGTTTCCATGCCCTTGGCATTTTTTATAGTACTAAAAGTGTCAACAAGCACTCGATTCTACTGGCAGTTAGCTGGTACCGTTAGTCGCCTAGCTGTTGACACGTTAAATTCATTTTGGCATCAATATTGAACATTAGTTATTTTACCTTACTATACCGTAATCCTTAATATTTATTTAACGAGAAAAAATAGAAATTATTATAGACCATCAAAAACCAAAAGTTGCCATCTTCGTAAGAACCTTTGATTTTTACTGTAAGTGAGAGTACTATTAAAATAGTCTAGTTGAAGAGTCCGAAGAATTCCATCAAACAATGAATAATAAAACCATTGTGGTAATTCTAAGTGCAAGTTGTCTAAATTTATATTTAGCAATAAAAGATTTAGAAATGTTAGTAGAAACAGTTGTTGTTGTTGTTGATGCAGAAGTAGGAGTATCCCGTAGTCATAATTAATAGCTTATTACATACTATTATTAGATTTCTTAGGTTTCATGGGTTCCATTGCTCTAATAGCGAGGTCAGCCGATCGACCTTGCTTTAATGAACTTTTGATGTATCTCTTGTTTTGCGATATTATAAATGCATATTGATATATATATTTATATTTTAGTCACTATTTTAACTGTGACCTTTTGTAGTACTTGTTAGTAGTTGTATTGAAACCCACGTAAAGATGAATTCTGAAATTGAGTATGCATTCAGAATGAAATGTGCAATATTGAGCACTTGGTTTATTTTTTTATAAAAAAATTGAAGTTACTGGCCAGAGTAATAAAGAAAAACAATGTTAAAATAATTATCTTTTACAAAGACACGATCGAACTCATTGCCTAAATTATGACTTATGACGCACAATTAAAAAATAATTCTCACCAGCTTCTAACAGTTAGAACTAAGGTGTAAATATCTTTAGTTAGAAACTAGTGAAAATTATTTTTGCTATATGGGACCCTTGATATGTCCATGGTATGCCGTAAAAATTAAAAAAGGATAGTTTTTTATTCTAAATAGGTGAAGATTTACAAAAAAGACAGTTGAATTTAGAACCTCATTCTTTACTTAGATCGTTTAAAAAAATAGTGCATAATGCTGTCTCTAACTTCCTTGAAGTAAGAATAGGATTTGTCGTGACAAATGTGTATTTCTTAACCACAAAGGAAATACAGTCATGCAGTAGTAAACACTGCAGTAGAGTAGATGTGTACGGAGCCAAGATTCTTTGACCTTTCTATACTCGTATTAAGGTCGAAGAGGTTAGTAGCACTTAATTTGAACTGTTTGCTTACAAGAAAGAGATAACAGAAGTAAAAATACTCATTGCAGTTACCTTTGTACTACCTTTTGCACGCGACTTCACCCGCATTGTTTTCTGTCGACACAGGCATCATTAACGTGAAACGATAAACTCGATCGTCTCAAAATTCTTTTTTCTATTACTCGGGAAAAATACTTTTTTCTGGATGAAGGTATCCTATGTTTTTTTCTTTGTATGTTCCCCTGGCGATGTGAATGCCAAACTTCATTACAATCGGTTCATTAGCTAAGGCATGAAATAAACTTACACGCATTTATAACATTAGTAAGGATAGTTGGGATTTGACCTTGCTATTAAAACGAGTAGTCGAACCTATGGATACTTAAATCATTTTAAATATATTTTATTAAATATATAATCATTTTAAATACATATCTATATATTAACACGTGAAGCGAAAACTTTGGATCCCTTTTTACGAAAATTGGGCGGACGGAGCAGTATGAAATTTCGCACACTTATAGTTTATCTATACAGAGAAGAAGTGACGAATGCTAAAATTTTTGAACAATATTTGCTACAAAGTAAAAAAAAATGCAAAAACGGGTACATACAGCTTTGAGTGTTCAGTATATATTTTGACCTGTCATGGTACAAAAGTCTATACAATGACAGGTCAAGTAATATTGGCCAATGAAATAAACCATGGTCAAATTCGACCACCACGCGATCTCTAGTTATATTAAAACCAACAATTTAATACACGTAAAGTATTAAAGTAAAACGGTTATATATTGTGACTTTATCACGCCTTTAACTGACCATTTCTCAAATTAAAAATATGGCTCTCAGGGGTTTTCTCGTACATTGACAAGGGTTACGGCTATAATCAATAGGAAAGACCAAGTATGAGTTGGAAGACTTCACACAGTTTCAGTTAATCAATGAAGAACCATCAGCTAGGTAAATATTATGCCCCATATATATATCTAGGTCAGTAGATTTAAATTTTACAGCTTAAACGCCATATACCTGTAAATAGTCCAAATTTGCATTTGTCTTTCTTTAAACTTTGCAGTTAATGCCAATTTCTAACAAGTTTTGCAATTACAAATTTGGAATTACTGACCACAATCAAAAACCCGTGAGGTGACTTTGGGACTCCTGGTTGGAACGAAGCCCCTTTCGCTAAACATATATTTAATGAATTGAATAAATTGTATCAAAATATGGTAAATATTATAAAAACTCGAAATTAAATTTACGCCATCTGTGAAAGTTGCCCAAACTAAAATATGGACAATTAGTATTCAGCCAACATTAAAATACAGCAGTATCGCGCAGAATCCCCAGATGGCGTAAATAGAACAAATAAACTCGCGGTCAGTATTTTTCGTTGCGCTAACACTTTTTCCGTTTAGGCCCCATCCGCCGAGCGTCTGAAGTATAACGTGAGTTAAGGAACTTCGTTCCAAAATATTCTGCGGTCATTTCTCACATTTGCACTATCTCCAGTATTAAAATCAGATATGAATAGTATTGTACTGCACTACACTGTAGAAATAAATAAGCTTGTTTCACACTACTGATAATGCCAGGGATGCACTGAAGTTGTTAGGACAATCCCTCTCAACAATAGCAATACAAATACTTGAATTTCGTATTTTTAACTCTTTGTTACCTTACTTTTGTTACATCTCTTGGTGCTGCGCCAAGCTTATAATGGCATATAAACCCTGAGCTTTCCTCTTATCTACCAAACCAATTTGAATCTTATTTATGAAACCAATTGGTATGTTTTGGCAGAATGTAGAAAAAAGAATGGCTAATTTTGATAATTTGAGTAGTTGGAAACCAGACGCCCAGAGGTGGTCTCTGAACGTCTGGTTTCCAGTCAAGATTCCTCGTAAAAAAACGTTAAATTCTTCTGATATACTTTCAGACTTGGCGACAATATAAGTGTATGTTGTAAAACAATTTAAATTATGATGTTGTGATTGATTTTAATGAATTCGGGTCTTAATAATTAACTATGATAGTTCATAGAGTTAGCTACATACCATAGCTAATTCTATTAAAAATAATGTTCTACCAATTTGTAGCAATAATATTGACTATCAGCTGCTACCCGCAATTTTGTTCGCGTGGAAATCCCACCAACCGATATTCTGCTCAATTGTCTTAATTTTTCGTTCCGTAAGAACCTTCTTCAAAGCATAAAATTCTATAAAAAAAGAAATGGATGAAATCGGTTAAGTCGTTCTCAAGTTATGGCGTGATCAAGGGAAATAGTGATTCGTTTTTATATACATATACATGTTAAACAGCTTCGACAGAAAATTTACTGAAATATGAACGAGGATTTCCGTAGAATTGAGCTAAATGTCTTTTCTTTTTTTCTTACCTACAAATTCGTTTATCTTTTTCTATAAATATATGATTTTTTTTATGAAATCGGCAAGTTTTTTTTGGATGCGTGCTTAAGTCTAATGTGTTGACACATTAGAGTTCTAGAGTCTAACATGCATACATGAACAGCAATTTTTCGAGCTTATAATAACTATAGAATTTTGTTCAGATAATCCAGTTGACTTGTTAAGGTCAAAATGGCACACATTGTCATAATTAACAGAAGGTTAGATCGATGTTTGCACAAGTGATATTTTTGACTTATATCGCTGTCTTATCCTTTGTTAGGGATGCTTATACAAAATTAAAAAAATAAATTGAATATGCAGAAACATTTTTTAAGGAATATGAGGCATTCGCAGGCTTCCATGAACTTTCTGCCTGCAGTCTCCAACATGTGTGTGGTAGTCAAAGTGGATATTTCTCGCTAAGGTTACGAGTTGGCCGGATAGTGTTCTGTATAAGATCAAATTCACCGACTTTGAACTACGCTGAAGATTTGCAGACGGCTAAAGCTCTCGCTTAGTTTCGTTTGGGGATTGAGGAAGTTTTCCTAGGAAGATGAAAGACTGCCGATTGATACAATAACAGATGTTTGTTTGCAATAAATATGTTACTTGGCGCAAATCCATTGTATAATTTTATTTGCACAGACAGACAAAACACATGAGCCATCGAAAATGTACATCAGAGCTCAACTCAAAGCACATCGTTCTAATAGGAAAGTACATACATACACAAGTTGTGTTTCTATTGGTGCACCGCTGGTATTTCTTAGAGCCAGTAATCGCCTATTGTCACGCGGGCTGTGTTTGGTTAACTACCTAAATTGTAGATATATGTCATGTTACAGAAAAGTGTAGTCATATGTTCGTATATGTTGTGATCGTTTTCTCTAAAAAATAAACAATTGATTTAAGCCAAAAAGAAGTTTTTTTTACAAACCTGTGTAAAATCAAGAAATGATTGTCATATTAAAATTTCCTGCCAAATCCGTACCTACATGTTATCAACAGCCTTGTTACTTATTACCTTGTTAAGAGTTTGTAAGGATTATGATGTCTTACATATTTATTACGCCACAGGAACATACAAAACACAGCAGTACACAACAAAGAAAATACTTCAAAACGTATTCGCCATAAGGGTATATTTGTAGTACAAAGCTGTATACATTATAATTATTTTAAGTGCCTAATGCTACCTCGACCATTTCTGGTCTTTTGTAGCGCTGTTTAGATAGTTATTCTCAGTATCGTTACATCAAACATGACATGAACGATTGTAATTTAAGTCATCGTTGAGAGATCGTTCTATCATCACTAGAAATGTCAATCGGTAACTACGTTCACTTGCTTAGTAATATTATATACTCGGTAAACTTGCTGTAAATTTTCCGCAGGTGGAATATGTTTTCAATCTTTTAATACACGTTATAAATATCAACTTGTTGTACCTGCATCTAAGCTCGAAAAAAATTACAAGTCATTTTGGTGTCAATGTGCTCGATTTTATAGTAAAAACCCGAATAATATACAAATTTTAAGTCTAAACAAATTTAAGTACACAGTAATACAGAAGCTGTGCCGGAAGGGCTATTACTCAGTACTGGATTATATGGAGCATAACGGCGCTTGGGATTGAATTGTTTTTGGATTCACAGGCTATTTCGTATACTACTATGTAGGTACTAATATGTTCCTCATTTTCCATCTTTTATACTACCCATATTTTCATAGCTATTAAGCTACACATTTTCATGTTTACATACTTTGAATCTTAATAATATAACAGCGCACAACAAAACAGTGCTGTAATGCATTTCACTTTCATTTCATACATGCATTTTCACTCAATATTGTAAAACTATCTGGTGGTTTAAAAGAGTGACCGTGAGTTTGCTTGCCCGATTTCTTCTCACAAAGCTCAACTATTTGGCAAAGGGCGGTTATAGATCGACATTGGCAGTTGGCGATCTTAACTATGTGCAACACGGTGGCATTTGTTATAAAGTGGTATAATCATTTTACTTTCCACAAAGCAACCTATTGTTGCGCTGACATTGTGAGTTGATCTATAATTGATAATAAAAGACGATTTCAAGCAATTTGTAAAGAATTTTATGAAATCAAGTTATTTTATTTTAACTTTCAACTAGTCGATAAGGCCTGCTCTCGCGGTGCCGGTGATATCTTTCTAACATCATAATATTTGCCTATAACTATATGCAAATCCGTATATTTGCCAAAAAATCTAACGTTTTAAACTTTACGTTTTACTTTTCACTAGGTCTATTATACGGTAACTAACTGTAAAACTTTGTTTATTTTTGCTGGTAAAGTTGGCTTGGCTTAGTGGCATTGGATAGAAGTTGCAAAAGCTGCTCAACTTTAAATTGCTTGAGAAAAGAAATGAATAAGAAATGAAATATATCAGGTATTTTTTTGAGCGGAAGGTATAGACAGACATATGGAGGAACATTTGTTATTCGAAGAATTTTAATCACGATAACTAAACAACACAATTTAATGAACTAAAAAGTCAAAGAGAATGGGTTCGATTTCATTTCGAGTACATGAATGGCTCCTTGAGCTTTTTTACTATTTAGTTCATTCAAGAGAGTTGCTTACATTTTAAGCTTATTTTTTTTTCATTATTGTTTAATGGTATTTGCGTTTCAGACATCTTAGTTTGTATCCATATGTATCCGTCCTTTATGGAAACGCACAAATATGTAAGGTGTGATGAACGCATAAGATACGGTGGAAACAGTACGAGAAAATACATAAAGGTAGGTCCACATTTCGAGGAGAACTTAATCACCTTCGGCCTCCATAAACGCTGGTGTTAAAGTGATGAACCATGCTCAAAGTGGTCCGTGCACTGAAGTAAAGCCAGGCGAGCCACATTCTGCAGTGAGGTCATCTAAATTTGACACGGCGGTTGAATTCAAGATTAGTCCGTCCGTATTTCGTAAAGATGATTAGAATCCGGCATAATAACCACCTCGTGTTCGAAATGAGGATGTATTCGAGAGGCTCTTTACACACTTTTAACCAAACTAATTATTAATTTTGCCACTGGTTGTTTTGACAGTCAGTACTGATAACTTCTTTTATTCATACATTCTAAACAAAATTTGTAACATTGACATAAGCAATAAAAGTTAAAGATGAAAAAACCTTCTCAATGGTTCAAATTTTGCTGGTTTAAGTAAAATAATAGAGTTTAATAAAAAAAAAATCTTACAGTAGTTACCTAGCAGCAGAGTCTCGTCGTCGAGGGCGGTGACGAGCGAGTCGGTGCAGCAGGTGTTGGTGTTGTCCATAGATATGCGCACGGAGGCGCAATCGGCGGGCGAGTGGGGTAGTTGCTCGGCCGACTGTGCCGCCACTCGCCCGTTTGCGAGCCGTAGCGACGCCGTCCGCCCGCCCGTGCCTGTCGCCGCGCCGCCTCCACCATCTTCGCATCTGGAGACAATCAAACAAAAGTATAAACATATGTTTGTTTTTCTAAACTTAATTAACGCATTCGTACGTCAATATCCGACCTCTATGCCCGAAGGAGCATTATGAACAATCAGTTTCAGTAAAACTTTTAACGCGGGATCTACCAGTGCGATTTCCATCCCAATGCGGCAAAATCCAAAAAGAGGGTTATAAATTTGACCTATATGTATTCATATCCATCCCTATGTTCCCCGTAACTACTAAACGGCTAAACCGATTTTGATGTATATGTCCTAAATTTGCGAGGGTCACTGGGTATATTAAAATTATAAAAATCAAAATGGCATTTGTTTGAAAAATTATAGGTATTCGTTAGGTAACATGCAAATTAACTTAACACTATGACCTACACATAAATAGGTTATGCATTACCACCTTTTAATTAAATGAGTTAAACGACAGCAGACATGCTAAAATTGAAATTAAAACAAAAATTTTATGCACGTATGCTAAATAGAAGTATCATGGTTAACAAATACGACTAGCACAGTATACAGAACATAACAGGAAATATATAAGTCAGCTCGTCTTCCATTTTATATTTAAGACCACTGAGATAGTCTCAAGACTTGCGAAAAATGTATCTATAGATTTTGACCATCTCGGTGATAAGCGGTTCTCAGTAGACGACCTACAGTAAACAAATTCGTCAACAAAGTTATTAAGCTTTTAAATAAATTCCACGGTAACGCGGTAATAACGCGGTACGCTACCGCGTATACGTGGAAATTATTTATGACCAAGGCATCAGCCTTGCGATCAAGTGGTTGCAGGTTCGAACCCTACCTAGTACTTTACCGTTGTGAACCCACTCCTATCACAAACATTTAGCTTAGCTGGAGGGGTTAACAAGAATATTAATATGTAATGTGTGACCCACGTTGTTATTATTCTAAAACAGAAAAAAAGGTGTGTGTTAGCTCCGATGCCGACTGGAGTTTACAATTTACTGGAGGCTCTCTCTCTCTAACTTCCTCTGTCTCTCTCTCTCTCTATCTCTCTCATTATTTGTAGACACTGTACAGTATATATTCTATATATTGTCACACCTCTGTGTAATACTGGCGCGTGAGAAGTCTGCACTGAGTAACTTTAGAACAATGTTTAAAATGTATAAATGTCAGAATAGGGAAGACTCGCGTCGCAAACGGCAGGGAGTGCAGACCGTATATCAAGAAGCGAGGCTTCGATGAAGCTATTATAAAAGCGATAATATTTGTAAAGTGTGATATTGATCAGTTTTAAATATTACGAGCCTTTCTTTTGCCTTGCAGTTGTTTTAATTGTTCTAATTTGAATAAAGACATTCCTCTCCCGAGCCAAAAAGCCTTATCCCAAATACTATACTATATATGATGAATCCCAAATACTATATATGAAGCACAAAAAGCACAATAAAGCGTTAAAGCGTTACGCTGCCCTCCGATCACTAAATGTTACTCTTTATATTTTTTTCATACCTGGCGCCTTATATGACAATCGATTCTTAAGGAGTAAACTCCAAAAACAAAACCTAGTACACCGCTAAAAACGGAGGTCTTGTAATGCCTTTTTATGAATAAAACGAAACAAAAGAAATTTTGTGGGGCTTTAAGAAACAAGTCTATGTTCCTGGTCGGAAAGTAGGCCAAAACATTCCGAGGCAGGGTTTCAGTCATTGATTTTTCAATGGTTTCTGTACGTGATCCTGAATAAATGATATCAAATACGGTTCGTATTCAGATAATGGAGTTATGCTAATATTATAATAGTTCGATTTCTGTAGTTCCTGATAATGCCTTAGCGAATTTGTCAGAAAAGTTTTAAGATATTTAACCGACTATTTACATAGAGTATAATATACTATTAACACTATACTGTCTAAAGTCTATGTTAGTACATGTGATCAAAATCGAAACATCTTGTAAAATTATAATTAATTTTGCAGCTACCAGTGAAATATAATTTCAAATACACGGATCTGTAAATGTCACTATTCTATGTTTGTCTCAACATCATCCCTAATATTTCTAACTTGATGGGGCAGAGAGGGAAGAAAGCGGCACAAATTTATATTCTCGTGGAAGTCTTTAGAGCATTCTTATGTTCAGCAATGAAAGTTATTTGACGATTTTTGTGTACTAGTAGAGCATTTTGCACTTTTTTTCCTACAGTTTAAGCCGATTTGCACAATTAGGCTTCAATCAAATTATAATTAAATATGAAGAAATGTTATTTATAGATACGTTTATTTTCAGTTAAAGTTTTCTCCAACTTCTTATTTTTTATAGTGATATTGGTCAAATTGAAGAAATATTTTTAATTTATAATCAAAGTAATCCAAGGTCTCAAATGCCAAGCGGACATCGTTCTGAAAAATAAAATTGAGGATTGTCAATGATCCCAAACTCATAATTGATATTTGATCTTCGTGTAATCAGATATTCTTCCAACCATGACAAAAGTTCGAAATCCCAGAAATCTTTTACTAAAGGCAATGACTGTGTATGTTTATTTGTTTGTTACGCTTTCACGACCTAACTTAACGCTCAGGGGTATAGAAATCAAAATAAGGTCCCTTTCATACAGAAAAAAAACGTGCTGTTCTCGAGAGATACTGAATAATTTGACAAAATCTCCATTAACTCGAGTTAAGACGCGGTACAAAAGCAACACACTGTTAGCAACACAATATATTCAATACAGTCATATAGACATATAGCAACAAACCTTAGATCAATTACTTTTATCAGATATACTGTACATCGTAGTTAGAATAAGATATAAATAAGAGAGAAGACACAAGCTATTAACTATTTGAAGTTTACAGAAATAATATGTGAACGCGTAGGAGACGAACAGAGGAATCAGTAAAATAATTATGCTATTGTGAATTCAGCTTTGATTGTATTATCGAGTCGAACAAAGTGTTATTGATTTTCTGTAAGAACATTTTCAGTAGCAATTCGGCGATATGGTCTTCGTCTCAGTTCTTTCAGGGATATGCAGCGGTGAGTAGATAATAATTATTAATACATTTGCAGTATTACAAAAAAGTCGCATGTGATTGGCGCCGCGAGATAAAAAGCCGATATATATTTTTATTCGTGCCACCTTCTAAACACATTTAATTCTGAACGGTTTCAATAGATTTCAAATTTAATAGTTTTCGGAACGATAGCTGTTCGAATGTAACGAATTTGTAGAAGCGTTTATTTTAAGTTTAGTAAACTATTGTTTCGTGTGCAGGGTATAGTTATATAAATTGGTGACTGAACTAGATTTTTTTTTACTTACACGTAAAAAAGTTTACAAAAGTACCTATATTTATGCGGTCTATTTTTCGGCCACACGTACCAGGAGGCAAGCCTGTGCAGGCAAGCACATTTTCAGACTCCCTGGCTCCGTGCCTCATGCCTAGTGCATGTATTATTTTACCTTGTACTTGCTTTCTTTTACTTTACAATTTGACTTAAGTATACGCTAAAGAAAAAGTCTGACCATGATTACTTCAATGAATCCCTACATGAAATGTGACCTTTTACGGTGGTAAGTATGAAATAACTATTTAACAAATATAAAACGTCGTTCAATCCTATCATGTCTAATCTCACTAAATACTGGTATCCTACTATATACTATATGGTATACTACCTCTCATTTATCTTTCACTCTGCGATAAAGGTTTAAAAATAGATTTTTTTTTAATTTTTCTTCAAAAGTGTAAATGTAAATATCGAATACGATAATGTACCAATATGACTTATTTTTAGTTTAGCTTTTGTTTCAAACGTTGTACTAATTCTAACGTAGTGTTTGTATTCTCTTTGGTACTAATATTGACCATAACTAAACGAGATGTACAGTCGCGCATAACCAACGCCACGTCATTATTCGTTCGACTTCAGGTTTGAAACAAAGACTATCGTCACGAAACTAATTACGTGTTCAAAACATTACGAAATTAAACAAGTACAACCATTATACGCTAGTTTGTTTTTTATAATATTTTGTTACATTTATGAGGCTGTTTTATGGGAAACTGAGAGTAACGCTGTAAACAGGATACATCCCGTATATCCCATAATACCTGTACCTTAGTATGGGTATTATGGAATATAGCTAAGAAGTATTAAATAAAGAACAGTTAATTAGTTGAAACTTAATGTATCACTTTATTATACATGGGATAGTTAGTCACACTGGACCCACAGAAAGTAAAAGGAAAGACTATAATTTTTGTCAAAACAGGCGAATTATAAAAGAAAACTTTCTGGCTCCAACATTAAACATTGGGTGCCATCTATATAGGTCTTATTGTACGACAAATTACGATTTGATATTTATTTAAAGTAGTATTCCGATTGTAGGTGTTTTTAAACATGTTCAGTGTATTTTATTTCTATTTAATAAAGTCCAATGAGTTCAAACACGATGAAGTTATGTTTAGTTATTTGTTTTCGTTTGCATGTATGGAAATATACGAATAGCAATGATAACCCTTGACGCTGCAGTTGAATGTTTGACCGCCACGCCACAGAAATCGTTAATTGCAATGAAACTTTCCAGATACCAGTTTTAAACCATTTTTGTCCGGGAATTCACATAGTGATGACGAAACTAGGTTGTGCTGAGGTTTTTGGATGACTTATAGAGTGAGTGAGTATTTTGTGAACTGTATTCACCCATGACTCAATTAAGGGGAAATACTTTTTACAACCATTTCCGTTTTGTTTCATCCTATTCAGATATTATCCTTATCCTATATATTCTATAATGCATATGTTTTATTAGTAATACTCTAAATATACTAGGTAATTTTCAGATTACATCTAATTATACGTGCATTTTTTGTTATACTTAAAACAAATTCACAATGTTGACGAGCGATGCATACTTAGTAATTAAGAAAAAGTAAATGGAATTCTTCTTAAGACCTCTTTTTCCTCTTCTAAAATAAGATAAACTAAATAACAAAAATACTTAAACGATAAAAATGCTCGTAATACACCCAGTAAATAGAGTCCAAGTCCAAAATACAAGGGTTTACCAGTAGCCATTGAAGAGTCCCACTATCCACCTTCTGGCTCCATCATTAGATAAGCAAAATGCCAAATTATAATACTGTCATCAAAACTGCATATACATACAAAATTTCATTTCGATGGGACATTTAGAAGTAGGTTAAAATTGATTTCCAAGATTTGTTTTCATAGTTAGTTGTAACTAACTAAAGTCATCCTCCGCCGCGCCTTTTCCCAACTAAATTGGGGTCGGCTTTCAGTCTAACTACGATACGGCCGAAGTCTGATATTTAACGTGAATCGACTGCCATCAGACCTCCTCAATCCAGGTATTGGCGATATCGAAGTTCTGTTGTTAGACCACAGTTACAAGTGAAATTAATAAAAGTGTGTTAAAATTACATGCGTCGTTGTCACAAATCTAGTTAGCGGAACAACCTATTCACTATAAAAATAGATTATGACAATCTTTTTGTAACTTAGACGAAAATTGCCGGTGGTTGTCATCGATTATGATCCCAGTAGACGTCGCGATTCCTTTTTTTTGTCTACCAACGAATAACCGTAATGTGATCGTGATGTAACGATGGTACATAAGAAGATTTCACACTGAATAAAAAAAATATTGCGTACACAATCTAGTGCATAACCAAGTCTAACCCAGTAAAGTGATCCTTTCCAGTAGTTATTGATTTTAAACATATAACTGAAGTGAAATGTCAAATTAGTTGCTATCAAAGGAATGAAATGGTTTTGGTTTGATTAGTTAAATAATTGCAATAAATCATTATATTTCTATTGTGGATAGAATATAAAATTTCTGCTAAAAGTCATGTTGGAAAAAATTCACATCCATTTTAGTTAGCTAGTTTAGTTTTTCTATCTATTGGTACAACAGCTTCCGTCACTGTTGATAGACGCAAGCCTAGTGGTGCAACTTATGCGGTTCCAACCTTATAGCCTAATAGCAATATATATCCAAGCCCCTCCATGACACTCGTCCGATTCTATCTGCAGGAACGAACGTGAACGTTCAAGCATTTCATTCTTTGCTGCTGCATTATTTTATTTTTAACCTTCATCAATATAACCCACAGTACAGTTTTGTGATACAACTTGATGGTTATTAGTGATTATTCAGAATCAATGTTTCAGGTAATCGATAGAACAGTCGGAAATACGAAGTATTAGTGAATCATATTCCAAGAAATTTAAAGCACTATGACGAAATGGTTCCTAGAATTTCTATCCGTAGTGGATATAAATTCCGCGAATTCGTTCATCCCATACAAACTAAAACTGAACGAGAACACTACGGGGAACCATTTCTTTTCGAATCTCTCGTACAGCACATTAGTCATACTGAGACCTAGCTTACACGGTTAAAAATCCCCCGGGGAACTTCGCTGAACTTAACCTACCTTGTGATTGCTACTAAAACTTTGGACTTGTTACATTTTGTTTCAATGCCATTGAAACTTTGCTAATAGCTTTACATAATGTAACCTTTCGAAGCGCCACGGAACCGAAGCTTTATCGCAATCAAGATAGCTGAAGTCGTGCATGCGATGCACTTTATAGTTTTTATCTTTAGAGACGAAAAATTCCTCAAGTATGAGGTTAATAGTTGAAATAAAGACAAGGTCTGGGCGTGATTTCGTCAATAACCATTAGAATGAAGGGAATACAATATTTAACATACATTTTAGTATAATAAAAATTTGAGAGCCGTCTCTGGGACACCCGGTTGAAACGCAGTTCCTTTCGCTATATATATATTTGATGGATTGAATAAAATATATCAAAATATAGTAAATATTGTAAAAACTTGAAATTAAAATTGCGCCATCTGTGAAAGTTGCCCGAGTTAATTGATAACTAGTATACAATCAACATTAAACTACGTTAGTATCGCACAGAATTCACAGATGGCGTAAATAAAAAAAAAATTACGTGCAGTCAGCATTTTTCGTTGCGCTAACACTTTTATTTGGCTAGCCGGCCGGTCGCTGAGCGTCTGAAGTGTAACGTGCGATAAGGAATTTCGTTCCAATAATATTCGAGTACATGTTATACAGCACTTTCTATACCTACCCAATCTAACCATAGCTTCTAACTATGGGTGCTTAAACACGGATAAATACTTAGATTTTTGTAAACGTTAATATGTTGTAACGTTGTTGTTGTATACGTTGTAACGTTATACATAAAACACCCAGACCAATGCAGAAAGACATATTTATGCATACAAATATTTGTAACTGACGTTGCAGTCGAATGCACTACCACCGCGCCACAGACGCGCTATAGGTAACTATATAATGCTAAAAGGCTATAGTAATGACGACCGTCATCTAATACCTTTAAACGAGCAATTCTTGTATATATCTATGTATATATATAATCTGAATCTAGGAATAATTAATAATAATTAATAATTAATTATAATCTGATTTTGATAAAATTTTGTATACAGATACAGTTTTGCATTTTAAGTTCAAAAGCAGTTGTATTTCCTGTAAAAATGCAATGCAAAAAAAAATACGATTTTACAAAAAGCTACCGAGCAAAGCTCGGTCTCCCACATAATTACTATAAACCCAAGGTGTCTAAAAACAAGCCTGAGAGTAAGACAGTTGTCAGTGCATGTAAGTACTACTAACCTTGGTATTACAGGTTAAAGTACCCAATACGACAAGGTCGGCATAAAAAGAAAAAACATTTAGGAAAAAACAATCATTTTAGATGAGTTCAATAAACTAATGTTACCTTTTGGAATTCTTCCAGTGTATACGTAAATATGTTCAGTCGCTGTCATACAAGGTTCATAGTATTTAGGGCTCGTGCTATCGGAGTATATTTCTGTAGGTTGGTGTGGGATGCGGGGACCTCGAACACGTTTGCCCTTGGCGTCTGCCGCAGTTTGGTGTTTGGTACGAGCAGCTTTAGGGTTTTTTTTTTTTAATTTGCGGCTTGTTTTAATTTAGCGCGGAACACTAAAAACAAGTACATAACCAAGACTAAATTTCATCTTACTTCCAGCTTATAGTATCCAACCATTCCTATAACAAAGAGGGTTGGATACATAAGTGAATAAAAGGGATAGCAACACTCTTATCTGAGTCCCCTGTCGACCCTGCTCCCTCCCATAAATTAATAGCAGTGTTAACAGCGATTTTTTTAGAGTGTGGGTAATTTCCCATTCCAGTAGAAACCTAATACGTCCTTGTAAACATTACTTATTATTACTAACAGATAGCGGATTAAATGCATTTGCACATTACATATTCAGTTGCCTATCTTAACTGCTAACCTTTTATGTTACATAATAGGAATATAATCCGGTTTCTGATAAATTAAAACATAGTATAGAAGAAATTCTCGGTGATATTCTAGCTTTGGGCCATCTTGTGCGCCACTGACCGGATTCGAATAAGGTTTTTGTTTGAGTTCGAATGCACTAACCTATGGAATTTTTTAAAATTAGAATATTTAAAATCGACCAAAAATATATAGGTATTTTGTCGAAATCAAAATGGATCGTTACTTAAAATAAAAAAAAAACCTAGCTTAAAAGGACTTAGGCACTTCGCTTCCTGTAGATTTTTTAATATAGCACTGTTATTGTAAACTGTTCTTTACACAATTATGTACCATGTTTTTTTGTGTTATGTTTTATCAGACAGTACGTACAATTACAGCCAATGACATAGTATCTACATATTTTATGTGATTTTTTTTTTGAAGATAATGTACGTGACATTTTTGTTTAAATAATTTTATACCCACTGTTAATATAGGAAGATGCGGAATTTGAATGTCATGGCGCAAAAGATTAATGCTCGAATTATAACTGATATAATTGACCTGACTAGAGTAATAATTCCACCCTATAGAACGTCACGATTACCAGTGTAGTATTTCTTTCTGCTTATGACTAGGGCGGTTGAAGTTTCTCAACATCAGGCCTGTCGCGTGCTTGATTATTTAGCAAGTGGTCTAAAACATCTGTGATATATAACAAGTTACAATACTGTACAATAAATACCTACTCAGATGGTACAAGACAGTAGATATTGAAGGTCGGAATATAATTTCAGCGGTTGGATTACTGTATGTATGTTTTCACTCTAGTCTCTTGGGATAACTACTGAGTGTCCGTATGTATGACGTATAGCCACCACTCGCCCCCTGAGAGGGGAGGCCCGATGCCGGGAATCCTCCCAATATACCGGTATAACTTGGCCTCCAACCCCCCCTTCTAACAAAGTAAAACAAACAAGTTTGTAGGAAGTTTAATGAAGCGTCGCAGTTCAGTTTTCGATGGACGCTGTAGAAATGAACTTTTACTCAAATTGTATAATGTTTGTGAACTGAAACTGCGGTTGTATTCATATACGTACGTCATTTAATTGTTCTTTTTGTTGTGCTGTATTAATTTAAAAAAATGCACATAAAACTTTTTGGTTGTTACCAAATTTAATTTGGTCTCGAATTAAGTTTCATTTCATTTGACTGTTCGGTAATGATTAGTACAGCATTATATTAATTTTAATTTTATATGAATTATATAGATTGTATGAGGCGCCCTCCGCGTTTTTGCCGGTTACTGCCTGACTAGCTTCCATTCCCTTAAAATGAGGATATTTTCCTGGTCCAAGTTAATTCTGTTCTATTACGTTTAGCCCGCAAAGGTGACAGACAGACACGGAGTCAGTTTCACATTTAGAATATTATAGTTTGTACCTGAGACAGTATTTCTACGTATAATATGTAAGATTGTAATGTAAATTTTAATGTAAATACATTTTACATTAAAATCTATACATGTATGTATATCCGTATGTAGTACAAGCTCTGCTTATCTTGGGTCTAGATAGCGATGTTATTGTCTGTTCCAGAATATTGTAATATTATATTATTATTATAGCCAGAATCAGAGCTATTCGTTTTTACAAACAAGTTGCCGATTTGATTGCTAAATTCCTTAAAAATATGTAAACATTTATATATTTTCAAAAGCAGACATATTTGTTAAGAAAAAATTCTCTGATACGCAAAATATTACTCCGCCAAACATAAATCTTTCTTACTATGGGTCAGTCTTATTGTCGTTTGTCGTATATGGATAGAGTTGGTGAGTGCTTACTGTATCAAATTCGACTTTCAATTAAGTTCAATCAAGTTAAGGGTAGACCTGATAAGCCTATTCATATAGTGGTAATGAAGTCATTGAGAAATTATTCCTGATTTGCGATAGACTAAAAGATAAAAAGCTTCGTTTAAATTGCTGTGTTAAGTCTTTAGAAAAGCTTTTATTTCTTATTTCCCCTACTTCTTTTTATAATACTACGCATCTATAATATTATACATCTCACCAATCTTCAGTAAGCATAATACAAAAGGCTGATCGCCACAGAGCGGTCTATCATTTGTAGTAAAAACCTAACCAAGATATAAGAGTGTTCAAAGAAATATGAAGCATTGTTCTTGACACTTTCAAGCCCTGCGATCGTCGGAAACTTACATAAGTATCCAATGAACTCAAGATTTTTTGGACAACTCTCATAAACGCGTGACACTCTTGACAATCGAGTGACACTCTATCTGTTGTGATAATAAGGTCCAACGCCTGCGTGATTTATAGACATCGATAAGGCCTTAAACCTTCCTTGTACTTATTTCTTAAGTCAGTTGTGGAAAATAAACTATTAAACACAGTTTAAGAATTAATCGGGAGTGAGATCTATACTAATACTTAAGGTTGGCTCTTTTTAAATGTGTCTGAGTTAGTTAGGTCAGTAAGTTATCTTATGTTGGTCTAGTGGTTAGTGATCCTGACTGCTGATCCAGAGAGCGTGGGTTCGATTCCCACCCAGGACAAATAATTGTGTGATGATCACGATCATTTATTCTGCATCTGGGCACAGATAACATAATACTATACTAGTACAGATACCTCATCCCATACAACGAAACGCGACCCTCCTAACTCGGGCAATTCTGCGGGCTTTTATTTTTGCACCTACAAAGGCGCTAGATGCCCCTAGCAACGCGATAGATACCTAGAGCCACCTAGCGATGAAATGGATTTATTTACCTACTGATAAACGCGCAACCAATAGATGGCGCTAATTAGTATGTAATCAGCAGGTAGGAGTGTTCGTTATATTAGATAACCGATAAAATAACTTATTACTTATAAATAATCAAACGGCCTATTATTTATTACAACCGGTAAGCATTATTTTTATTTAACGAATATATTTATTTTTACATACGACCAGAACTACGTACGTGAAACATCTCGCGGATCGGCCATTCAAGGTCAATTTCACTTCGATCATTGTTGTGTAATATTTGTATCCCATTCCAAATTATGCTCTAATACAACCTAATAACAACTATATTCCCTTTAATGTACAAAAATATTAGTAAAAATAACACTTCCTTTTTTTTCTTACTATATAAATAAATACTATAGTAATTATATTTAAAAACATCAGAGTAAAGCTCTCTGATCGATACGGCTTCTAGATGTTTTTTTTAAATATCAAAGTTTTGTATTCCACTATAACGGCGTATTAACAGTAGATATAAAATTATTTTGTAGGATGTAGCTTATCTTGACTCAATTTAGGTTATGTATTTCGAGTGTATGAATAGTATAGACTATTATTATAATGACAGTTGGAATTACAACATTTTACTACAGTTAAATAGTAGCAGCATATTAAGCATCACATGAATCTCGTCTTATACATTTGCAAACAAATGCAAATTTAAGTTATGTATAAATAATCATGCATGTATGTTTGTAAGTATGTATCTAATAGGTAATTACGTAAGAGTTTCAATTGTAAGTATTGAGAATGTATAATATGCATATATATTTGTTTGGCACTCTGTGCGTCCAAGTGTGTGTTTAGTTAACTTGAGGTGTCATATGTAGATTTCTTTATTTTTTAATAATTAAGATTCTTATTTGTATCTGGCATGAGTCGAAAACGCTCCGTGTACAAATGTTTTAGAAAGAGATGATATACATTTACATTAAGATAAACAAATGAAGCAAGGTACACCTGCCCTAAATAAAATTAAAATATCATTATCTTAATGTTATTTTGTAGCAATCGATATATGAGTATAATGAAGGAAACGAAATATGATTATAAAAAAAAATATATATATATTTCGTTCTTAGAAGTTTATGGGAATGTTTCACTATACGACGAGATAGGGAGTCCGAAAACAGTCTGGTAAAAAAAAATCTCTCATTTTTATTATTATTCATTACTACTAATATGATTTTTCTTCTTTTTCATTAATAAGAGAAATAAAAATAATTGTTTAAGGAAGCCGATTACGAACTTGAGGGACAGAGAAATGTTGATTTCTTTTAAAATTAATTGTTTGAAATTGACAAGCAGTAACTGCCGAAGAGTAGCAAGGCGCGGCTAAGAAATGAAGATTCATAGCCCATTTGAATGAGATTTGATAGTTCAATACCTGTTTAAATGCTCTGGGGTGCTGACCAAGAATGTTACCTTCGCCCTTTCTCTTACTGTGGGTGCCGTAAGAGTTAGCTAGGGGACAAAAAACCAGAAGGTGTGCAGCAGCGTCTACCGCGAAACCACAAAACCCCAAATCCGAACACTGCGCCCACCTGTCAAGCGTGGCGAGTATTGGTAAAAAACCCGCAATGAAAGCAAACAGAATGATCAGGCCCCGAGTCTCAGGCAGCCCTGCTATTCCTGGCTATGGCAGTAGGGGTCACTATATCTGATCAAACGTCAGGCTAACAACCCCTTCGACGACAACTGGCCCTGGTAACACACAACATTCACACAGTGAGGATTGGCGAAAAGATTGATGATGATGAACCAGAAAATTGTAAAAAACTTGTTGAAAGAGAGTTTCTTTGGAGTTTCTTGCCTGTTCTTCTCCATAGGATCTACGTATTGGAACAGACAACTATCTTTACGATTGAATTATTCTAACTCAAAATGTTGACAATCCAAAAATACTTATTGGTAATTACCAATGGGTATTTTTAAATTGAAATATTTACATGGTTTTTATTAATTTAAATCACATTTGTATTATGGAAATAATTTTATTTAAAATACCTACCTACTTAATGTTTTTAAAAATAAGAAACTTGATACTATCATAATCTATACTACCAAAGCCGCAGGCGCATAGCTAGTGGCTGGAACATTACGCATTATTAACAATATTTTAAGAAAGGAAATAACACAAATAATTTAATAGTAGAAAAAGGATCATGATTGCTTAGTCACTGCGGTAACACAGTATCGGGAACTCGCGAGTCCGATCGAGTCGTCGTCGCCGTGCGTAAATACCTAATATTGTAAAATGCAATTATGTGATATAGCTCTAAGGTATAATTACTTAACACAGGATATCACAGACATGATTTGTTTTAAGTATCTCTATATGTATGTCGTACTTATTAGACTAAAACATCAGTAATGACACTGTATCCGATTATACAATGCATCTACTATACAAACAGCATACGTATGATTACCGAATTATACGAATTTTTATCCAATTATACAATCTGGCAGCCCTGCAATCGAGTAAGGTCTGAGGTGAAAGATTCCTATTAGCAATGTGTATGTGTAAATAGATAGTACGTGTAAGTGCTTAGTTAAATAAGTAGTTACTTTACCAAATCATAATGTCTGTTACATAAATACCTAACCTGCCTACACAACAAAGTTGACACAAACCATGCGTTCACTATTGATTGTGTCCTGACAATATGAAAAAAATATGTAAAACACAATGAGAAAAATTTATTCTTAATTTTTATAGTATCTTTGAAATTCGAATGAAAATTTGTGTATTAATAATTTACCTACAATAGAAAATGCAAAAACATAACGCAACGATACAGTTTTAATAAAATTTGGCCAACTATCAATAGTCAGTACTACTAGTGTAGTATTATGTTATCTGTGGTCAGTACCTACACACAATAACAAAACCGTATATCAACCTCAGCGTAGTACATTGTTGTACGTAATTGCCGCCAGAGGAACTACGACAATATTGAATTTTGTCAAAATAAGAAAATTGGATTTAAGAAGCTTTTATTCAATTTTCCCGTGTTTAGGGTATTTTATGAAATTAGAAAATATTTTAATCAGGACCTAATATTGATTTTCCATAAACTTCAATAACAAATCGATACCCGTAACGCCATCTATTGATATTTGTTTGAACTATTTTTTCGTTCTTAGAGATGGGACCCCATGATCTGGGTGTAATTTATCTATAACTAGCAACACGCCCCGGCTTCGCACAGGTAGTACAGACATTTTCATCATATTATAAAAATAATATCATCATATTTCAACCAATTTATACAAGACTTTCACAAATTATACATACTTCCTCATGAATCACTCTGTCTATCGGTGAAAACCGCAAGAAAATCCGTTCAGTAGTTTTTCAGTTTATCGCGAACAGACAGACAGACTCGGCGGGGAACTTTGTTTTATAATATGTAGTGATATGTATGTATTTAGAAATATATAAGTTTGGTTATCAACAGTCTGGTTACTATAGTTCTGGATCAGACGGCCGCGCGGTCCGTCCGAGAGGTGTCTCAAGTTATTATTATTAAACAATAAAATGTCGGTAGCCGCTTTCCTTGCTAACTATGCTAGTAGGTTACGTTGGTTGTTGAAAATGTGACGTCATAGGTCACCACCGCTACCACCACCCATGCTATTTCCCCATCAGTATTCAGTTGAACGCAAACCTTCGGTACAAGGCCATAAAACCAATGTGTATCAATGTAGAAGTTTCAAGGGCTAGCAGGTATTATAAAGACAACGTAATTATTACGCCAGCTACTTGGAAGTATCCATAATTCTAATAGGCATATTTAGAATCCAGTTTGTTTTAGAAAGTATTACCGTACGAGTAATTCCCATAATTATTTGTATCTTATATCTTTAAGCGAGAATTTCATTTGTAAGATCTCCAAGAATAATCCTTGGAGCACAATTGACGAGATCGACGACGATGAATACAAATTTAATATTTTTTTTTAATTTAATAAAAAGAAAATATAAATTTACGTGTTTGTTAATACCGTGATGTATTTGTTGTGAAATTCTTGAAAGAAGAGACCGAGAATGAAAAATATCTTTATTCACTTTGACATGAAATATTTATACAAATACATTAGCTGAACCCGACCACGCTTTGCTGTCGCTCAATCTTCTTGTGTTTTATTGTTCTTTGTCTTTAAATTATAGTACCTGGGAGACCGAGCTTCGCTCGGTAGCTTTTTGTAAAATCGTATTTTTTTTTGTAAAATTGCATTTTTACAGGAAATACAACTATGCAGTTGAACTTAAATGCAAAACTCTATCTGTATACAAAATTTCATCAAAATCGTTGGAGCCATTTCCTATATTCAGATTATATAAATACATATATATACAAGAATTGCTCGTTTAAAGGCATTAGATTATATAACACAAAATTAAATAACTGCAACATCAACATTAACAGTAATCTATTGATTACGTACTCTTAAAATTTTGAAAGCACAAAAACAGACGACTGATTTTTCATCATACATAGGTATGTGTTATATAGCAGGCACTAACTTGCGATATGTATATATATCTATGTCTACATATAGTACATAAAGGTGTTGGAGTTTGAAACACTCTGTAAGCCACTCTATCTCAATTAACGGTGGCAGTAACTTTCTATCGCGGAAAACCCTTTGGTAAAACTCCATTCGAGTATTGTGAATATACGTTTCAACCTCTCACAGTTGTGTAATTTTCGTTATAACAGATTGATTAATGGCCGGTTCCTAAAATCAAGAAACGATTCGTTTTACTTACGGATGGTAAAATTTTGTTAAATTTTCAACGAAAATTTTGCTAATCAATAACCCTGTATTTTAGTAAAATCCGATTTTTTATTAACAGCGTTTGCAAGGAATATATGAGTTTCCACCCTTACCATCAAAAATAAAACTCTGGACTAGGTCTATGATTGTTAAGAATTCGTGTGTGTAAAAAAAAACAATTCATTGCAGAGACTAGTTGTAATTTACACTTGTTCTATAGTCCGACGATTCCTCACATCCAACACCCAGAAAACTATAAATAATTCTTTTTAAACTTTCGCGACTGTGATGCCCGGGACTTACTTGCGATTAAGTCCCGGGTTACACATCTGACAACGATTAATGAACCAACCCACTTGGCATAAGCCTGTGATACTGTGAGCCTGTTCTTATTTACTTAGCATCAGAAGCTAAGAGTAAAGTGTGTATAATACTTTATAATAATAATCATTTACCGTTTCGTATTTAACGTGTCATGCTTGCACCCTTTCGAAGGAAGGAAAAAAACAGAACAACACAAAAATAATATCAACCATTATTATTTTCAATATATTTATGTAACGAAAACAAATCGAACAACTTTTTAACTGCTAATTTGCATCGTGCCATGAAAGTTAAAAGTGGAAATGCGGTAGCATCAGATCTAGCTTTATCTGCTGGCGCTGGCGCAAGCATTTATCTTCTTATTATCAGATAAATATGTATCCTGTTTTGGGATGCCTGCCTAGAAAACCTCCTCTCTTTTCCTTGGATAGCCATTGGTGCCTCCAACTAATATTCATATTAACATATTAAACAATCTGTGTCCGTACATTAAAGACATTCGAAAGCACAGGTATCTTATTT
Source organism: Euplagia quadripunctaria (assembly GCA_963859945.1). Classification (NCBI taxonomy): domain Eukaryota; kingdom Metazoa; phylum Arthropoda; class Insecta; order Lepidoptera; family Erebidae; genus Euplagia; species Euplagia quadripunctaria. Next base: position 8,621,170 of record OY982575.1, on the reverse strand, counting down.
ATTTCTTATGTGTTTGCAAGTTGGTGAACAATCAGTTTATTCAAAGTTGAGCTAACTGAACTAAACACTGGATTTAATTTGACAGAGCACTGCGTTGCTGTCGTTTTTTGTATATTTGAAGAAAGATATTTAAGATGAATAGTCTTAAGTAGAATTAAACTAAAAACAACCTCCCCAATCTTAACTTTTTAGACACTATTTCAACAACAAAATAGACATGATGTTTAAAACAGCCCTTTCGCTTTAAATTAATCTCATTTACCCACTGAAATTGGTAGAGCCGTTTGAGCCAACATTGTACAATTATCTCTCACCGTCTGCATAATTAAATACCAGTTTTAATCCTAAATCATGTTGTCTTTCGTGAGATTCAAGCTTCTTCACTATGTCTATGTAGATATTTCGATGGTTGTTGGGATATTAAATTTTATATGTTACTATTTTGTGATGGTGATAAGAAAACATTATTAAGCGTCATTAAATTGAAGCGTATTATTTACTTTTTTTAAATACTATACCCGGTAGGTGGACAGTAGTATATTACACACAATACAATACAAATTACTTTATTGTTTTCTCTCACACAGTTTACAATTATTATAATTAAAGATAAATTGACACAGCACAATTATGTGAATCATGGATGAACGATCTGTGTGGGAGACTGGCATCTGCATTTGGAGCATTGAATATGTGTCCGCATAATTAATGAGTGAGAGTCTAAATATTAATGTGTGAGCATGTGTGTGTGTGGGTGTGTGTGTGTGTATGCGCGTGTGTGCGTGCGTGCGTGCGGGTGTGCGTGCATGCGTGCGTGTATGCGTGCGTGCATGTGTGCGTGTATGCGTGCGTGCATGCGTGCATGTGTATGTGTGTATGTTTGTACCCAACTAGCTATTAATGCAGGAAATAGAGCATGGATATGGATGACTGGATTGTTGGGTGTTAGATGCACACATGCGTCTATCAGTTATATGAAATATGTGTCAATTATCAAGAGCAAAAGCTCTTTTAAATTGGCATCGATTTCTGGTTTTCATAAACTTTAAACATTTTCATTGACTCGCTCAATATTTACGAGCAGCATATCACACACCGGACGAGTGTGTGTGGCTCTACTGGGTGAGCTGGTATACACGATATCGTGAAGGAACGATTTGAAGAGTGCACGCTCAGCTGTTGCACACGAGGGGCGCCATAGGTAAAGTTGTTTTTATTCTCGTAAACTTTAAATTGATAGGTATCTTTTATAAGATTTACCTGTTATTCGTCATGTAAAAGACCTTTGGATAAACCAGATAATATAATAAGATTTTCTCGCAGATATATACGTAATAAAATAATAAAATAGCAAGTCACGGTATTTTCATATGTTAAGATTGTGTGTTGCTTTGTGTTGTGCATATTTTCCGGGTTCCAATGGGAATCAGAAAAAACGCGGTAATATTGGTGTTGCAACTGTTAGCTGGCTGTATATATATAACACAGTAATCTGCATTTGCGGTCGGGGAAAACATGGTTCAAAAGTTTTTTCCCAAATTACGAAATACAATGCTTTGTACGTAACGAATACCATAACTACTTACTAAATAACGTCGATTAATATAATATGTTAATATTGATTGATCGATTCCTCGCTCACGGTTACGGTATTCGCCTCTAGAGGCTGTCACATGTATACACAAACGTGGCAACCAACATTTCTGCATTTGCATGTTACACGGTTATTAATTAAGTCAACTGTGTGTAAACGAACTGAATTCGTAGGTACATAGATAATCCAAGTCATCGGAGAACACATCAGAATATATTTGTACATGCTTCTATATATACCTATATATACCTATGTATGTATATGTCGTTTGTATGAAATAAGGCGTTCTTAGCCCCTCTTTCAAAGTTACTAATACTTTTAAAAACTAGCTCTGTTATATCGGATCTACTCGCGTCCGCTACTGCCAACTCTATGCCTTGCCTATAGCATGGGGTCCCATCTCTAACAAAAGAAAAATGGTTCAAACAAATATCAATAGATGGCGTTACGGGTATCGATTTGTTATTGAAGTTTATGGAAAATCAATATTAGGTCCTGATAAAAGTATTTTCAAATTTCATAAAATACCCTAAACACGGGAAAATTGAATAAAAGCTTCTTAAATCCAGTTTTCTTATTTTGACAAAATTCAATATTATCGTCGGTCCTCTGGCGGCAATTACTGGAACTACGTTGAAGTAACACTATAACAAAACCGTACCTATCGGTTTTGTTATTGAGTTTGTAGGTGTTGACTATTGATAGTTGGCCAAATTTTAATGAAACTGTATTGTTGCGTTATGTTTTTGCATTTTCTATTGTAGGTAAATTATTAATTCGTATTTCAAAGATACTATAAAAAAATTTGAATTAATTTTTCTCATTGTGTTTTACATATTTTTTTCATATTGTCAGGACAATTAATAATGAACAGCGAAACGTATGGTATGTGTCAACTTTGTTATGTAGGCAGGTTAGGTATTTAAGTAACACACATTATGATTTGGCAAAGTAATTACTTAATTAACTAAGTACTTACACGTACTATCTATTTACACATTGCTAGTAGGAATCTTTCACCTCAGACCTCACTTGATTGCAGGGCTGCCAGATTGTATAATTGGATACAAAATTCGTATAATTCGGTAATCATAAGTATGCTTAGGGCTGCCATCCGTCCGGGTTTCCCTGGATTTGTCCTAGTTTAGAGGGAGTCCGGGAGGCGTCCGGGCGGGGTTTCCAAAAAGTGTCCGGGTAAAACCCGGACACTGTGCCAAGGGACAATTACAATTGTTAGATGAATCTTTAACAAGATAAAAATTTAAATGGAATCGGCGGTTTTTTTAAGGTATCCGGGAAAGAATCTCGATTTTACCCATGTGTCCGGATTTTTTTAAGTTTTTGTCCGGCGTCGGCAATTTAAGTAATGGCAGGCCTAAGTATGCTGTTTGTTTAGTAGATGCATTGTATAATCGGATACAATGTCATTACTGATGTTATTGTGTAATAAGTACGAACATACACATAGAGATACCTAAAACAAATCATGTCTGTGATAACCTGTTAAGTAATTATACGTTAAGAGCTATAACACATAATTGCATTTTACAAAATTAGGTATTTACGCACGACAACGACTAGGTTGGACTCGCGAGTTCCTGACACTGTGACTACCGCAGTGACTAAGCAATCATGATCCTTTTTCTACTATTAAATTATTTGTTTTACTTCATGTCTTAAAATATTATTAATAATGCGTAATGTTCCAGCCACTAGCTATGCGCCTACCGCTTTGCTCGTATAGGTTATGATAGTATGAAGTTTCTTATTTTTAAAAACATTAAGTAGGTATTTTAAATAAAATTATTTCCATAATAAAAATGTGATTTAAATTAATAAAAAACTATATAAATATTTCAATTTAAAAATACCTATTGGTAATTAATCCAATAAGTATTTTTGAATTGTCAACGTTTTGAGTCAGTCAGAATAAGTCAGTCGTGAAGATAGTCTGTTCCAGTACGCAGATCCTATGGAGGAGAACAGGCAAGAAACTCCAAAGACACTCTCTTTCAACATGTTTTTTACAATTTCCTGTTCATCATCGTCAATCTTTTCGCTAATCCTCACTGTGCGAAGGTTGTGTGTTACCAGGGCCAGTTGTCGTCTAAAGGGTTGTTAGCCGAACGTTTGATCAGATACATAAACATTCTTGGTCAGCACCCCACAGCATTTTAACAGGTATTGAACTATCAAATCTCATTCACATAGACTATGAATCTTCATTTCTTAGCCGCGCCTTGCAACTCTTCAGCAGTTATAGCTTGTCAATCAAATCAAATCAATCAATCAAAATCAATCAAAATCAAAAATTCTCTGTCCCTCAACTTCGTAATTTGCTTCCTTAAACAATTATTTTTATGTTTTATTTATTAAAAAGAAGAAAAAGCATAATAGGAGTAATGAACAAAAATGAGAGATTCTTTCTTACGAGACTGTTTTCTTATGTCGTCGTATCATGAAACATTCCTATAAACTTCTAAGTACGAAAATTAATATGTTGTTTTTTGAAGTGAAAACTTCTTTAGCGGCGTTGTGCACTTTTTGGGATGGTTAAAATTTTTAAACTCGCATCAGGACACGTGACCTGATCGAAAATTCGTAAGACGGAGCCGAGTTTCTTATATTTAAAAAAAATAACATTCGAAATTCAAACATTTATGAGCGGCCAGGAGCGCAAAACTTCCAGTGTACCCTGTGTATACATTTAGATATGTTATTACCTACTTTTTCTTTTTAACCTAATTATATATATACAGATGTGTATGTATATGCAAATACATTGTGAAGTTGTTTTCACTTCTGACATACAGTCCTACTACTGACTGTTTTTTTTTATAATCATATGTTTCCTTTATTATACTCGTATATCGATTGCTACAAAGTAACATAAGATAATGATATCATAATTTTATTTAAGGCAGGTGTACCTTGCTTCATTTGCTTTTATTAATGTTTTATAATATGTAGTGCCAAAGAAATCTATATATCACACCTCAAGTTAACTAAACACACTTGGACGCACAGCATGCCAAACAAATATGTTTGCATACTATACATACTTAATGCATACAATTGAAACTCTTCGTACTTACCTATTAGATACATACATCGTTACAAACATACAGACATAATTATTTGTACATAACTTAAATTTGCATTTGTTTTCAAATGTATGGCGATATTGATGTGATGCTTAATATATTTTTTTTATATATTTATTTATTTCAAAAACTTAACTATGTTACAGGTAATAGTTTGGCAGGTTGGCTATTATCTGTAACATAGTACTAAGTTTTTAAAATAAATAAATAAATTTAAAAGAAATATGCTGCTACTATTTAACTGTAGTAAGATGTTGTAATTCGAACTGTCATTATAATAATAGTCTATACTATTCATACACTCGAAATACATAACCTAAATTGAGTCAAGATAAGCTCTACATCCTACAAAATAATTGTTCAATATATAGAAAATAACCAAAACATACTTCCGTGATCAAAAATAGGCAGACGTAGTATACGGTTCACGTTCTGTTGTTTGGCGTTCAAAAAATCGGCACAGGTCTTACCTCTACAAGCGCAGAGTTCTGGGCAGTTAAAGGTTTTTAATTAGTTATTTAAAAAAATATACAAATACCTAATTACTTATGAACTAGCGTTTATTCTGGTATAAATTGTTTGTAAAAATAATAAAGTAGTAAAGAGAAATTTACAGCTATTACGGATGCTATTACGGTTTTAAGTACCTAGGTTTATGCTTTTGATTGTGTTTTTTTTTCTACGTAATCCATACTACACGTATCAAATTTTGAGGCCGCTATGAACTATATTACTATTTCAGATCAGATACATTATTATACTTTTTCCATTTTATTTGTGTAGTGTCTAAAATTAAGATAAGTGAGGCCGCTATGATCTAAGCTAATATATGTTGGTGTGGTGGTGTCGGTGTTTTCAATAAGTTTAAGTGCACGGTACGTGTTCGGTACACGTGACGTGATTGAGTGACGTAACATCGTACATTGTACAACACTGATTTTGTGTTTAATAGTACGAGATTTTGAATTGATTGATTTGATTTTTGAAAATAAGTTGTCCTTACTGGCAGCCCGGCTTGCTCGTGATCGTCGCGTGTCGCAGCGTCAATGCTGCAATGGTAGGTAGGTAGATTATCTACTTACTGCTAAGAGTGTTCGCAACGATGTCAAACGAGTTATCCGCATTGATTTTCTTCAAACAATATTCTAACCCAAGGTTTAAGGCAAACAAATATATTAGTTTGACGAAACTATTATCATGTCTGTGGTTTGACCATTAGTTTTACTAATATTTTTGTACATTGATGGGAATATAGTTGTTATGAGGTTGTACTAGAGCATAATTTGGCATGGGATACAAATATTACACAACGATGATCGAAGTGAAATTCGAGATCTGGTCGTATGTAATAATAAATATATTCGCGGAATATAAATAATGCTTACCGGCTGTAATAAATAATAGGTTTTACGTTTGATTATTTATAAGTAATAAGTTATTTTATCGGTTATCTAATATAAAGAACACTCCTACCTGCTGATTACATACTAATTATCGCCATCTATCGGTTGCGTGTTTATTAGTAGGTAAATATTTTTTTCCATTCATCGCTAGGTGGCTCTAGCTATCTATCGCGCTGCTAGCGGCATCCAGCGCCTTTGTAGGCTAAAAAATAGTAGCCCGCGGAATTGCCCGAGTTAGGAGAGTCGCATTTCGTTGTATGGGATGAGGTATCTGTACTAGTATAGTATTATGTTATCTGTGCCTATAGTAAGCAAATGTATATTACAATCTGGTTAGATAAAGTATTTTTATGCTAAAAACATTGTGAAAGTCGGCATAGTAGTTTTCACACACAGAAAAACATGGGGATGTTGTGTTTGTTAATACGTTTCATAGGCGTAACGGGGAGAGGTTACAATGAATAAATAGTTGCAGGTAATGCTAGCATTGAGTATCATTTACCACTCTTTGTTTTTGATTTGTTTTAATTATTAACATATTTATGAAAATGATAAGATAATTGATTTAGACCTTATTCGTTTGGCACACGAGATGATGTCAGATAGGAGTTATATATATTAGTTTTATATATTACGTACACAAAAATACACGGCGTACGAAAGTCGGTCACGTTGCATTTGTAATTCGCTGCAATTACTTAAGCAAGCTTACATTGCCGCCTAGTTTTTTTGTTTCTCGTATTGGTAACTCCTAAAAGTTTTCGACCCCCCTTCATGAAGATGGTGTTTTATTAGCTCTCATTTGAATAAATAAAAGTATCTATTGCTTTGTTGGAATTATTAGCTTATTTGATTAAAACTCTAATAAAAAGGTATCCTGACTTTAACAAACCTTAGGCGACTTTAATTACTTTGTAGTGGCATTGTTTAAGTTTCTTTCTGTTTATTTTATAGATTTACTTGCAACCCGCCCCGGCTTCGTGCGGGTAGCAGAGACATCTTCAACAATCATCAACATATTCCAATAAATTTACACAACATCTTAACAAACTATACAGCTAAAACTTCCTCATGAATCACTCTGTCTATTAGTGTAAACCGCATGAAAATCCGTTTCGTAGTTTTTCAGTTTATCGAGAACAGACGGACAGACGCGGCGGGGGACTTTGTTTTATAAAATGTAGTGATTAAGAATTCATGATTAAAAAATCATAATAACAAAGGAATGAACGCTATAATATTTTAGGGTATGTTACGCTCTAAACTTTCAACCAGGCTACATAGGCCGTGGTTACCGACTAACTGTTCTGGTAAAGTTAAAGCTAAATCATCAAAATATCATTACATCGATGACTTTTGGTGCAGTAAAACTGATAGTAAATGTAATGATAAAGTCAGCCCGGGCAGAATTGAAACTTGTAAATGGAAGTTACATTTGACATATAACACTGGCTACCTTCTTATATTCTACTCGGTTACAAGCAATACCTTGATTTTAAACGATAAACGCTGATTATTTGTTTAATTATCAGCAATTACAATTTATATATTTGTATTTTCATTTACATAGTTTATTAGAAAAAAAGGTTATTATTTTAAGAATGGAAAGTACTTTTCTACACAGGTAAGATTGTAAATAAGTAGGTATGAGCTAGTGTAAAACCTTAGGGCACGCTACGATTGTGGCATAAGACATAGAGAATTGGCTGGAGAAGTGACATGGACTGGACACTGGACACGGCTGCTGCGGAAAGTACCTATGCCACCACTGCGGGAGCCGCAGCGAGGATACTGCACTTCAATCCTGGCGGAGTGCATAGTGTGGGCGCAGCAGCGTGTCGACCTCGCAGCGGCAATTAGTGTGGCTAATCAAAACTGTCTCTCGCTCAACTTACTAGGGATAAAGTGGTCTCTCACTGGAAACCGTGGTTATGGCCATGGTCCGATGCTAGAGAGCATGGGATTCTGCTGTGTCGTTCTGCGAGGAACTGCTGTATGGCAAAGAGGTGGCGGAAAGGGACACCGGGACGGAAGTACTTTTCTCTCGTCGCGCAGAAGACATACCGAGAGCCAGAGAATACAAAATTATAACCGATCATGAGCACTTGCCTGAGGGTGAGGGGTAGGGCTACCCGTCGCCCTAACATAAGCATGCCCGAGACGGCGGCGTGACATGTTCCCCGAGTGCCTCTCTAAATAGGAGGATCGAGGCCCCCGCACCAAACGATGGGATCGCTTGCTGTTGACAGGCGGCCAAGTCTGCCAGGGTTCACAGTGTATTCCTTTTTAAAGTGTCCGGCATTAGGACCCCGTGGCGGAACACCATGTGGTTTTAGTCGGCTCGAGTCCGACATACATTGTCGCTGACACCAGTGAGGTGATGACCTGTAAGGGTTTCCACTTGTCAAAATCGATCGACGATCGATTAATATTATTTTAATTTGAGTTATGTAACTCAACCATTAACCTCTAGTAAATGATTAGCTAAGTCATTAACAAAATCACGACGCATGACATCTGATAATACTGTCAACCAAATCTAAATCAAATTGAATGTTTATCACATTAAGTACAACCATCAAGAATAGTGTTATAAAAGGTTTTAGCTCCCAACTGATATGGCTAACGAGGGGAGATAATGTAGGTTCGGAACTCCAGCAAATGTAGGTTAAGGTTCTGATAACTCGAATAACTATTATAACGTAGTAACTATTATAGGCAGGCTCCGCTCACTTAAACCTACGCTGAAGAGCTACTAATTGGCAGCTTAGTGAGTAGGGAAACAATACTGAACTTGGGGTGACGTGCAGCACTCGTAAAGTAGTAGTATAAGTAGTTAATAGTAGTAGTAGTTTTTGTAACTAGTTATCAAACTGCTGATAGATTTCAATGACACTGCCACAAGCAGAAAAATATGGAATTTCTTCTATGATAGCAGTACTGATTAATAGAGATATCGGTTCCAATTGCAACATCTACTACTTACGTACGTACTTACATATTTACTATTTATCTATCTAGTACTTGCACTACACTCTGTTGCACCCCACTTCTTTCCCTCTATAAACTTAAAGAATGCAAATGATAAAAACCATGTTTAGTCGAATGAAACTACCATTTGAGGAGTAATGCTTATTATGCTTAGAGTTTCACAGGGTATGCAGGTGGCATTGTAAGGTTCATACATAGGCTTTTAAAAATGTTGCAATTTCGACCACGGACTGGAAAGTTAAGCGACAAAAGACCATTCGTTCAGGAAGTCTTTCACAGGGCCCTTCATTCAGCAGTTTATGGCTCAAAGCTGAGATAATTATGATTGATTGTTATAGCTAAGGCGTCGGAGTTGCGGTCGATCAAGTGGTTGCGGGTTCGAACCCCACCCAGTGAACTACCGACGTGAACCCACTCCTAACACAAGCACTTAGCTTAGCTGGAGTTTAAAAAAAAAAGCGATCACCATAGTCTCAGGATATCACGCGCTTTGTCGAGCTGTAAAGCCCAACAAAAATTAAGCTTTTTACTAAACCCCATAAGAGAGAAATATTTAGCATTGACATCTAATTTAGAACCCGCTTTGTCCCTGACGTTCATCTCAGATTAGAACATCTGCATTCAAAACATCTAGATTAATGGAATAAACAAGTATTACAACACTGCACTTAAAATATATTTTGGAACACGAGCCAAGCCATTAGGTACACTGATGAAACCAAACATGCGATCTCTAAATTAGACATCCAATTTACAGCATAATTTTATTTCAACTACCAAATGTTGGTATATTAATTTATTGTATGACACAGTCTGTGGAGTCTCTTCGTATAAGTGTAGATAGTAGATATTTCTAGGTCACCGTTTGGCAATATTTGACTGAACAGACTTGTATTGCATCTGCAGATGAGCGCCAAAACCACATTCAAGTGTTAGAGTAACGGAGAGAAATTAAGATAGCGTTAGCAATATTTGTGACCCAAATTTGATTGGACTCTCTAATACCGGATAAAGTGAATAGTTATCATAAAAATATATGATAAATATAACAAAATATGAGAAAGGACAGTGTGACAGTCAACGTGATACAGTCTGTAAGGCCTTTTTTTTGAAAAATAAATACTTATACAAATTTTAATTTTTAAAACAAAAAATTAAAGGAATATCGAACTGAGAGTAGTAAGTTCCTTATCTATATAAGGAAGACTTTAAAAGTAGGGAAATACCCAATAGAAGATGGACGGGTTGTATAAAAGATGACGTGACAAAAAGAGAATTAGTATATTTTAGATATCTGCCGACTGGAGTTTGTGGCGGCAATAGAGTATTGTGACAATTTCAAGTAACTAGGATAGAGGCAGAAATTAGATGAGTTTAAGTCGAATATATTATATCAATCAATCAATCAATTAGCCTATTCTAGTCCACTGCTGGACATAGGCCTCTCCAGCCTCCGAAATGTACGCCATAGGAATCGGTATTTTGTATTTTACATTGTAGTTTCATTTAAACTTAATAAGCTATCTTCTCAAAACCGAGAAGATTGTCAGTCGTTTCATTTCCATAGAAATATACCAATATCTTTTAAGTACAAGAGCTTTTAAGCACGTTGTACAAGACGCAATGTAGGACTGCAATTCGCATTGTGGTATACAAATAAAGAGATAGATGTATAGATAATAATGATGAATATGTAATAATAAATAATAGTAATAAAAACTACATGACTAAATATAAGATTAATGAGTTTTTGTTGATGTTAGCCCTTTACCCTGTCACTATGAATGAGATTGACACAGGTTTATGATGTTAGAATGTTTTAAATTTTATTACTTTCTCAGACGTCATAACAAGCGATTGTAAAATATTTCAAGACACACTTCTACATGACTATTCTTACATAAAAAAAGTTGTTGCGATGGAGCTATATTACGTAACAGCTATCAAGTAAACCTTTTACCTCATCATTGCAGTACAATGAACGGTTAATATGAAACATAGATATTAATTATAAAACTCATAATTATGGCGTCACAAATCCTACGTTTATCTTAATAAAGTATTTGTAATTTATCACTTGTCAGGGTTTGCTGTCACTCATGAAGTAAGAAGTAACAGATAAATCGTGGAATTCTAAGAATAATTATTGTAATACTTACATGTAACTAAACACGTAGTTACAAAACTACAAAGCGTAAAATCCCTGTGTAATAAAAATATTGGGTAATGCGGACCTATCATGAGCTATAATAGTGTAATAAATAAAATGATTCGCCATTTCAATGATTGGAACGTTAATTTATGTGGGTGTTGTTATCTATATGAGTTAATACACATTACACACAAATACACATTAGTCATTTATCTGTCGAACGCAACGGCAAAATATACCTATCCTAAAATTTATTCAGCTCTGTAATTATTTGATGAGAATTTTTAAAAATACTGTTGCATCAACTTTAGAAGAAGTATTAGTTAGAAGAAAATATTTAGTTTAAAAGAAGTAGTAGTTAGAAGAAAATATTTTTGAAACCCAATTATCATTAAATGATAATTCATTTACAGTCTAAAATTATTCGCCAACTCTGGCACTATTTTCAGACCTTTTCTAATAACATCTAGGCATGATGTTTTAAAGGTTTTTTTTTTATGGTATAGGGGGCAAACGAGCTGACGGTAGAGCAGTAGAGCAGATGGTAAATGACCACTGCCGCCCATGGGTACCTGTAACTCAAGAGTTACAATTGCGTTTCCGCCCTTTAAGCTGGGAGTAGGAGAAGTGGGGGAGGGGGGAAGAGTGGGCAGAGGGGAGAGGGGAAAGACGGGAATGGGGAGAGAGAAGGGTTAGGGCCTCCGGTAACCTCACTCACGCGGCGAAAAGCAATGCAATCATTGCTTCACAGCCGGTTTTCTGTGAGGCCGTGGTATCGAGCAGAGTCGAGTCGGCCTATACGTGCCGAAGCATGGCTCTCCCACGTCAGCAAGGTTGAACGTTAGTCATCATTTATCATGATTTGAGTGAACAGGTTTTTCCCACAACTACTGATCAAGTTAGCTATTGTTCCTTGAAATACATACGATTGCATATGGTGCACATACATGATCAGTATGTGCTGATTAGATTCCACTGCAAGAATCAAATAAAAACTACTTTTGAACATATCTACATCAAGTGGCATTGTGGATTAGTAGAGTATTTGAAATTGCTAACAGCTAGAGACTGACTATCAAAAAGAAGGGAGTCCACCCCTGTTGACCCCTATTTGAGGACGTCAGCGATATGAAAATTTCTAAGCCTTCATAATTTAAATGTGTGTTATTTGATGACATGACCCTGATAAGTTAGTATAAGATAACTACTAGGGGCAGACAGAGGTTCTCCTTTCGTTGTCGAAACAACAAAAAGTCAAACTAAACACTTTGACAGCTCCTTTTTGGTTCGAGTCGCCAAAGTGTGGAATGAAGTGCCCGCATATATTTTTCCAGTTTCTACTGGGTGACGGGACCCGTCTAGAGTGAGACGGGTCAATGCCTGTCGGGGGTGGCGCTAGAATGCAATGGCTATTCTCTCTATTGTCAGTTTCGAAATAGGTAGCATGGAGACTTACCACACGATTACTGAATTAACGAGATCTATACACTATTATTTACTATTATTATCCACTGCTGAAGTCAATACCAATAAAATATTTTTTACAAATATAAAAGTGTTAGAAACTACTATAAAGTTAAGTAGTTGATAAAGGCCTCTTTCCCTTATATTTTTTTTCGTGTTATGCAGAAATCCCTACAATAATTGCAGCCTAATAGGGAACGTGCACAAACTATAGGTGGCAACACAAATCTACACGAGAGCCACAATGTGGTTAATTTATACCATTTGACTTATTTTTATTTTTCTTTGAAGTGTTCGAGCATCCAGAAATGCAAAAATACATTTTCACTTAGTCAAATGTCATTTTTCACTTCTTTATTGTGATTAATTAATTAAAAACGTGAAATGCCAATGTCAAGTTTTGTTTACGTAAAATATTCAGATTTGCGCCACCAGGTGGCAGAACCATCGTTGTGCACGTTCCCTTATGCTTTTTATTGAGACAGTTCAGATGTTCAATGCAAATAAATCCATACTACTTTTGTTTATGTTGTTAAAAAATATTTTTTGCATTTCCTGATAAAATAACCAAATTTACAAGTTACGATAATTAAGTATCAAAAGTACAATATCAAAATAATGTACCGAAACAGTATGCGATATTTCTTTTGTTTAATTATCGGTTAGAAAAAGCAGTGCGCAATTGTTTGATTTTTTTTTTAAACTTTGAAGGTATCTAATACATAAAATGATAAAGCTAGTAAAATTTTTAACAACATATTATAACGGCTTACACGTAATCCATCGGAAAAGGCACGGCCCAAACTTGCGAAAATTCTGACTCGGTTCGATAAAAATCCAAAAGGCTGCCCTCTATAAGTATATGTTATTGCTATACTGTCTAACCCTGGATTGTCAGGTAGGTAGGTCGGGGCGCACGCGACCTCGCGTGGAGAGGTCAGGGTCGACTTATACAATTATAGGGGTGTACTTGGTAGACATCAATGACTTGCAAACAGCTACTGTCTAAGTTACATCACTCTATCCGCGTTGAAAATTAGAGCTATTATCTCACTTAAAGAAAACGAAGGTAATTGAGAACATGAAGAGAATTTTTAAGAAAAAATCGCTAACGTAGTAACGTGAATTTTGGAATATTTACAGTTTATATATATATAGAAGTGCAGAAAGCTAAAAGTTTTAAACAATATGTCTTACAACTTTAAACATTTCGTGAAAACGGCTTAATGAAATTACACGCGTCCAATATATTCGTTGACCTGTCATGGTAAGTAAGTGTATACAATGACAGCTCTAGTTATTAGTTATACTGGCCATAGAAAAAACCATGGTTGAATTTCGACCACCACGCGATCTCTAGTTTAAGTTAATTGCTTGGGTTGTACAAAATATTTCTTAAAACTTATTTTTAAAATAAAGCAGTTGATGCCATCTAACGGCAAGTAGTAGAAGTATTTACTTTTTGTACAGCGTCCTCTAGTATCATTTGCAGACATTACTTGTTAACTAAATAAATTCGCTGAAACGACACTGGCGCTAGTGTGTACCTTTGTGCTATATCTACATACAAGCTTTTATCTTTATGAATAGGTATTTGTTTAACTTTCTTTGTAAATGTACTATACTAGTCTAAGTTATCGAGCTGAAATTTGGTATAAGTATATAAGTTCGATGTATAGTGTAATAATATAGTAGGTACCAAGAACTTTTAAGAAATAGTTAACTGTAAAAAACGGGCCTATTGGTCTGGTGGTTAGTGATTCTGACTGCTGAACCAAAGGTCGTGGGTTCGATCCTACAAATGACAAATAATTGTGTGATTAGCATGATCATTTCTTCAGTGTCTGGGTGTAATTTATCTAAAATATGTATGGATTCAGTAATATGCATATAAGTATATTTATTAGCAGTCTGGTTACCATAGCACAGGCTTTGCCTAGTTTGGGATCAGATGGGTGTGTAAGTTGTTATTATTATTTTGACGTGACAACGTCTTATAAATTGGTTTGCCGGGTGACACTTCAAGAAACTGCGTTACGCTCCGCTCACGTTATGCGCTCACAATGAGAGCGAGTGAGAGGCACGCGTCCCTTCCACTCGGGCATGGTTAGCCCGCCTAAGAGCGAGAGAGACAGACATAAAAAGTGAAAGGCACGCGTCCCTTTAAATATAATTCTTTGTATAAATAAATGTTTTAAATTGTTACTATTATTTCATCCTTCTTCCTACTATACGAATGAATATTCACATTAAAATTATTTTACCACTCAAAGTCGTTGTCACGTAAAACTTTCGCCCGTATACCGACTTTACAGGCAACCAATTTTTTTACACGCTTTATTTTAGCGTCACTTGTTTGTTTGTAACCGACTCCTTTGGGCGCGATTTTGACCCACTTTAAACGCCCAGATTTCATTCAAATTTTGCACACTTGTCAAAGACCGATGACAATGCGATAATTCGACAATTTTTTTTTTTTTAGTTGAATTTTCTATAGAAGCGTGTTTTTTAGTTTTTTAAACTATAATTATTAAAAGATTAATCTAGCCTACTCGGTGGAGAGAAACGCAACCCGTAACCCGATTACGGGGTCAGAGAAGGTCGCGCTCATTTGCGGTACGGACGCAATTACTAGGTACTATTTCAAGCGTCAAATTATCAACAGTTTATACTTTTGTTAGCACTACACAGTTGTTTGGTTTTCTTTGTACAGTGTCGGAAACGTTTTATTCACTTAACCAACACGGAAGTAGTCGCAGCCAAAGCCACAGATAAGATAATAGTATTTGTGAAATGTACATTGCAAATTTATTTCTTGAAGAATTTAAACTAATGAGTTTTGTATTGAAACCTTCCATTTCAAGGTTTTTGTCTAATGGCAACTAGCCAAACAAAGATTGCTTTATCATTTGTTAGCAACGGCGTGGTCGTAGGATAATCGAATACAGGAACGTCCAGTTATGACTTTGACTCTTCTTCTAGGTAGTTTTTTTTTCCTTATCATCCTCATTGACGACTAGATACACGACGCAATACGTATAACCTATGTTAAAGGGTCTATTTTTACTATGGCTAAATAAGAAAACACAATAAGATGCAAATAATACGCCGATGGAGAAGGAACGTTGTCATCAATGACTAAAATATAGGTCTACACTATAAAGGACTACATTATTAGTTTAGAAATAACCTAAATAAAACTGTACAAAATTCATTCATAGCTTGATTACTAAATACATAATGAATTTAATTAAAACTAAGAAAGGGGGTGTGGGCCAAGCGACCGAGGAGACTATGTAGATTATGAACGAGCTTTCTAGAAAAAGTTTAGTGGACAATGTTTTGCGTAAATTAAGGTTGGCACTAAACAGTACCTTTAGAAGTTTGCCAGACTTCGTGGTACATCTAATTTAGGTTTGCAAGACTGAAAAGTATATTTTAGTATTCCAATTCATTTGAGATCGCATTATACTGTGAGTGCTGAGACACAAAAAGAAAAATCAGTTTGTATTCGAATTTTTTCGAATTGTATTGTAGTAGGATAAAACCAAGAGCGGTTCATTTTTCGTCGCAGCTTTCCCAGATAAGTTCCACGAAAAATATATACACAATTATGTAAATTTTTTTACCAGCCAGCCTAGGATATATTGCACGAAATGTAAGCACGTTTAGGTGTCGGTCTTAATGACTGTCGTAGTGACTACCTATGTAAATTGGTTCTCAGTTTTAATTACTACCTATGTGATTTTCGTGCAAAGAAATACATTGGAAATAAACTTTCGTGCAAAGAAATGCATTGGAAATAAACTTATGACTATAATAATATAAATATATGATAACTGATCTTCGTGTTTTGACTAATTGGGTATCAGTTTGATTATAAGCCTAAAGTCAAGAGTTAGAGAGTTAAGGGTCCAATTAGATCAAATTAGCTCAAACATTGGAACTTCGTTACCGGTGGCTTATTTTTTTTATGCACCATCCAATTTTTTTCTAGACACTAGGTATCACTCAAGGACAATATTTTTCCAAAAAAAATGTTAGATAAAAAAATCCCAAAAAATTTTTTTGGGAAAAAAAAAAATCCAGCTGCGTCGTTACTTAGTCAAACGTAAAAACAGGCTGTGTAAAGTTTCCAAATAAAACAAAATTGAAAAAAATTGTCCAGCTGCGTGGTCACTAAGTCAAACGTAAAAAATATTAAATGCGGTGAAGTAGGAAGTTCCGATAGAGTGGTTATAGACGCTTAGCACATATGGAGTGCATCGTGTCTACAAATTGTGAGTTGTTGAGGCAATTTTGTGATACAAATTACTCAAAATTTTGTACTTAGTTTAGTGATATTAAAACAAAAAATCGGTTTCTCATCATATAATAATAAAAGGTCGATGCCTTCACAAATAAACAGCAAACCCTTCGATATCCTCATAGTAAGGTTAATACCAATAGACGTTCAGCGTACAAAGGTGGAGCATTTCCAACACCTTATTCCATATCTTTTTCCATGGTGGACCCTATGTACTGGCAGCAATTCAATGTGCGTACTTCTGGGGAAGAGCGGCAGATAATCGCAATGCTCACCTCGAACCCACCACCACCCACCACCTACTCGAACTCATAATCTTCTTGTTAATTTTTTTATCGGTGAATCGAGGCGGCGGTAAATTTATTTGTAGGGAAGCAGCTTAGTAATCGGCAAGTCACAAATTCAAGTCAAAGCGCCAAATTGTTAATTGCCTCATTTAAAGTGATAACCATTGCTGCCAGCTGGAAACCTTGAACAGTAAGATAGCGGGTATTCTTAGGTAATAATGCTAGTAGGTTCGATGGAAACCTTGAGCGGTTTCTTCGAAAAGTTAACGCTAACTGCGTTATACTATTGTAGTCTGTAGTGAAACTACTGTGGTGGCGTGTTCAGTATCTATTTAATACTCTCTTAATACTTGTATTCTGTTAGTATTTATACCTTAATATTAAACGTGTGTGAGCTAACATTTATACACACATGGAACAGATATTAACAGTGCTGGCTAAGTAGGAAATACATATTATAAGTAAATAATGATATTGGGGTTGCTGCTATTCAGGTGACCTAGTATGCTATTGAGACTAATAATAATATGTTACAGTCATATTACGTATTTCCATAATGATTATAATCAATATGTTTTTAGGGTTCCGTTCCTCAAAAGGAAAAAATGAAACCCTTTTAGGATCACTTTGTTGTCCGTCTGTCTATCTATCAAGACCCTTTTTCTCAGGAACCCATTGACACAATAAGTTGAAATTAATACCAAATGTTTACGCCTGCAGTCCCTTGAAGCTGTAAAAAAATCACGCTTTGAAGTTAACGCAATCAAAAGATACGGCCATTTAAGCCTTAGATTTGACCAAATTTGAACGTTTCACAGGTAAACCAAAACCTATGGGATACTTCCCATTGACCTAGAATCATGAGACACACAGTAAAGGAAAAAATCCGAAAGTCGTTAATTTGTTCACTTCACTAATGATCTCATTAATCAAAACTAATCCTGTACCGCACACAAATAATCTCATGCTAAGAATGTTATACAATATATTTAAATTGTTTTGAAGTTATTATGGTTTTATTTGCAAGATTTTATGCTTTTTAACAGTTATTTATACCATTATTTTGAATTACGGACTTTATGTTTAGGACTCTTAAACCAATTTTTATTTGAATATTTTATTCCGTATTTAATTATAACAAAAATTATATTACTCATAATTTTTGGACGTACAATGTCAAATGTAGTGTAGTATTAGAAGCTACCTCCTAAGGTTTGTATGAAAACAAACTGCTTTACAGTTTGGCAGAAGTAATATCGAAAAAAATATGTCGCCTAGCTAAGCCTTAAAAGCCGGAATATCTAGATAAGATGTAAATGAAATTTACTCGTAGCATGAGTCAGGAATTCAAATAGCTATTAAATTTTATTTATTCCTGGTTTACTTGTTTATATTACCGTGGTCGCAAAAGTGGGTCAGGCATGGACTTACCCACTACGGCTCTTGTTTAATAAAATATTCCTCTATTTTGAACTCATTTAGAGAGAAAATGAAATAACAAAAAGGTGACAAAGAAGATGATTTAAACTACCAATGAAATTATTAAATTCGAATAAAACACCTGGTTACTTCATTCGGACTCAATATTCTTATTCTACGAACTGCAAAAGTCAATCGTCGTTGGTAGGTATACTTATAATATGGAGCAAGAAGTTCCCAGTCGCCAGTTCAACCTAATTGAAAAAGTTAGAATAGGCAATAATACGATTTATTCGAGACACAACAAATTAGTCTGCGGCACGGCTATTTATTATAGGTAGATACATACTTTTACTACTTACTGCCTTGCCCTTATTGAATAACTACGTACCTTAAATTACACAGGTGGAGGGGTCGTGGTCAGGTGGTAACCGAGTAGGTTAGCACATTACAAGGTTAAGTAATACTGGCCAGGTCTCTCAGGTGCCTCAGAGAGCACGTTAAGCCGTCGGTCCCGGTTGCCATACGAACATCCGTGGCATTCGTTACGGGTAGTTGGAGCCCTAAAAAGTCCGACAACCTGGTCCAACTACAGAAAATCGATATCGCCTAGTACTTGGGTTGTGGTAGTCTGATGGCAGTCGCTTCACGTAAAATATCGAAGTTTGGCCGTATCGTAGTTAGACTGAAAGCCGACCCCTACTTAGTTGGGAAAAAGACGCGGAGGATCATGTACCTTAAATAACACAGGTTCATAATTATATGGTTTATAAGTTTTTCTTTTTAACCCCCGACGCAAAAAAGAGGGGCGTTATAAGTTTGACGTCGATTTATGTGTGTGTGTGTGTGTGTGTGTGTGTGTCTGTCTGTGGCATCGTAGCTCTCAAACGGATGGACCGATTTCGATGCGGTTTTTTTCATTTGAAAGCCAGTTTCCTTGCGGTGGTTCTTAGCTATGTTTGGTTAATATCGGTCCAACAGTGTAAGAGTATCAGCTCTTTTCCAAAATGATGTAAGGTATTTTGTAATCGTTAAAGTGATTTTCGAGTCGGGGGTGTTTTAAATTTTAAATTTATAAAATTTTGTCTAGTTTTAACGTGCGATCGGTCCTTTCGACTATAAGCAGATGTTGTTTGATGTTTTTACAAGTAAAAAAAGAATAGCAAAACATTCCATATCCTAGTTTATCAATCTGCTTTGAAAGTTCGGTGTTATTTGGAGTTGTCGTCAGATAAGTAACAGGATGATAACGCAACCCAGATCACTTTCTTATAAATATTTCTAATGAAGCTAACTACAAAATACACGTCTTAACTACTCGTCTGAACATCATGATTTTTCTAAAGATGTTCACTGATCATTCAGCAGCCCTTAATACTAAACTGTGTCTTTACTCTAGAATCTGAAGAGTTCGTTTGATTTTATTATTGATGTGTTCGAACGGTCTAATCTTCGGAAGGGCCAGTCTATTTACAAACTTTCGTGACTTTGATACATATTAGATGTGACTCTTGACTTAATCGCGATAATTTTTATAAGGTACAACACCTTTTGTGCTTACTCAAACTTTCGATCGAATTGCATCGATCGTGGTCACGGGTGGACCCGTAAGAATACTGCCAGTCTGATTTAGAAGAGAAAAAATTATTATTATTAAAATAATAGTTACAAAAGTTTTTCACCGAGGAAGGCTAAAAGTCATATTATTAAGTATATTGTTGCTATATAACCCAAAGAAGTTAATTAATAACCGTAGAGGTATGTTCAGATTAAAAATATATATGTTATACGTATACCTCAACCGGATTTTGAAAAAGGTTACATAACATTAAGACCCCAAGGAGCTGAGCGTGTGAGCAGTAGCAATAAACGCAGGGAGAGATATTATCTATCTACAGGTAGTACCTAGTCAGTAGTGGTAGGGTTGTTTTATGAGAGCTTTTATGGTCGGCCGTTCTACTGGAATGACACAAAATAGCTTCCAATCCACAATGATTATGTTTTGCTTGGCTATAAATTTTAGGTTATTAACGTACTTACTGAGAAATATAGGAGTGCAGAGTGTTATAAAATGTGTTTGCAAGCCTTTAAATATACAAGCATTAAAAAACAAACATGTGACTTTGATTAATCATTTTTATATGTATTTTGATCTTCAAGAACAGACAGACAGACCAACGAATTACTTTCACACAATCAGCATCATACATAGATGTGCTATCCTGAAAACTATTTAAGTTTTGAAATAAATTTATTGCAAGCAATGCTACACTATGAAACTTTGAAATACAATCTACACCAAAGGTCACGGATTCAGTTTCCGGTCAGTGCAAATATTTGTGTCCATGACAACCTAAGCATGTTTATACATGTTCTAAAACCCATAGTACAAGCATATGTCCACTTAGCCCACTAATTTCTAACAAAGGTCCAACATCAGCACAGTTCATTAGCCACGACAGAAAACCCCAAATTCCCTAGACGGCGTGTCGGCATAGTGTAAACAACGCGTCATAACCCGCGCACTCAGACCCCTAGATTCGCGCCGCTGAATATAGACGGGTCAATACACAGATTCGCTTCGCAACTGAATAATTTCATGAACGATTTCAGCAAGGAGCTTATTTTCTTGAAACTCAGAGCTTCGATATAATTTCAATTATATTATTTATTGATCTACACTTAAACCAAAGACAAACCAGTTCAGTTTTTTCTCCTCTGCTTGTCAGAAAATTTTCTTTAACATCTTGACGAGCTTTAGTGCCGTCAATAAAAAATTGAAACATAAAAGGGATTTCAATTGAGGTAGATTTTCGACATCTGACCAAACTCTAGTTCTATAAAATAGACGTTGCCGAGTGGTGTATGTGGATTTTTACAAGCAAAAAAATGACTAGAAGACATGTTGAAGTGAAAGTCAAATGAGATAAGGGAGGGATAACGTTTTTTGGTAACTTGGGTAAGGAGACTACGGTCCGCCTTTGAAAGGCGAATACCTTTAAACAGTCGCAATGTTAATAGATAATATTACTTGTGCCGCCTTACAAGTAGAAATACTTCGTAAGCACTGCTGTTAACCATCGTAGTCATAGTCGGAACTCAGTCGAACGGCTCCAATTCCAGCAGAAATGATGTACCCTACTTATTTGTTTGCTAGTTTTTATTCAATTATTGGCATGTTTTTACATGCCAAAATACCTCCAAAGTGTTATAGGTACTGTATATTTTTATGAATGCATTACTGACACAATTAAATGAGAAATCAGTTCATACTATTTGATCTGACACAGCCAACTTGGCAAGAGGTACAAGTCCGTTCATACAATGAGCTCACTAATATAAATGTCACGCTTATTTATTTCTTTCAGACGTCATTCGATATATAAAAGATAGGTCACTTACATCATTTGAAGAACTGTTGAAGTTGTATATCCGATTTATGTTAGTAGGTCACAGAGACAGCAATTTCATTACAAACCGAACGTGGTGGATGCCATTTGTCGTACGATTTCGTGGAAAATTGCGATTGACATTATATTGCAACTGAATAGGTACATAAAATAGTAGTCACATTGGCAAATACACGCGACAGTTTTTCAGATGGAGCTGGAAAACTTAAACAATAAGATACACTTCTTGTAAGAAGTGTACCCTATTTTCACACTTTCTTTTTTTTTCTCATGTACAGCTTCATGAGAAAAAAAAAGAAAGTGTTTATACTTATAGACACCAGTAATCTTAAAAGATTTCAGGACCAACAAGCACAATAGTACAATATGCTGGTGAGTGGAAAAAAAATATTTTTAAAATATTTTCACATTGAATGTTAATAAAATCACTATTAAACAATCAACAACAAACTTAGTTTCCAATTTCTTTATTACTGCTGTTTCCCGCAAGTTCACCTGCGTTTATGGTCACTGCTTCAACCCTAAGGGTCGTGGCGTGATGTTACATAGCCTATAACCTTCCTTAGTAAATACTCTATGCAATACAAAAATTATTATTTAAATCTGACCGACAGTTCTAGAGATTAGCGCGTTTAAACAAGCAAACAAAAATCGTTTCAGCTTTATTATATTAGTATAGATTGCGACGGTAGGAGAGGTTATGAGGGAAATTTTGTATGCCGTGTGTACATAGACATGGGTTACCCGAGCCCTAAACTCGGCCTATAAAACAAGAACATTGCTTGTTAATGAGAAGTTACTTTGTAAAGAAAAAGTATTTCATTGATAATGTACGTACTGGCAACGACCTACAAGTAGTCTAGAGGCTTTCTTAAAATTTTGGGTCAAACAAATAAGGAATAAAAGCAAAGGCTTCGTCCATCTTTACATAAGAAGTAAACCCGTTGGTTTTGAAATAAACGAAAAAGCACAACCCTGTTACGTGAATTGTAAACAAAATACAACAAGAAATTTACTTAAGGGACAACAAAATGATAAGGCCTGTCGTAAAAACCCTTATGACGAGATATTCTCAGAGCTCCTTTATAACAGGACATGATAACTGCAGTATAATGTAGTACAAGGTTGTTCGAAGTAGGTAAGCGTACCTATCTTTTGGGTACCCGTGTCAGGTGTGTTCTGTGATTTTACTTCTATTTTCTGCTTACGTCGTATAGAAAGAAAGAGTTTTTATTTTTGGCCTGCGACTCAGGTGGGGATGTCTTTGATGTGAAACGTTCTGAGTAAATATATTTTTGCTGGTATTGCAGAATATTACCTGACATTTCTAAAGCCCAACGCAAAAAAACACAGATACAAATGTTATAAGTTTAACGTTTGTATCTGTGTGTCTGTGTCTCTGCGTATCTTTGTATATTTGTGTCTGTAGCAGCATAGCTTCTAAACGGAGGGACCGTCTTGATGTAATCTTTTTTTTTGTTTGAAAGGTGACTTATACCGCGTTCCTATAATCAAGAAACAATTCGTTTTGCTTACGAACGGTAATATTCGTTGAATTTTCAAAGAAAATGTTACTGCCCGTAAGCAAAACGAATCGTTTTTTGATTATAGGAACGCGGCATTGGTCGAGATTGTCCTTAGCTATAATTCAAGTAAATCTGTTCAGCCATTCGATGATCATTAGCCCTTTTCTAAATTGTTGAAGGAATTTTTGAGACAGGGTATTTTAATTTTTTATTTATATTTGTTAGTAAAATATAAATGATCAGGTAGAATAACTTCTGAAGTGTGAATTATTTTAAATAGCGATCTTAATTTTGTATATAAATATGTTAGGTTTACAAAAATAGATATATTAATTTGATATAAATTCGAAATATTGTATTCGTTTGTTCATGTTTGGGGAGTGGAAACGAATGTAACGTGCAACACCGAATGTTTACCCCGGGAGAACAGTAAATTTAGGCGGCGTATTTGCTCGTGGCCAGCATCGAGTTCGGACGTGTGTTTAAAAGTGTATTGAAGTGGAAGAATATATATCTACCCTACAGTATTCACGTGAGTTTTATTGTACTGTCAGTTTTACCTTTATTTGAGATATCCTACATTTTCAGAAGTGGAATAGGCCCACTTTCCTCATTTTATTTAGATTATAGTGGCTAAGTGATTTAAATACGGATGATTTCATTTAAGAACTTCGTATCTCCAAATGTTAAAAAAAAATATTACAGAAGAAAAAAAAAAATATTAAGTACCTTACTAATTATAAAACATAGACAAATAGCATTATTTAAATATCTATCATTAATTGGGCTTATATTTGTTGTAATCATTATTTTTATATCTGATAAAATTATTAAATAAATGGACTTACGTATAATTCTTAAACATGTGTAATGGATTTACTAAGTATGTAGGTAGTTTTATTTTTGTAAATACAAAAAAAAACAAAACGTAAAAACAATTTGAAAATACGATGATTGCATGGTGTTTGTTACGGCATCATACACAGATGACATCAAAATTTCGAAATTTTTGGATTTGCGAGATTTGAGAATTGAGCCATCGCTTTAACATTTTTGTTAGTGTTATACCTTTGTACGAAATGGTATAAGTTTTTAAATATTACATTACACATCTCAACATCTAGTTGCTAAACGTAGCGGTGTTTATTTGGGTGTCAAAAAAAAAAAAAATTAAACGTTAATTTGAGCTAGGCAGCGTTGTTTCCGAGATACCCTATAATTTTGAAATAACATCACAAAGCGTAATTTAATTTTATATATGTAACCGTTGGTGTATATCATCTGTTTGTTAAATTATATTGCAATATTCTTCGTGGTCTCTCAATAGTTCAGTGTAAGCAATGAACCATGCAACTGCAAACATAATTGGTTTTCAAAGGATCGTTACCGAAATATCACGAATAATGTTCAAGTACCTTGCAGTAATTTTATTCTGAAAAAAAAGGAGTTTTTAATTATTTTACATAGCTCCTTGTACACAGCTCCCATGCATAAGTTTCAGAGTAACGATGCTGTAAGAAGAGTAGTTACTTCAAAAGCGGTTAAGCACGCCGCCATCTATCGAAATATTGAGCTCCTGTTCGAATAGAAAAAGTCGCAGACAAACACTGGTTCTGCATTCAAGATAACAAGATGAAGATTTTCGAGACAGAAGCTTGCAACGTACACATAGCCCGTTGCTGCAACGCGAGCAAATGCCGCTTTATGCACCAGGTCGCTGCTCGTGGCTGCTGCGACGTCGATGTACAGCGGCTCCGGGGAGCATCAGATGTCGAAATCGGCGCATTGACTTCAAAGCTGAGTAAACGGTCAGACAGTCCAATTTTTACTTCGAAATATATTTTAAATCTAAGAGTCATTAAGTAGTCGAAATGTAAATTATGACATTTAACAGTAATGGTAAGATGAACCACAAACATTCGATCTGACTTTGACCCCTCGATTAAAAGCCAGCGCATAGATATTTCAATTAGAAAGTTAACCAATGTGCCATTGTATACAGTTGGGAAAGAAAATAACTATCATTCTTCTTGTAATGCAGAAACTATGAGGATTAGCTAGGATGTGGCATGAGAGTCTAAACTCTATACTATTCGTTCGAGATGAATATATTTGATGAAATGTTGTTAAATGTTTCCATTTGAGCAAAATTATGAATAAACCTTGAAGGATTTGCTTAAGCGGAAAAGTTAGTTTGGCGAACCTCTGACTGAGATACTTGCTCAACTGAACGGATGTGATATTGATGGTAAACGTACAATTAAGTGTTTCATCCAGGTGTTGAGTGATAAACCCTGGATTAAACCTTTGGGTCTAACGCTAACGCAATGTGTTGTTCTCATCGCGAACAACTACTAAAAGTTTTAATTAAAATACACACAACGAACAGACATTTCGATGATAAAGTAAACATGTAAAAAATGTATACGGAAACTATATTCGAGTATACTCTGCTATTCAGGTGACATGCATATTATTGAAACTAATAATAATACGTTACAATACTCTTGCATTTGCATGAATATGAGTACAGAGTTAGACAATATATTCATTATATGTGCTTGTTGGGCTTGCTGAAGTGTTAAGAGTTCACAGTATGTTTATTAGAACCGAGTCACGACAGCTCTACTATACCTATGAAGGGTTTTGGGAAGTGCGTTTCACTCTCGAAAGGTAGTATTTCTGAAGACTTAAATATTTATAATGTAAAACTACTGTAACGTCACAAGTAATTGAGAACAGGTTTCGATAGATGCTGATAGGTCTTTCTTTTACGGAGCAACCGCATATCGTGGTATACAAAAATGCAGAAGAACTTTAATGTTTTTGATGTTGTGAATCAGCTCTGCCCCAACTGAATGAGGACGAGGTTATGGGGGTCACCGTATTAGTTATCGCTGATAATGACGTTTACGGTCCAGCCGTAGTTAAAGCTTGTGTCGAGACTCTAGTGAACGGAGTCATTACGTTTTGAGTAGGAAAATTATTGGTAAACCGGAGTCAAGTGAAATTTGTTAGCGGAGGAACGTACCGTGTCAGGAATAGTCATGTTTATGTTTACGTGCACCCTTCATCAAAACTTTATAAACTACGAATGGGAGAAATTTTATCGAAAGGCACGAAGGTGCGAGTCGTTAGGCATGTAATTTCCAGAAGTGCTCCGTAGGTATAGGTATTGAAATGAGCCAATGTGATTCTATCAACGAGTCGTAGCAAGAACAATGATCTTGTTAGAGATGCACAAGCACTTGTCAACTTCCTTGAAGGAACTAGGATGTGCGGGCTTCACTGAGATGAGTATCGAATGAAATTCTAAATGCCCTGTTGTATACAAACCTTGCAGGTTAGCTTGTAAATATATAAAATATATAATAGCAAGAACGGGAAATGGTTGCAGAAATGATGGAAGTTGGCATCATCCACGAATCGGTTTCAGAATACGCTAGTCCTAATTCTGGTTTGCAAACAGGATTTTAAATAAGTGTCGATTTTAGACTGCGAAATTCGATTACGATCAGCGGTATCCAATTATTTCATTTTTTCCATAACCTTGCATGTCTTCTGGTCACTATCAAGTACCTAGATCTGAAGTCAACCGTTGAGATCGTTTTGTTACACCGGAAAGTCAATACGAAATTAATCGCATGCCGTTCAGATTAGCAAATATACTTGGGTCTTAGGATCAGTTCGATTTACCAAGGCAATAGTGATGTCATCTTTGTTTATGAAAAGTCTATCCCTAAATGTTTAGATAGATTCGATCGATCGTATCTGAAACTAACCTTATCCAAATGTTAGATACTATTTACAAAATAAGGTTTAGCGATCCAACCGCACCACTCTTAGCTCTTTAACAGCTCGAAGTTTCAATTTTGATAAAAAGATTGGGAAGACAAAGTGGGTCATCCCATACAAATCCAATGGGGCATAAATAATATTAACCACAAAAAGATAGGACTCCTTCCGAGGTTATGTTTGGATTGAATATGAATGCGGAGATTGACCCACGGTTGAATGAGGTAAGACGTAAAAGTAACTAAAATTTGAATTTAGAAATATTGCTTAAATCCGTCAAAAACATAATATATATGTACAGCAAGGAAAATAAAAACGTGCATGTGACAGCAGCCGATCGTATGTTACCATGCCTTCATGTAGCTACCATAAACATAGACGATGATGATGATGATACAGAACAGGTAAAAGAACAGAAAAGTTAAAATATTCCGTTAACATTAGTATATGTGTGTGTAGTGTGTGTGTATTTTGCATAGGCATAAGGTACCGAATAAATAATTATTTACCTATTGCACAGAATTCATAATAGTTAAAGTACAGAAGTCACACTTTACCAAATAATTTAATTAAACAAGCGACTCCTGTTCCGACATAATAAAGTCTCAACTCGGGTCACACAGCGCTAATTATCTACAGGTATATTCAACTAGCGGTTGTCTCTTTCTATCGCGTAACTCTTATCTGTTTCGACAGCACCGCGATATTAGGGTTATCTTTTTATTTAAATTAATTAATGTGAATATTTAGTTACTGCCTTATTTTTGTGAACAAATAAACCTAGACCAGGTACCAATAACTCGATAGTCTACATATGAAAGAATGACGCGACGCATATTGTGTGCTCCAGCATCAAACAAACGGCGCGCCGCATCCCACTGAATTTTGGCAGGATTAGTCGAACCCGAAGTGTAATTGTAGCTTTATACCTACACTGCCAAGTAAACCTGGCATGCTTATTGTGACTGCCTTATACATTCAGCTGAATGCAATAATTATTGTCTATCGGTACAAACTGTAAATATAATACGGAATAATTGTATGAGAAAATATAGACTATTAGTATAAAATTAAATGATTTATCATAATAAGCTAGTTATATATTAATTAATAAGATGTGACATAACTATGCACTTACATGGATAATATAATATAAACAAAAAAAAAAGGCGAGACAGCAAAAAGAAATGATTTATGATGAGATATCACTACATAATAATGGAGCGGGGTCCCCCGCCGCGTCTGTATGTTCGCGATAGACTGAAGAACTGCTGGGCGGATTTTCGTGCGGTTTTCACTAATAGACAGAGTGATTCAGGAGGAAGGTTTAGGTGTATAATTTGTTAAGATTTTGTGTACATTGATTGAAATATGTTGTTTGTTGAAGATGTCTCTGCTACCCGTACGAGGCCGAAGTGATGAATAAGATTACTAATTGTTGTCATCCGCCGCGCTGGTGTGTAAGAAGGAAGGTTCACAGCCAGTATGTCGCTTGTGGGAAAGAAGTACCATTAGTGACGTCTGCTGGTTTATGAGAAGGAAGGTTCACAGCTATTATGAGATGTATGCCGCTTGTGGGAAGGAAGTACCACTAGTGACGTCCGCTGGTTGGTGAGAAGGAAGGTTCACAGCCATTATTAGATATATGTATGTCGCTTGTGGGAAGGAAGTACCGCAAGTGACGCCCTCTGGGTTGTGAGAAGGAAGTATCACAGCCTTTATGATTATAATTGTTATATATTTATGTATGTACCTGTTGCTTGTGAGAAGGAAGTACCACTTGTGACGTCCCCTGATTTGTGAGAAAGAAGTATCACAGCCTTTATGAGTTATGTCACTTGTGGGAAGGAAGTACCGCAAGTG
Source organism: Euplagia quadripunctaria (assembly GCA_963859945.1). Classification (NCBI taxonomy): domain Eukaryota; kingdom Metazoa; phylum Arthropoda; class Insecta; order Lepidoptera; family Erebidae; genus Euplagia; species Euplagia quadripunctaria. Next base: position 8,591,856 of record OY982575.1, on the reverse strand, counting down.
ACGTCCCCTGGTTTGTGAGAAAGAAGTATCACAGCCGTTATGACACATGTCACTTGTGGGAAGGAAGTACCGCAAGTGACGTCCCCTGGTTTGTGAGAAAGAAGTATCACAGCCTTTATGACACATGTCACTTGTGGGAAGGAAGTACCGCAAGTGACGTCAACTGGTTTGTGCGAAAGAAGTATCACAGCCTTTATGATTATAGTTGTTATAGATTTATGTATGTACCTGTTGCTTGTGGGAAGGAAATACCACTTGTGACGTCCCCTGGTTTGTGAGAAGGAAGGTTCACAGCCGTTATGAGATATGTCACTTGTGGAAAGGAAGTACCGCAAATGACGTCCCCTGGTTTGTGAGAAGGAAGGTTCACAGCCGTTATGAGATATGTCACTTGTGGGAAGGAAGTACCGCAAGTGACGTCCCCCGATTTGTGAGAAAAAATTCACAGCCTTTATGATTATAATTATTATATATTTATGTATGTACCTGTTGCTTGTGGGAAGGAAGTACCACTTGTGACGTCCTCTTGTATGTAAGGAAGTATCATAATCATGTTTCTGACGCAAGGCACATACGTCCGTAAAATTGTAAGTCTGAATTCGATGCTATGGAAGATTACTATTGGCCGAGTGTTAGGTTAATACGGCTGTTTTTGCGTGCGTGCATGAGGACATGCACGACGTCAGGATGGTCGAGTGTTAGGTTTACAAAAATAGATATATTAATTTGATATAAATTCGAAATATTGTATTCGTTTGTTCATGTTTGGGGAGTGGAAACGAATGTAACGTGCAACACCGAATGTTTACCCCGGGAGAACAGTAAATTTAGGCGGCGTATTTGCTCGTGGCCAGCATCGAGTTCGGACGTGTGTTTAAAAGTGTATTGAAGTGGAAGAATATATATCTACCCTACAGTATTCACGTGAGTTTTATTGTACTGTCAGTTTTACCTTTATTTGAGATATCCTACAAATACAAACAAATACATGGTCTGAAAGAACGTAATCCCTTACAGTTTAGTCACTCGCGCACTTCTAACCATATCTCCCAACCGAGGAATCAACTCATCAGCTGCTGCCGATGAGCTGGCTTGTATTCAGGTTTGGAGGCTTGAATGAATGAATGAATGAAGTCTTTATTTGCGAGATTATGGGTACATTTGACAGATATAATAGAACAAAATAGTTTCACCAAATTCAACTTTTCAGTTGTGCAAAGGTTTAACATGCAGTTTATACACACTTATTAAAAAAAAACCAATATCAATGAGAACAAAATAAAATAATAACATAATAATTAAGTACACTATCATTATTGCAATATTAAAATAGAGATGTCATATTTTGTGAAATTATAATAGTTATTGAATAATTTAAAAAGATCATGATTCGATTATAGAGAAAATTGGAGGTACTTTCTCAGTTGGGCGGGCAATAGGAGCAGAATTATGCTGCCCGCTTTCTTCTTCTAATATTTACATATATTCATGAGCAATCGTAAACATTGAAAATATACTTCAAAGTATAATATCGGATCAGTTTCCCTAGTACCAGTTATGCAAGGTTATAGGAGTGATCCAAAATCGCCTAAGCGGGAGAGATTTAGTTTGTTTCAAACTAATAACTGAAAGAAACGGTTCAAGCGAGTATCAATCTTCAGCAGCTTAGAGTAAAATATGTTTTTGTACGCTCTAGGCGCCTGGCCTCTAAACTGTTATAGATTTTATTGGTATGTTATATTCACAAGTTAGCTAGGCAAAAGGCGATAGTTTCCGAAACTCAATACACGCAAAAACCATCCTTTAATGTAAGAACTTTGGTTACATTAAATTTCTTGTTTGTACCATATTTTTGTCAACAATATCACTAAGTTCGTCCTTCGTCCGCGTTTATAAATTTTCACCGTTTTTGCAACATTTTTCATTGATGCTCCGCTCCTATTGATTTTATAAAATGATTTTTCAATTCGAACCAGTAGTTCCTGAGATAGCGCGTTCAAACCAACAAACTCTTCAGCTTTATAATATTCGGCTTCGCACGGGTAGCAGAGCATAATGTATTGATTTTTTTCAACATCTTCAACAATCATCGTTATATTTCAGCTATTTTACACAAAACGTTAATAAATTATACACCTAAACCTTCCTCATGAACCACTCTATCTATTGGTGTAAGCCGCATGAAAATCCGTTTAGTGGTATTTTAGTTTATCGCGAACAGACAGACGCGGCGGGGGACTTTGTTTTATAAAATGTAGTGATATAGATTCGTTTTTAAACACTACAGCTGAAACTCTTCAATTAGATTTCAATGCTAGAATGTAAATTTTGTCAATAAATCAATCCCTCGGGAGCAATACTTTGATTCTGGATGCAAGGTACTGTATATCCTTTATCGATTGAGTAGTTAAACAGTTAAAGCCTAACAAACAAACGAATTCCCATTCGCAATTATCTATATATTAATACGGAAGCGAAAACTTTGGATCCCTTTTTACGAAAATTGGGCGGACGGAGGAGTATGAAATTTTGCACGCTTTTAGTTTATCTATACAGAGAAGAAGTGACGAATGCTAAAATTTTTGAACAATATTTGCTACAAAGTTAAAAAAAATGCAAAAACGGGTACATACAGCTATGAGTGTCCAGTATATATTTTGACCTGTCATGGTACAAAAGTCTATACAATGACAGGTCAAGTAATATTGGCTAATGAAATAAACCATGGTCGAAATTCGACCACCACGCGATCTCTAGTAATATTAGTTTGGTTAATTGTAATGTACACATTGATAGAGTCAAATCACAGGACTGCGTCAAGACCCCAAGGTGTTACTGATGAAGTAAAATATTGATTTAGTGATTACACGAGACCGGCACGCGATATAATGTGAAAAAGAAACCTCCTCCCGCCAGCACTTTTGTTACCGTTCATTTTATTGGTAGACTCGTCTAGAACTCGGGTGCCTTGATTAAAAAAGCAACAAAAGAACTTTGTATATACTTATGTATATTTATTTTTATTTTACCTTTTAGGCTTACGGCTTGTGTTTCTGGCCGTCTAAGTAACGCAGATGGGGAAATTTTCTCATGATTAAAAGCTTGATTAGGAGACAAACCAAATATATTGTGATTAGCTACGTACTTAGATAAATAATTAATTACGCTTAGTACGAGTTTGTAGGTTACAGAAAAAGGTATGGTTTTTGAAAATGACTACAGTGTGGGTCTTCAGGGGTTGATCCGTGCGTTGTTGAAGGTGTTTTCTAATAAAAATATTTGCCCTATACAATTAAAAACAGTAAGGTGTTATGTTATGTTTGTATTAAGAAAAACGAGACGAAGCTCCAATTAAGACAATAGGGATTACTTATTCCCTGTTTTTTTTGTTATACTATTACATGCTATGTCTGCCTTTAAGTAATTGTTACATTACGTTCGATAATATTGAAAGTGTAATATTTAAGTATAAATGTAAATAATTGTTAGTGGAGCTAAATAAATAAATATAATTAGGATCTCCTTTATATTGAGTAGAATCTTTAATAATATAATAAAACTGAAGAGTATTTTGTTTGTTTGTTTAAATGCGCTAATCTCTGGAACTATTAGCCAGATTTGAGTAATTCTTTATGTATTGGATGGAGTAATTGTTTAGGAAGGTTATAGGCTATGTAACATCACCTCAAGACCTTTGGGAGCGGAGCAGTAACCATAAACGCAGGTGAAACTGCGAGGAGTAGCTAGTCATTTATAAGACTATTGCTCTTGAGTCTAAATGCAGCACATCATAAGTACACATTATTTGAACGCTTAGGTTGTAGAAATATACTTATTATTAAATTTTGTTACGCAGGTCCCAGAAATAGTTTAAGACATACACGTCTACGTTATATATACACGTATAGTCACGTATGTCATGTTTGTACATGAAAAACATACGCGTCGAGTACTTTCTACTTTTGTTAGGGGAGTAAAAATAGTAACTATATATCTGGTACTCCGAAGTGCACAATCTGGTGCTCTGAACAGAGTTACTCTAACAAGTATGTAATATTTCAACAAAAGTATTCAATATAAATACCTAAAACTAACTTTCTTCCTACTGTCACCAAAATGGCACTTGCGAATACGCTACTACTTCTATCCTTGATTGCGCAGATGTCAGCTATCCAGATCTCACCGAGACCCCATTAAATAAACTCGAGCTTCTTCAAAATTGTTGCAGAAGATTCATATTTGGTTTACGCAAGTATGATCACATCTCAGAATTTCCTCAAAATCTCGAGTGTTTGCCAATACGCCTTCGCCGGAATGCTCATATCCTTTCTTTAGTGTATAATATATAGTTTAACCCTTCCACACCTTCCTATCTTGAGGAACATTTTGAGTTCCTCCATGATACACATACGAAATTATTAAGATCGTCAGAAAACCTAGAATTCAAAATGAATTTTCATTCCACATCGTTTCTTGACATATCCTTTACCGTTGTTGCAACACAGTGGTGCAATGCATTGCCAATCAAAATAAGGAAAGCTCAATCCATACACGCATTTAAAGGCTGGGTTATAAGTCACTACCTAGGATTATAATTCCATTAGTGTATTATGTTATTGTCATTGTTGTAATATTATTAGCTAAATATATGATATGTATTATCTCTGTATATGATTACTTATATTATTACTTATATATGTGTGTAGTGTGTGTGTTTAGTTATATGTATTATTATATGTAGTACACCGTCAGCCACCATTTGTTCCTGTCACTAAATCCATCCAAAGTTTGTCTGGTTGAGATTACTTTTAGCGATAAGACCGACCATTGTACCTAACTTCAGTAATAAATTTACGATCCATTGTTATTTTATATGGTGTACAATTAAGAATATTCTATTTTAAATAGCGACCTATTTGGATCTGGACAACTTATTAGTTAATTACCACTATAATCTTCACTATTAGAAAATAATAATGTCACGCCACATGTGCGCAGGTGGATAGAAGAGAGTTCTTTATATTCAGCTAAAAAATAATTAGAAAAAGAAAGCGATACAGTTGGTTGGCAGTTGTAACCATTCCCTGCAAGTTTTCCTAGACTTGCAACGCTACATGAATAAAATATCGGGTAACTTTAGCTGTTTCACTGGATCAAAATCTAATAAAGTACGTGCTTCGTGCAAGCTGGCTATTCTTCGAATTTAAGACGACACTTGTAGGAAAAATTTTGTAACTCAGGTTTAACGTCCCGTTAAACCTGACGTTCGTAACGTTTCCGTCTGATGTCCTCATTATTTTACTCCGTTTTTGGGGTCATGAGGACTTTCAAGACCTAAAACTTACGTGAAATGTAGTTCGGCATGTATTTTTTTACTACTATTAATAACGTGACCCACACATTACTATATTTTTGTTAACCATTCCAGTTAAAGTTAAGGTCTGTTTTAGGAGAGGCTGGGGTTCGGACACGCACCCACTTGATCACGTTAGACTTTAACCTTAGACTGAGATTGGATATTGACTTGACTTAGATTTTGATAAATGTTTTAAATTAAATTCTGAGTAAGTCAATCACAATAAACAGCCGCGACCCGCCAGACATAATTTGTATCACATTTTTACTTGAAATGGTTCTTACTAAAAAAACAGCTTCAAAAATTAACCTTTAAATAAAAAAAAAAACTATAAAGTCAAACATAAAGGGACAATATTTAAACACCTATTTAATAGACAGGCGATGTAAATATAGTACGTTAAGTTCAAATACCTCCAGTTTTAAATTTATTTAGTTTATTAATACATGGAGCTAATCAAATACTAAAATATTACCGGCCGAACACTAATAAGCACCGGCTGGGCTTTAGGATTGACAGCGTACAAGTTGTGAGCACTAGTGTCGCAATTATTTACGATGAATACAAATGATTAATTTTATTTTATTTACATTCCAAGTACAGCTGGTTGTTCTACCGCTGCTGCTGCATCAGCAGAAAGCCTCAAATGGCGTAAATATAAAAATTTAATCGGTAATTATATTTTTAAGCCGTTTGGGGTCGAAATGCTAGGGTCATGGGGTCCGAATGCTCGTTCCGTTTAAAAGGAACTTCTCGTGCCCAGAAGGCGCCTTTTTCTTGCACAGAGAATTAGCGTTGCCCTTCAACGTTGCAATGCTGCCAGCCTTCTGGGAACACTGCCAGTACGGTGACGGCGACGATGCGGAGGGATTTTATGATGCCTGCATGTAAATAGTCCGTATATTTAAATATTTTAAATTATTTTTAATATACTTAACGATCAATCGGTATTACTGGATTGATGGTAAGTTGCTTGATTGTTATCCAAATTAATATTAAAAATACGAATGTGGGTATGTTTGTTTGTTTTTTTTTTACGATTTCACGCTTTAAACACTCAAACGATCATTATCAGGGTTACAGCAAAAGTAACAAGGGTACTTTCCATCCAGAAAAAAAGTGCTGTTCCCGACAGCTAGAAAAACAAGTTGTAGAAGGTCGATTGGTTTGTTGTGATATCAATATTTGACCAGCGCACATATCAACATGTTTTGTCACTTACTAACAGTAAGTCAGGGCTGTGTCTCTCATTATCCATCCGATTAAACAAAATACGAAATGTGTCATCTTTTTTCTTCTTCTTTCTTTTCCTGAGGAAATGAGTCTAGCCTAAGTCTTATCCCACACATAATTGTGTACATTTCAATTTGTTGAAACTACATCAACTTTAATGTAATGTTCGTAGCCCAACACATTAATGTTATGTCGCAAAAGTGTAGTAGTGAAATTAAATATAAAGTCGTACTTTTAGTTCAGGAACATTCTATTTGGCAAAGTGAATGTGTGAATATGGTTTTCTAGTTCGCTACGGGACTCCGTAGCTCGTAGGCGTCTGCTACGTGACCAGCCTACGCGAGTTCGTGACGTAGCTGAATCATTTTTCCATTGTGTCGTCTAGACTCATTTGTATTATTAAAGATTATTATATGATTGTGTACATTTGAATGTGAATCATTATGTATGCTTCTATTAGGCATTCCTAATAGAAGCACGTTGTGCTTTGAGCCTATTCGCCATAATCTTTCTGTTTCCTTAAATCTTAAGTATTCATTTACATCGCTATCTTTTGTTTCCGAAAAGGAAACAAGAATAATATTTATTTAGACAGATGTTCTGTTTAGTTAAACACTCATCAAATATCACGTATTGTATAAAAACAAATTATCGTGGGAGAGCCATGCTTAGGCACGTATGGGCCGGCTCGACCGGTGTGATACCACGGCCTCACAGAAAACCGGCAGTGAAGCAATTTGCTTTTCACCGAGTGAGTGAGGTTGCCGAAGGCCTTAACCCTTCCCTCCCTCCCCTCTCCCCCTCTTCCACCCTTTCTATTTTTATATTTTTAAAGAAAATCTGTTTTGACATGAAATTATGGTACGATTACAATTTTTTTAAAGACTAAGCAATCAATTGACTGGCCTGTTGGTCTAGTGGTTAGTAACCCTGACCGCTATGCTTACAGGTCGTGGGTTCGATTCCCACCTGAGTCTGGGTGTTCTTTGTGTCCGTTATTTCCATGTTTGTAAAGTCCCCCGCGACACAGGAGCAATTCCTGATGCGGGAGTTGTCTTTTACCACAAAAAAAAAAAAAAAAGTATGAAAGTAGATTAGAAGTGGCTGCTTTGCTTTTGACATTGACAGGAGCTGTTATTCTCTCAGAGCACGAATCTGCAAATTAAGAGCAGCCTCTACAGGGAAATTTTATTAAGCTTTAGAATGATCTAAAGATTTATCGAACTGGCCTGTTGGTCTAGTGGTTAGTAACCCTGACCGCTATGCTTACAGGTCGTGGGTTCGATTCCCACCTGAGTCTGGGTGTTCTTTGTGTCCGTTATTTCCATGTTTGTAAAGTCCCCCGCGACACAGGAGCAATTCCTGATGCGGGAGTTGTCTTTTACCACAAAAAAAAAAAAAAAAGTATGAAAGTAGATTAGAAGTGGCTGCTTTGCTTTTGACATTGACAGGAGCTGTTATTCTCTCAGAGCACGAATCTGCAAATTAAGAGCAGCCTCTACAGGGAAATTTTATTAAGCTTTAGAATGATCTAAAGATTTATCGAAAGATTTAAAATTGAGCATTTGAGTACTTACCACAATTGGAAGTGTAAGGGATTGACTAGATGAGAACCTGGGTAAAGTACTTATGAAGCCCGAGACATTCTTATTAAGTTGTTAGTACATGTGATTTTAGTAACAAGGCCCACAGAGTCTTGCTGAAAAAATTAACTTTACATTTCACAAGTTTAAAAATAAATATTTTCAGGGATTTTATTACATGGTCCAAGATGGTCTCTAGTTAAACAAAGCAATGATGCGGTGATAGAAATATTATGTTGCCCAACATATAGTATTAAAACTTTATCTCGGTATAAAAGGATTAAAATTAATGCCGCAGGTCAGCGAAGAATATTTCTACTAGAAGCACTATCAGTCGATAGAAGTCTATGATTGACCAATAGTACTACTGTTCAATTTTTTTTCGATGCAAGTATGTAAGTTTAATTCAAATAATTGTTGATAGATGGCTTTGTACTCAGAAAATATTAAATCGCATATGTTATTAAATAACTCCTATGGTGTTTCTGCTTTTGACTCAGGCCTCCACGAGGGAGACTAGCGAAGGGTCGTCGACGTATAAAACGGTAACGAATCTAGACTGTCCATATGCTATTATCGACGAGTCGATCAACTGTTAACTAGTCTACATGTTAACTAACGCAGACGTAAAGTCCGTCCGCAACGATGTTTGCGTCCTCTACGCTCGACGATTGTCTCTTAAGCTAGTCACAATATTTAAGAAAATAAATGATGTTTTTACGTGTACAAGTACCTATTTGCAAGCAATTGAACTTCCGTGGCTTAGGACTCGCATAATAGTAAAAAATTTATTTCATGTAATTTGTCTAAATTCCCTATACTCACTAACTACTATAACAGTATCATTTTTCTCATATAATATACAATTTACTCTATATCGCTCAATCAATAAATACAAATCTAAGCTCGAAAGTTTAATTCACTTGCTCGACGTTGTTTTTTCAACGGACTAATAAACTACGTTTAAGCTTTTAGTTTAATCGTCTACGGATTCAACTAGTTACTATTGACAGTCGATGAACCGTCGATTCGTTTATTCTACGTCGATGGACAAATTAACTTTGTTTTTTCAATGCCCATCGCTAGACGAAACTGGTTTATCTTAACGATCACCGTGGCTACTCAAAATATAACCTACATTTTGAGTTCTTCTTTCATTTGATTATCACTGAATCTCCAATCATACACCCTCATACCAACCAAACTTTGATGCGAAATGCGAATAAACCTCAAAAAATTAATCAATTTACCCTCAACGTATTACATATAAAAGTGAAACTATATTGTGGTCCTAACTAGATGCCGAAGTCTGAAGTCTGTGGGCGCCTGTACGTGGGTCGTTTGCGAATTGCACTCCCGTCCCCTCCCACGCTCACAGCCCTCCCACGTACATCGCTTCCGTCTAAAAGGTTTTATAAAAAACTCGTTCTGCCTACAATCTTATTATGAAACATATAAAATTAGCCTTCTGTTGACTGACTCCGTTTATAGAATAATACCGGCCCATTGTATGTAGGTTAAGAGAACATTTACATTAAAACTTGCTGATTTGACTACAAATATTGTCTCATCCAACAAGTTGGCAAATAGCCAAACGACCCGTATGACGGTAAGCGGTAGCCGCCGCCTACAATACTTGTAATTCCAAAAGTATCACTTGTGCGATTCACTGCAGAAAAGAACTGCGTGAGCGTAACCATGATTGTCTGTAGGGTCGAAGCATCAGATTCGATGGATGGCTCCAATGTCAGCAGTTATTTTTTTTTGTGTTAATATTAAAAATCTAAAAGTAACTGAATGTATGTCCTTGACCCCATCGGCATTGGTAAAAAAAAAATTAGCTTGATCGTGAGGTCTTAGGTTCTATTAAGCAAGCAAGTAAAATATTAATATGTTAGTTGACAATATTTATACTTCAATAGAGAACCAACTAACTCCTAATCACACAAAATTGCTTAGTATAGGACATAGTTATACATACCACGATATGTATCAAACTGTGCAACAATAACATGTATGTAACCAATTTGTGCTTTACTTCATATAGGGGAATGACGTTGTTGTACTAAATGTGAATAAAGAAATTATAATTATTATTATTCTCGACAGGGAAAATTTCTACTGGATATTTTGTAAACGAAATTCTCGGTGGCGGAACGAGTCTGGAAAGGTCTATCAACGTTAATAGGCGCGCCCACTATTACGTGAGACATCTTCGTGTATGTACACTAGTACACCTACTCGGTCGGCAATATAGATGCGTGAGTGTATACAAAAATACTCAGCTACATTTAACGACAAAACCTTTAAATCAATCACAATAAAAAAATCCAAATAAGTCCTTGGCTTGCAGAAGAACACAGACTCCATCTCTTGGTTGGTGAGGTTGTTGCTAAAATTGTAAGCTACAGAATAAATATAATCTCTTTTTTCTGGAAACTATTTTGAATTGACGGCTTATTTCAATACAAATCCCTTTGCTGAAAACCATTGGCCACCTATATGTAGTTCTTTTCGTCCATCAAATCCCATCGTGTTGATTGGTGCAAATTTATGCTAGGAAAGTTCGAAGGAGGAATTTCGCAAAATGTATCCTATAAGCTTACAACTGACGAAACTTAGATCTACAGCTACGATCCTCTCACGAAGCAACAATCCACGCAAATGGGTGTTTGAAGAAGACGAGTTGCCAACAAAAGTTGTCGGAGCGTTAATAAAAAAATTATAGCGGTTTTTTTTCAACACTGTGGATCATTAGCAATTATGCCGCTAGAAGACCGTAGAACACTTACTAGTGAATGGTATTGCTAAGTTCGTCTGCCTCAAGCTTTCGGGGAGTTGAATAGCGAGTGACCAAGAAGCGGTGTCCGTGGCATTCTTTTTCACCAAGATAAACCGCCCGCTCATACGGTTTCTAGAACTATGGACTATTTGAATACTTCGGGGGTGCAAATATTACCCCATCCTCCGTACAGCCCAGATTTAGCTCCATGCGATTTTTTTTATTTCTCACGGTAAAAAAAATGCTTCGTGGGCGAAAATTTAACACTGCAGAAGAGGCCATCGAAGAATTTCAGTGATTATTTTTCGACCTCCCGCAAGAGACATTTTTTAAATGTTTCGAAAGCTGGTTCATCTGAATGCATAAGTGCATTGGGGTTGGAGGGGAATATTTTGAAAAGCCAAAAATAAACTTTTTTCACATTTCAACTATTTTTCATTTACTAACAAGTTTTGGAACAGCCCACGTATATTATGTCTATAAAACAAAGTCGCTTCCCACTGTAGATCTGTCTCTCTGTACGCTTAGATCTTTTAAACTACGGATTTTAATGTGGTGTTCTAATATTTGATGGGTTCCAGCGATAACTAAGAATTAAAAAAGAGGGATTGCAAGGCACTAGGGTATACCCTAGGAAGGAAGTCCCCGAGAACCCCGGCAAACCTTGGCTGCCTCTTAAAAAATAGGCAGCCACGCCCTTGCGTGCGGAGGGCCTTGCCCCCTTGCTGTTTAGGAATACGGTACGCCACCGCCTCAGGCCTGCTTCGGCTAGAGTAACGGGCAGCCTCATCTGTTACCCCCAGGCCAGCGCTCATGAAGAAGAATTAACCAAGAGCTAGTGTTTGTACTATGTGTTACAGAGATGTAGTCATACTATGGGATAGTAATGTATGATCAATAAATAGTTAAGTCAGTTAAAACAGCTAAATAATTTGACGCATATTTAAAAAACATTTGCTATGCAACGACTCATTAAGTTTAATGACGTTCCAATACCTATGTTATTCTTTTCTTATATATTTTTAGTCGTGTCCATTTCAAGACTTTTATGTTACTCATGTTAGATATAACCTCCTCTTTCTATAATAGCTTTTGGTTCTTGGTTATTCATGGGAGTAGTCGAACTCATTGGAGTACTTTGAACTCGCCAGAAATCAATAATAATCAATTGGTTTCAAAAGTCAATGCTCTAGTTCTAATGTTTACGAAAGGAAAGGTATTCTTATGTGCGAGGGATGTCATTAATATGAACCAGACAAATTTAACAAAGTCTGCGTACGGCCGTAACTTGGTTGAATGATAAATTAATCGTGATATCAATTATCATTTATTTTATGACGCGCCTTAAGATACTACAAATTCTAATCACTACATATTATAAAACAAAGTCCCCCGCCGCGTCTGTCTGTCTGTTCGCGATAAACTGAAAGAGTACTGAACGGATTTTCTTGTGATTTTCACTAATAGATAGAGTGATTCACGGGGAAGGTTTAAGTTCAAAATTTGTTAAGATTTTGTGTCAATTGTTTGAAATATGTTGATGATTGTTGAAGATGTCTCTGGCGGGTTGCTAGTTAAATAATACATAAATAACTTTAGTTATAACTACGTTCTATCTATTTACTATTACTAAAGCATTACGAAAGTAATATGCGTATCTCATATTCGTAAGGTTTGCAATTCACACACGGCAGAAGTGAAACTTCAGAAAAGGAACCTACGAGAGGACGAGAAATAATAAAAAGTAAAATCAACACAAATAATTTACTAATGTTAATAAATTTAATTTTAGATAATTTCTATAAAAGTTATTGGTCAAATTATTTTATTTAAATTTTATTCAATAGGTACAGATACAGACAACAGATCAAGATACACAAAGAATGACTTTAATAATAAACTGTAAGCAAACCTGACACAACTTTCAAAACAAACAATACTTCGTTTTCAATATAGGTTAAGGTTATGTGTGTTGTGTGGTTAAGGTGAATCAATTAAGTATAAGTGAAATATGGAGAAAAAATAACTAAAATAAATTTAATACGCAAATGCACAAAAATTATACGACGTTGACATTGACATATTTTCTGAAGGCTTGGTAGTACGCAGGCGCAAAGACAAAGATTGGTAGTACGCTGGCGCAAAGACAAAGATTATAGGAACTTTATCGTGATACTTTTCGTTTCTTTGAATTTCAAATCACAACGATTCTAAAGAAGTTTCACTTCAAGAAGGAGTGTTTACAACCAAGGTTCACGTTCGCTGCTTAGCTAATTTACCCAGTTGCAGCTTCAAATGGTTACTCGCAAAAGGTCGAACCCTCTTTCATACACACGCTCATAAAATAGTCAAAAATAAAATATTTATCAGCAAAACTTTACGGGTTCCTGTGTTTGGGTTGCCCGATGTTTGCAATGTTGTATAAATATTTACTTGTTCACGTTGTTAAAATGAGACTTTTGGCCTGAGAGCGTTCCGTGCCAACCTTCATAATTTATTATTATTTCACTAAAAAAATACCTCTCAAATTATTATTTGTTGGATATAAATAAGTTCAAGGGTCGTTCGTCATTAAACCGGCAGTGAAGCAATACTTGCATTACTTTTCGCTGAGTCAGTGAGGGTACCGGAGGCCCTAACCCTTCCCTCTCCCTCTCTCCTCTCCTCGCCCCCTATTCTCCCCTTCCCCTACTCCTACCTTAAAGGCCGGTAACGCACTTGTGACTTTTGAGTTGCAGGTGCTCATGGGCGGCGGTAGTCATTTACCGTCAGGTTACCCGTCTGCTCGTTTGCCGCCTGTACCATAAAAAAAAATCGTCGGTGAGTTACTGTTAAGAACAAAAACTGTCCGTTTTTCAAATTCGATAGTGTTCTATATATTATTCCTTTTAATGAAAAAAATTACAAGCACTTTTCTACCTAACAGTCGTTTATCTTTAGTTCCTATTAAAACTTAACAAAATCAAAAATGGGACAAAAATAATATAAATTTTAAATTTCGTCAACTCGTTCCATTAGGCCGAGTTTGTTTTGGGACGAGATGACGAACAACCCAAGTTCAATTAGCAATTTACGAATTCCCATAGTTTTAAAAATTAACTTAAACATTTCAGGTGTTAATAAAAACTAGAGATCGCCTGGTGGTCGAATTTCGACCATAATACATTAACTTTGAATGTTTTGTTTTATTTCTTTGACCAGTATAACTTGGACTGTCATTGTCTAGACTTTTCGTATCATGACAGGTCAACATATACTGGTACTTTGTAGCTTTTTGTAGCCGTTGTCGTATATTTTTAAATGATTGATCATTTGAACTTTTCTACATAATATAAACCTTAAGTATTCCTAATTTCACCGTCCTACATCCGTGAAATTTGCATAACAAGGGGTATCGTACAAATGATTATCTTCGCTTATTAATATATATGTCGCATCTTCGGTCATTAGTACGGATGCTTAGAGCACCCTCTATAATAAATTCACCGGAAAGGAACACAAGCGCTATCTATCAGCGTTACGCAGAGTCTCGGCGAAGGGTGTTAGCCTGCCGACGGACTAGTTTACTTTGAGTTTGGTCACCGCCGAGGCAACACTAACCTAGGAACTGTACCGTGTTTACAATGCATCAGTGATTAAATATCAGAAGGGAGTTTCCTCAGCGCCCGTACCCACTTCGTGCCCACATTATGCCTAGTCCTGTGACTGAGGATTCTACAAATTGATACCTCGCAGTGGTCTGATGCAAATAAAATACATAATTCAAGGTACAAACGTTTGTGCAATCAATCATGTGCTTCGAGAGATTTACACGCTTTCAAACTTACTTTGAATAGGATTCCTCTAAATATGGTAACGGATTTTATTAAGCGCTCTCGGCTGGGAAAGGGAAAGAAAATGTAAATCCCACGACTGAGCCTACCACTATATAGAGACTTAGGCAAGATAAAATACACTCTGTAGTGATGTAGTGTAAGCTGGTCTAACTACAGAACTTCGATATCGCCTAATACTTGGGTTGTGGAGGTCTGATAGCAGTCGCTTTACGTAAAATATCAAAGTTCGACCGTATCGTAGTTAGACTAAAAGCCCACTCCAACTTAGTTGGGAAAAGGCGCGGAGGATGATGAGTGATGTAGTGTAAGCGCTTCAAAAAAAATGTTTATTTAGATTTGATATGTTTTCAATACATAGTGTCATAAGGACAAAACATCTCAGTTTTAAGATGCTAAGGATTGAATCATTTAAAAAATATTATGGGATACTCTTCTTTTCTCTTTCTCACTTTTTTCTTGTTATAGGATCTTCTTGATACTAAATTATCACAAACTTATATTTCATAGACAGTGCAGTGCGTGGAATCTTATGTATGCTAATCTTAGAAAACTGGAGAAGTCATTCGTGTTTTCTTGGTATTGTTCTAACGGGCCCATTAGAAATTATTTTTACAAATGACAACCCATTTCTTGAGGACAGATATGAGCTGCATAAAATTTAATTATGTATTTATACGGGAATTAACGCGATCACGAAATAGGTATTAAATACCTGTGAATTATCTGACGTTTCGACTAAGCTGCCCTAGCCGTGGTCACAGGTTAACTCTGTGACTCAGTCTTAATACATAAATAGCAAGAAACGAGCAAGTATAAAAGTCTGTATAAAATTTGCTGTATATCGAATTATACGATATCCTCAAGCTATCTCTCAATTATTTTTCTCAATGTCGCAATCCGATTGATCTGGAAAAATTTGTATCCAAGACGATGCCACGATTCGTTTCAGAGGGAGACGGGACTTTTATCACGGAGATGCTCTTTCAATCAAAAATTTCGAGTAAACACCTCAGTAGGCTGTAAATAGTGATGCACTATGGATAATAATTGACATCAATAGTGCAAAAGTTGATGGTATCCATAATATCGATACGATCTTTTAATCAAAATTTTGAGTGAACACATCAGTAAGCTATAAATACTGATGCACTATATAATAATGATAATGCAAAAGTAAATAGTAAGTATCCATATTATCGATACATAATGTATCGTAGTAGTAAGTAGTATTGATTTTTTTGGCGGAAACTGTATACCTATCGAGACTATCGGAAGTACAAACGACCCATAATATTTTAATAAGTAAATTAAGTTCGATAATATAGTTTTTTTTTTGTTCCTACTATTGACGTTGACCGTGCATATTGTGTTGGCAGCATTATTCATTTCACGCAATCAACATTAAATTTATATAATATTAAAGTTAATCACACCTGTATTATCTATCTATAACTGTATTATTGGAGTAACAAAACTTATCTATAGAGTCGACTATTGAAAACATCACCGGGTTATTTATGACGGAAAACCGTGTGGTTTTAGTCGGTTCGATTCCGACATACCACTTCACTGGCAGCTCTGGTGGGACCCGATTTCCACACGATAAAAAAAAAGAAAGGTCACGAACCCTAAGTCTTCCATGTTTTAATTGATAAACTTTCGCCACTATGGTTCTAAGTACAAAAGTGCGGCCTTTTCATTTAACAGCCAACTTTGAATACCATTGTCCAAATATTTCAACGGATACCTTCAACGAGTGAACCTGGTTTGGAATGCGTTGAACAGTTTGCGGAGAGTACAAGTGATTTATGACAAGAGTGCTGGAAGTGAATTAAGCATCCTCTTTATAAAACTTAATTGTGTAAACCACCATCAACGTCCCTTCCTTAGTTGTCATAGACAATGGAACGGTGATGAACGTAATTGGCCGAATGCCATCAAAATTGTCATATATTAAACAATCATTTTTTTAATTTGCGCAAATATCGACTATTGTGTTTAAATGATCGAGTGATCGATTAAACACTATTTACGCATTCTAAAGTAAAGCAAAAACATCATTTAAGTATGTAGTTTTTTTGGGTCTAAACTTAATGAAAGATTTACCAACTTAAATTTTATCGCATATTAAAAATAACTTATTGTACATTCTGTGGAACTGGCCATTTTTGAACCTCATCCATGCAGTAGACTCAATTGGGTAGGTACTCAAAATGACTTAAAATACTATGAAAATTGTCGTTTAGTTTTATTTTAACGTTTTAAATCATTTTAAAATCGTGAAATTACCTTTAAAGTGAATGATTCAAGCAGTAAGACGTGACGTCATGCCTTAGTGTTGCATACAAAAATATACCGAAACGGTTGGTTCGGTACATTTCGACTAAAATTGAATTTTTTCACCTAATATTGTTGTGGTAGGAATCAGTTGGTGATTATCACTTTTTCTGTTTTGTAGGTCATTTTTCCTCCTTTAAAATCACTAGACGATTGGACAAGTGCGTTTGTCTATTGCTGAAAGTTATTTTTTATAAGAATAAATTTTGAATACACAGTAATTCACAAAACACAAGACATATTTATAAATGTAATTATGTTCTTTTTCATGAACTAACAGTAGCATCTAACAGATTGTATTTGTTTTGTTAATTGAAGCATATAAAAGCGTCAATTATTATTAGGGGGAGCCATGCTTCGGCAAGTATGGGCCGGCTCGACCGGAGTGATACCACGGCCTCACAGAAAACCGGCAGTGAAGCAATGCTTACTGACATTAAATGACATTGCTTTTCACCGAGTGAGTGAGGTTACCGGAGGCCCTAACCCTTCCCTTTCCCCCTCTTCCCCCCTTCCCCTACACCCACCTTAAAGGCTGGCAACGCACTTGTGACTCTTGAGTTGCAAGTGCCCATGGGCGGTGGTAGTCACTTACCATTAGGTGATCCGTCTGCTCATTTACCCCTATAACATAAAAAAAATATCCGAGAAATTTCATTATCTGGAAAAATAATTCCTGTTTGACTACCCAGTTTGACCACGTGGACGAAGGGGCATAAATATGTGTGTTTTGCACTCTTACTTATTTTTACTTACTTGTTTATTACCAAAGAAGGTTGAATGTGTCCTATTCAGTACAAAGATCATTTAGGGAGGTCTGAAGACTTTAATTATTATAACAAGTAAATCCAAAGAGTTTTTTACTGCGATTACTGTTGCGGTTGAGGTATTATTTTCACTTCATAAAATTCCGAGTTAGGGTGAACACTATACATGAAATCCCCGAAAAGAGATACCCAATCATCGTAAGATTGTAGAGGAACTCCATCACAGGTAATAGTTCAATAATACATATAATTATAATATATACGTAAGAAGGTATACTTTTATCTAGTGAAATAAAGTCTATTTAAATATCATAATAAATAATCCATACTGTCAACTGACCTCAAATTTTACAAACGTACTCAAAGTGATATGTAAAAACCATTTTTATCACTTATAATCACAGTAAATTATCATAAATAATACATACCGTCAACTACAAACGTACTGAAAGTAATATGTGAAAACCATTTTTATCACTATCGTGAAGTTGGTAACTTTTATTGAAAAACTAAAATGTTGACTAGCTAACTTCAGGGTGTCGGTTTTTCGTGACGGTGTGCGCGCGCATTGTAAAAATTTACTCTCATGACGAACTCACCTGGACACAAACTGACACAGAATATAACACATTAATTCTATCGTGATGGCAACACGTTGCTAATAGTTTCTTAAATAGTAGACAGTATTAATTAACCAAAACAATTTGTAGTGTCTGTAATTATTAAATATTTAAGGTTAGTTTTATGACCGTAAATACTTTTTTATTTTAGACGTATTGATACCTACGTTTAACTCAACAAGAACGGCGCATAGAAACCAAAGTGATATATCAATCCAAAAACGACCATTCATTCATTTAAGCCTTAGAATTTCTAAATATAATTATCTTTATATACAAATATGGAGCGTTTATTGAAAACCGAAACATTCGATCCATCAAGCTCGAGTTCTACAACTGACGTGATCGTAATCCAGGGGCGTTCAGCCGAAGCTCTGGTCAAGGCCGGGGCAAGGACTGCATCATTCTGCTTTCAGTACTCTCTTTTGGCTCAAAATCTTGAAAGTACAATTTTCTCACAGTTTATGTTGACCTTTTTAGCTTACTGTTATTAGATCGTTTTAAAAATTTAAATGTGTACTTAAAAGATCGCCGAATGTGTCCGTAATTAAAAACAAAAAAAAAGATCACATGTAAGATTGCCAAAAATATCAATTAAATATGTCAACACCTTCTATTTTTAAAACCTTAGAATTTATTGAAAATATTTAAGAAATGCCTATATTTTTTATTAATACTGGTTGCAACTTTCAAGTTGCAAGATTTTCAAGACAAGTCTTTTGAATAGTTTAGCACATCTTAAATATGCAACAGCTATTATATATAATACATATAAATATTGATTGCAATTAAACTGTCAAATTAAGCATAGTTATGTATAATGGTTCTGTGAATTACATAGAGCTCTCCGTTGCCAACAATGTAACTAAGTATTTTAAATATTGAGTAGAAATTAACTAGCACAAATGAATTTTGTTAATTCTTAAATTAAATATGTAACATGGATGCTGTTATGTTTATAAATAGAATTGTGACGTCATAGTTACGCTTTGCAATAAGGTACCTAATTTATTACTTCAATAGAGTGGTCCCACGTTGGGCGCCATTACGTAACCCAGTCGCCTACGTTATGAGTGAATTTGATGAATAGTGTGATATATTATATGTGTATCGATCAACGTGCGTCTATATACTTCAGCTAAACACCAAACTGCACCTCTCTAAACATTTAACTACAAGCAAACGTTTACCCAATCGCTTGAGGTAGCTCACATCAAAACGCAAAATAAAACAACGATTGTGGGGAATACATTTATTGGCATTCGTGTAATGGTCGACGACAAAAGAGCAGACTGGCACCTCCAATCTGAAGTGGTTTGGGAAATATGAAAAGTGAAAAGTAAAGCAGGTAAACAACTGGCAGACGAGTCAAACAAACTCAATGTGAAAGAGACGCCTCAAAAGTGTATTTAACTGGATTCTTTACACTTACACTTTGCTTATGTTACGCCTTTTTGAAATGCAAAGTGCTTTGATCTTCATAAGCTTTGCGAGTCTTTGAAGTTGAAAATTAACTTAAAATGTTATTAAAACAGTAGGAAATTAAAATTAAGACATAGTAAAAGCAATGATGGTTAATGAGAAGTCATGATATAACAAAAGCTTGCAAGACAGACAATGAGCGTTGAAGATAGAGGAAGAAACGTACAAATGGTTGGTTTGTTCATGGTCATTGTTGTCGTGCGCTGGCTGCGAGCCGGAGCGCCGCAGCCGCCAGATGGCGTGGCGCGCCGCCACCAGCCGCGCGAATCCGTGACGAGCCACTCTCGAGAGCGCTACGCGCGCATTATCACCCCGCGATCAACAAGTCCGGTGCGAACACCGACCGCTCGCACAGGACGAACACCCACCCAGTGCTCACCATACGACCGGGATACACAAGGCCAGGGACATGGATTAGGGATAAACACGCTCAACAAGTCTCGGAGCCGATAGGAAATAATTTCCAGACAGATATACGTCAGAACGGCGGCTTAGACGTCGACGACTCCGTTACACAATCAAACTTAACAGTGGGAGTTATAACAAATCACTAGCCTGTGACACTACGAGCATAAGCTAGCCTAAACGAATATATCACAACCGAATATCACAATAAGCAGTGGCAAGCGAAGCTTCGTGGACGGCGGCAGCTTACGTAACACTAACCTAACTACGCGTGTAAAACGTGCAAAAATTTATTGATCACAGAAAGAAGCCTTAACACTATGAGGTTTTAATGTGCCCTTCAGGGTATATTATGTAACGGAGTCGCGTTCTGTGTGGAAATTGTGCTGGAGGGTTTGTCGTCGTGGACTAGCGCGCGGGATGTAGGTCGGGCGAGCACTGGCCGCGCGTCGCAGGCGATGCGCCGCCGCGCCCCGCGTCACCCGCGTCACCCATGCTCGCCCCCGCACATACCGCTCTTGTTCCTTCGTCGCCTACAGGTACTGCGTCCGTGCGTTAGTAACCAGCTGAGTTCAATTATACTAGACTTTAGGAATAAACATCTTATAATATGTGTTAAATACCTTACATCCTTCAAATTTTGCGCGCCCCAAACGTATTCCAACATTAAGAATTACATTTGTGGGGAGTAAATATTTTTCCTTCAGCGTTTCGTACAATTGTAAAAATTTAAAAGGTACTTTATCATTTCATTTAAAGCTTGAATGGTACGTTTAGTTTTGAAGAGAATGAAAGTAAAATTCACTTGAAAGGCAGGTTTTAAACTAGATTAGATTTTTAGACACAGCTGCTCTTCAATGATTGTAATGAATACTACTTTTTTTACTACTAAACATTGTGCAAACTTTGAAAATAGGAAAAAGTAGTTTTTCGCAATTACATTTGCAAATTTCAAGGTATTGTTGGATTTCTGCCTGTAGTCCTAATATGCTATTCAATAAGCATAAAGATAATGAATGTTGTGGCGCATAAAATATCCATCAATCGGCACCCGAATACATTTTCATGTTATTTTTATGTTCCCGTAACACCCATGTGTTCGATAAAGACCCACATAAAAAGGTAAATCTCCACAAAGGAGTTTTGCGTTTATCTGCAATTCCAAATTCAAAAACTCGTTTTGAAATGTTATAAAATGGAACCAACCATTGTTTTTAACGGCGTTTGTAATGAATGAATAAAAAGAACATCAAACCGCGCAAATAATATAATTGCAAATAATCGTTTTTAAAATTTCGCGACTATACATATTTGATGTATCAAACTTGCAAATAACTTTAAAACTTAAAGTTATTCGCAAGTAAGTTTATCATAAACTTTTTACATGTCACCAGTTCATCCACAGGGCTGGAGAGGTCACCCGTAGTACAGGTACTCACAGTGAGACTTATGCACGTTATATATTCAATGAGTGCTGGTGAATTCTTAGTACGTTTATTGAGAATGGCCCTGTTCAAAACAGTGACTAAATAGAGAAATAAAAGTAATGTAAGCTTATAACGTTGAAATAAGTTAAATTTTACGAACAAACAAGACTCGGAAAAATGTTTTCCTATTTACATATACTAGGTCTTGTCCGCGGATTCCATTTAGTCAATCAACTCAGGTTTTCCTTGGTATTCCCGGGTCCCCTGTAATAGACCCATTTGTGACGGAACACCATGTGGTTTCAGTCAGTTCGATTCCGACATACCATTTTACCGTTAGCTTCGATGAGGAAGAACGTTCTCTTTTTATAAATTACTAGCCATCGCCACAGTTTTACCTGCGTTGATTTATGGTCACTGCTCCGCTCCTATTGGTCGTAGCGTGATGTTATATAGCCTTCTTCTATAAATGGGCTATCCAACACTAAAATAATTTTTCAATTCGAACCAGTAGTTCCTGAGATTAGCGCGTTCAGCTTTATAATATTAGTATAGATTTAGGATAATTAATCTAAAGTGTTTGTTTTTAGGTAGGAATTAACAGTCAGATTTAAAAAATAAATAAATTTAATAGCTCATTTCTGTCGGAAGGTAGGAGTGCGGCAGTGATCATAAATCCCCACGGTTGGTAATGTTTAATTTACCTGTAACCTACATAAAGATTACTTTTATTGTTATGTCGAAATGTGAACATGTCGAACTAATAAAAAAAAAAAGAGCTTGTAACTTCTGTGGTGACACCAGTTTTAATAGGTAAACAAGGCGAGCGAGTTGGCAACCCTCGTAAACAACCGCCTAATATCTAATCACAGCACTACACATTAGGCTAGTAGTCTTCTAAAGTTGAGTCCTTAATGAGGCGCTTTCTTAAAATTATATTTAAGGATATAGGACAGCAGATTTCAGCTCGAATTGGAGGTGCCCGTTTACGAGTATAAATAGTCGACTTGGTCGTCTTGCCACTGTTGAATTAACCCTTATTACTTGACGTTGGAAACAATTCACCAAATAACGAGACATGTGCTAGTTTGCCACTTTGATTCTATAAAAATAAATAATATCGCCGTCGCAATAAGACATAAGGATACAGTGCCATCTATCGGTATATAGTGGAACTACAAGCAACAGCACGTTTAGTAGTTTCTTCAATGTTACGTTTGCACCTTACGCTTAAAGCTAAAAGTCATCCGTATCGGCCATATCAGCCACCACTACAGAAAAAGTTTTCAGAATGTCTGCCGGCCTTGAACATTGCCCTTTGTGAACACAAAAGCAAAATGTCTTTGTAGCACAGTCATCAATTCTTTAGCTTTCCGTTATGTTTATTTCATTGTGTTGGTGACATCCGGCTCATTTTAAATATGGCAAGGTTACTTTTGAAAAGAATAATACATTTGGAAATTTCATTCAACAATGATATTGGAAATGTTTTCAACTTTCGATTTAATTACTTTCATCTGTTAGTAAATGATTAGGCACTATCATGTTTTACGGGGTTTATTTTGAGAATGTAATTACGTAATAGTTCCAACGATAGTACCTACTAGTTGCTAATAAGTACATGTAAGTTTATATTGGACACAGATGAAAGCATTTAAAGAGAAGACCAACAATGAGTAAGCTTTTGTGGAGTATAAGCTATTGGACAATAGATGGCGTTAAAACTATTTTTCGTAATGAAGTTTTTTTGGATTTCTATACCACACAGAATAAATAACTTCTAATTAATAAATATTTTATATATTAAACGCAGATGGCGTGCTAATATTTTCTGAATTACCTGAATTTGTTCGTTAGTAGCCGGGTGACCGGAGTGATACCACGGCTTCACAGAAAACCTTTAGAAGCTTGATTTTTTACAGTTTCAAGGGACTGCAGACTTATGTATTTGGTATTAATTACAACTTGATGCGTTCACGGGTTCCTGAGAAAAAGGGTCTTGACAGACAGACAGACAGATATACGGACAACAAAGTGATCCTATAAGGGTTCCTTTTTAGGAACGGAACCCTAAAAACAGCTGATCATATTCGAATGGCTGAACAGATTTTCTTGAATTATAACTAAGAACACGTTTGATCAAGTCACCTTTCAAACAAAAGAAAGCTAAATTAAATTCCCTCCATCCGTTTAGGAGCTACGATGAGACTGATACACACACACGCAGATACACATTTACACAGATACACACGCTGAACTTATAACACCCCTCCTTTTTGCGTTGGGAGTTAAAAATTACTAGATTTTACAGTTAAAACTTGTGATTTTTTTTTCAAAGAATACTAGCAACGTGGGTTACACATTACTAGTATTCTTGTTAACCCCTCCAGCTAAGCTAAATGCTTGTGTTAGGAGTGGGTAGAGTACTGGGTGGGGTTTGAACCCGCAACCACTTGATCGCAAGTCCGACGCCTTAGCAATTACGCTACCGCCGCTTACATTTTCAATCCATTCTATGTATCGCAAACTTCTTTCCACACTATCAAAACTATTTACATTCTTACTTACAAATTAAATCGTAAAACTGTGTAGTATGTTTATCAGAAACCGCAATTGAAGGCTTTGAGAGTTTCGCTATTATATTGTTTGTAGTGTAGTGACCCCAGTCCAGGTTTACATAATGCGAAATGTTTGGTCTCATCTATTTTAAACTGCATTCCTACACTGCACTCGACTGTTTTGATGGACAAATATATATATTAGAAAATACGTTTTTCTAATAGGTTCTAACGTGTTGTATCTTAAGTGTAATAGAAAAATGTATTTTCCACAATAGTGAACTACATGTGTATGCAATTTGTCTTTAAGAGTACACATGCCACCAAAGACGTTTTAGTCGGTGGACGACATAAAACTTGAAATGTCACCGTTACCCGTGCAGGTAACTAATTGGTTAAGAAGATGCATGTACTGAGTGCATTTGAAAAAAGAACACTTTCTTAAATCACTGAAAGGGCACACATACATGCCTTTAGCATGCCGTTACAATAAGCATTTTTGAAACAAACTATCCGTTTACAAATTATGACCGTTTGGATTCCCAGATATTTTTACCTCCGTTTCTCATAAAAGCAGGTGGAACATGTAAATTTAAAAACGCAACTTTTTTATTTTGGAACTATTCACTCAGTCATTCAGGAAACCCATTAAAAATAACTTTAAAAAAATCTACTTTTATACCTGCTTGGTGAGTAATATATATTATTAACTAGGTATTTTTATTTTCTATTATTATTTTATTAATTACAGATACATATACATACATACAGTCACGCCTGTATCTCCGAAGGGGTAGGCAGAGGTGTATTAACAACCTACATTTTGTCAAGTATAGTTTTATTTTGGTCTCACTCACGTAAAGGGACAAGCCTATTGCCGTCCACCGGGCACATTGGTAATTAAAGGTGGGAGGGGAAAAGAAGGGAATTAAACAATGGGAAAGGAAGGGAAAAATTGGGAGCACATTGAAAAGGAAAGGAAGGAAGGTAAGAAGGGAAGGTAGTGGACTGAAAAAAAAAAATACAGGATATTGAAAAGTTCTACTGAAAATAAATCATTTTAATCTTCACACTCTCTTAAGGTCAGCTGTATTATAAACTGAACGTTGAACTATAAATAAGAGGGCAGTCTCAAAGGTCACTTTTTGCATGCTCACACTCGCATAGTACTATTATCTATTCCGAGCTCGCACGCCGAAGGCCTTTGCTAGACAATTACATCGCCTTTATTAGAACACACCGATCGATATACCTAAATATGGAAAAACTCACGATTAGACACGCGGTCACTCGATATATCAACGCTAATAACGCATTCATGCATTACTAATATTTGTAAATGTTACGCGTTTGAATTTTCCGAGATTATTGTTCTTTGAGAACACATGGCTGGGTCATCATTCTACAAGACTCTCTTAATGCAGAATGGATGTGAATGCAGCGGACGAAGTTATTTTTTATGATTATGATGATGGTTAACAAACAGGTGTACTGATTTATGGTACGGATTTTCCGGAAGTTATAAACGTGTCAATCGTCCGCTTCCAAACTTGTGCATCTCTAAACACTATTATTACAACACCAGTGATAAAATGTAACTACCGCCGCCTATAGTATGGAAGTACTGGACCAGCCTGACGGTTCCAGATTGAGAAGAGTTGATTTGGCCTCTATATATAATTCGAAAATCCTACACTAGTTTGTAACGAGTGCTGTCGTATAAGAAAATACACATGTTTTTTGGTTAGGACTCATACTTAATCTTTTTCCTTAGCTCAGCTGAATATAGAACACACATTCGTGTGAATAATAAATTCTTCATTCATTTTCTGGATTTAATTGTTGCTGCTATTGCTATTTAGAAAAAGAAAACTCCCGCATTAGGAATCACTCCGGTATCGCGGGGGACTTTACAAACAAACAAACAACGGGCACAAAGAACACCCAGACTCGGGTGGGAATCGAACCCACGACCTATGGCGTAGCAGTCAGGGTCTCTAACCACTAGGCCAACAGGCTTAATTAATCTATTAATACACATTCCAGCAAATGAAATTTTATTTTTTTAGTAAATAAAAGTCTAGGTTTTGAATTTATTAGGATTATGATTTATGATGAAGCTGTTCAAAAAAATCGGGGCATCGAGGGGTTAGTACGGCTGTGATAAAGCGTTAAGACAAATCCGTTTACAACAGTTTCCCCGCATGAGTTTGCAAGTAACTGAAACGGGCACTGTGACTCAGGAACTTGCTTAATTAATGTCACGATAATGAAAGTGTGACTGAACTAGTCGTATGGAGTAGTACCCTATGGTTTCAAAAACTAAAAGCCCTTATGAAATTAAAGGTTATTATAAGACTGGAAAAATAATTTCGTTATATTTTTCAACTTTGTTTTCATTTTTAATAGTTAATCATGCATTAAAATAAGAGCGTACTCCCATCTCAAAGGCCGGCAACGCACTTGTGACTCTTGAGTTGCAGTTGTCCATGGGCGACGGTAGTCACTTACGGTACGGTATTGACGGTAGCAAAGTAAGAAGACACAGCTTGGTATTTTATACAAGTTTCTACAGAACGTACCATTTTGATTTTAATAAGAAGTAACAGATTTAATTTTACAGTCCATTCCGTATTTTAACAGTTGCTTAATACCCATTTTCAACAAAAGAATGAGCATCGAATGATCACTCATACAAAATAGTATTTTCGACTGTAGACATAACATGAATCAACCCAAGATATAATCTGATATTCCAGTTTTTCCCTCTCTTGCAAGCCTCACACCCCGCGGTCGTCAATCATTTCATCTGAGAAGCTAGCCGAACTCTTTTTGCTCTATTGTTTTGGGTTCACTAAATTGATGGCATTTACCCAAAAAAGGATAGATTACCTTTTGTTTCCCTCTGGGAATCATCACTAGTATGAAAAAAAAACTTGTTATACTGTATTTTGTACATATAGTAAATTTTTAGTTGTGATGTATAAATTACACTTAAGAAATTCCAATGAATTAAGCAGCAATGAATTAATAAGAAACATTTTTAAAAACAAGCTTTTATTGCCCAGACTATCGTAATTTAGAGCATAAATACAGTCTCATGTTTGTACTGTTGACTGTTGAGGAGCTCAATCGTCTGGAGAAAATCCTTGGTGCAGAATCAGGTCATGCTTATCATTAAAATATATTGTCATCTTTTTTATTTCCCTTTGTAGGATAAGGGTTTTAATTCATATTGTATTCAAACCCTTATCATAAGTAAGATTTGACACAATCCTTCAAACCTTGCGTGCTATTAAGCGGATAAACACGTCTTTTTTGAGTCTATGTTAATAGAATACAACGTAACATTAAACATAGATTTTATAAATAAAAATAGATTTTCCCGATAATACCTAATATACTCGTATTTTGTTTACTTCCATTACTGCCAGGGGTTGTTAGCAAATGCTTAGGTAAAATGGGCGACCTTTATCGTACGATAAAAGTAATTGGTTTCCGTAATCGTCATACGTAAACAGAAAAACTGATAATAGAAACACGCATATTTGGAAGAAATCAATTTAAATTGACGTACGTATTATATTTTATATATTATATTATACGTACACGTACACGCAACGTCCGTACGACGTTGCGTGTACGTTACGCGTACACTATTTTGTACGCGTAACGATAATGTAGAATGTATGTGAACCACAGATACATAATTTTTCCACACCACTTGTATTTCGTCATTAATATGAATAAAATTCAAAATAAATATAAAACTACTGGTTCTCCTGATTAGTAGGCTTTTTTATTTTTACTTTTTACTAGCACGATGGCAAAAACAAATGGTCTGGCGTCGACTTCAATACCTGAGGTGTCAAGCGCGAGTAGCTGATCTTGAACAAAAATCTCTGTATGTCTAGTGTTATAAGATGTGCACATGAATATTGTACGTGCAATGTGTTTGACGAGGAACAGTTATTACGTCCATGTAACAAAGGGCCTGGCTATACTTATCGGCACGAGAACTTCTATTGCGCGATACAGGATCAGTAGTTACTACGTAGTTCAGCTAGTCTTCGTTGGATGATGTTGCAGTATATTTTTGCTATATGTAGCAAAAATATACTTCAACATCAACACGCCACCTGTTAAAGGCAGTTTTAAGAAAAAAATATTATAATTACTGTCTTTTTTGTTGTTATTATAAATAAAATGGCAACGGAAAAAAAACCAAAAGGTTTAAAATAATTTAAAAAGCGTTTATCTCAAAACTGCCTTCTCGGTGTTTACACCGAGACACGGTTTTGCAATAATATATACGGATTTGTATTTCTATCCCCGCCCAGAGACATAACGGTGTCATATCCGGATTTATGGAACACTAGCCCTCTTGGTCCTGAATAAATAACCAAATGACGCTTTAAGCCCAGAATTTGAAACAGATTATTCAGAAAACACTGAGTTCCAGACTGATTAAATGCTGTCTGTATTATTCAACAATCGGTTTAACTAAGAACTTCATAAAATAATCACATTATCTTGAAATTCGTGCTATCATAATCAGCCTAAATTCTTTTAATCATCATGAATTCAAGCTGCTTCTATCCAATTTTCGAAGGCTATGGTTATTTCGCTAAAAAGCTAAGTTTCCAATGGTAAAAATAAATTACCCAATAGGGAATAATCAGGGAATTAACTTTTGTTATAGGGCTTTAAAAAAAATATTCGTTACTATTTTCACGTTTGTTATTGTTTTTTAATAAATCAAGTACTTAAACTAAACGTTATTTAATTTTTTTTACAGACCCTAACATTTTCACATTTTACAAAGGTATTTTCCTTCTCTCTCCTTCCATTCTCCAGTATCTCTGCTCCAATCATAGCCGAAATCTCCGCTCTTCAAATAATCTTCTTTTATTATGTCCAGGTCACTCTTCAACCTGTGTCAGTTCTTCTTTCATAATTCAGTCTGTCCTTCTCTGGAACGCCTTGCCGCAGGAAATCAGGATGGCACCTAGTCGCCTATCATTTAAAGTAAAGGTTCGTGCTCTCCTCTTCCGGAAATTGACGGAGTCATCAGAACAGTAGAAATATAAATTGTGTAATTATAATATTTATACTTATATTTAAATATTTCCTGTATATATGTATGTAACTAAGTATATATTAATTTATTTGCCTTTTTTTCCCATTTTCACTCTTTCTTATACATTTTAATGCACCTACTTCATTCATTTCTACATCACCCTAAGGTAGACTGGCAGAGAATGCCTTTGGCATTAAGTCCGCCTCTGTACACATTTTGCATAAAGTTTTTAAATAAATAAAAATAAATAAATTTGGAAACTACTACTTGGCATTCAGGCGAGTAACTGGTCAAACGCTAGCTCATGAAGAATAAGGGCAGAGCAAACTTCCACGCGAATTCGTGCTATCCGAGTGGTATTTAAAATGTCCCTACTAGGGTATTTTTATATTTTCGCCAGTGCTCCACGACCATTAACTACTATCATTTAGGTATATTTTGTTTTTAATTGTGTTGAATTTAAATAAATGTACTATTTGTCCGTCGCTGCTTCACCCAGGTTTTTGAAGCGAAAACTTCTTTAGCGGCGTTGTGCACTTTTTGGGATGGGTAAAAAATGCTGAAATCGCGTCAGGACACGTGACCCTGATCGAAAATTCGTAAGTAAAAAGTTCGTAAAATTCGTATTCATTTATGAGCGGCCAGAAGCGCAGAACTTCCAGTGTACCGTATCTATACATTTAGATATATTATTACCTACTTTTTATTTTTAACCTAATTATATATAATACAGATGTGTGTGTGTGTGTATGTATATGCAAATACATTGTGAAGTTATGTTTTCACTTCTGACGTGCAGTCCTACGACTGACTGTTTTTTTATTTCATAATGTACCTATACTATGTATACTACTCCCATTAGTGGGAATGTGAAAAAAAAACACAAAAATAATTTACCATATTAGGCTAGTAGATGTTTGTGAGATAACCGCATTTGAACAAACAAACCGTTGTGGTTTAAAATGTTAATGCTTCATACAAATATTATAAAGCACAAGAAAGGTCTTCAGCAGAAAAATTGAAATTGAAATTTCGTTTAAATTCTTTAGAATTCACTGTTCATTCTTTTTTCATAGTATTGTGAGCTTTTTAAACCATTAAGCCTTCGTTATAAATAAGGTAAAATGTTTTTTAAATATTTCGTAAACATTTTTCATAAATTGTATTCATTTTAATTTCTGTGTTCGATTTTATAACAGTTTTTAAAGCACTTTGGTGGGTTGGGTATTGTATTGACATGACTGAGGTCCAAGCTACGATTTGGATCTGGTCGTGCAAGATTGTTTTTGTCAAAAACCTTACTCCCGTTTTCTGTTTTTCCTAATATTTATGGGTTTGAATTGCGCTCAGGGAGTTAGCATACATTGACGCTTGTATCTTGTAAATTATATTGTCAGAGTGTGTTATTGTCTATATTAGTAATAGACATTACTATATTGTCAGACATCAATTATCGAGGATAAACGAATAAAATGGGTCATGGGAGTATCATTATCATATTATATATATAGGATCCTATTCTCTATGAAAGAACTCTTAGTGTCATACATTTTTAATCATTTCTATTTGAATTAACATTGACGGTGATTGCACTAAATAAGTTAAAAACTTAATTTATAAATTAAGATAGAGTTCATCCAATTTATTTATTGTTTTTAAATAATTACAATTTGTCGTTATCAAAGTATAGACTCAACGTTGTAAAACAATCCTTTGTATCAAGAAAAATTTGCATAGCATTAATTCTCGTTATCTAATATTGACAGAGCTTTACTTAATCTTTTTAAAAAATCTTTATCTTTAGAACTTTGTTTAATATAATTAAATTAGCTGCAGTCTTGTGTAAATAAGTCGGGGAACCTTATATTCCACTTAAGATCGAATCAGTATGAACTGAGATTTTGGAATAATTTGGACCTCATTTGTGGATTCTCGTGAAACTTGCAGTTCTTACTTAATAAGATAACGTTGAACTGAAAAAATAAAAGTACTATTTAGAGCAACGCCGTAGCAAAATATAACATGTCATACATGTGTAGATCTGCCTTGATTGTTGTTGCTTATACAAAAATATATAAAAAAGTGGATATGTGTATATAATATATATCGTCTATAAATCGGTATTAGATTTTTATGATAAGAAATTATCTGTCACAGCAAGATGTCTGTAAACGTGCCCAGTAAAAAGCGTAACTCTTACTGCATGGGAATCTAGCTACCGCTACGTAAATGGGTCTGCCTGCCCCTTTGTGTCTTAAGGGAAATACAGACATGAAATGAATGAAAAAACATGCCAGCACTGCAATATTACGCAATTCAATCACCTACACGTCACATAATTAAATCTTGTAAACCAAATCATCGTTAACACCATTCGCTTCAAACTCCAAAGTCTCTTAAGCTGTTGATATCCAGTTTTTCACCCAGATCAACTGCGGCGAG
Organism: Euplagia quadripunctaria; assembly: GCA_963859945.1. Lineage (NCBI taxonomy): Eukaryota > Metazoa > Arthropoda > Insecta > Lepidoptera > Erebidae > Euplagia > Euplagia quadripunctaria. Next base: position 8,559,948 of record OY982575.1, on the reverse strand, counting down.
TAAATTAAGTAGAGCATGCTGCCAGTGTCGCAAAGAAACTCTTGGCCCGAGTGCCCTCTCCTCAAGGGGCTTCGTCTAATTAGTGCGATGACAGGCCGCCACTATCACTCCGCTTAGCATGCACTCCCAAAAAAGAAAATATGCTTTTTATGGGGCATTTTAATACTGATCGGTTTTATAACGTGTAGATAAAAGTGATAATCAACGTCATATCATCTTTCTTTTGTAGTCCCATAATAAGTGCCCATTAAAAAAGATTTTAAAGAAGCATATAGCCTGACTCATGGTAAGTGGTTATCGGTAGGTACCTACAATGGTTCTAAAAAATGAGAATGAATGTTGACCTGAAATATCTTGGATTCATTTTATCACATAGAAAGACTAACGCACGGTTTCTAAAAAGCTGGTCTAGTTAATGAAAATTTCCATAATAAAAATAAAAATACTTGAAGCCGATTGTAAGCAATTAAAATTAAGCTCACGCTCTTCTCAAACAAATCAGCTAGATGTAAGTGAACAATTAATCTGCGAAGTTCAAGAACGTAAAAAAGAGAAAATAAAATTATCGCATTGGCTAGTACGATGCCGGTAAGATACGCAGGATTAAAGTCTAAAGCTAGCTACTTAGCATAAATACAAGCAAACAATGAATTTATCTGGCCATAAAATACTCAATAAAATCAATAAAACCTACACAAGAAACAAGAGGCACAAGGAGTACAAAGAAATAAATCCTGGACCATATCAACACAGATTCGAAAGGTGAATGGCAGTATGGCAATTACCAATTAATTTCTGTCTGACCATAAACAAATATATCTGCAAATAAATAAAATGAAACCTCCCTAAAAAATAGTCCACAATTATGAAAAATAGACTAAAAGAAACCATACACTTTTGTGGAATCACGTGAAGAAGAAGTGTCAAAAAACTACAAAAAATTAGAACTAAAGCAGTACGTAGAAGAAACTAAGGTTTCGAGATCGAGAGTTTTAAATCCACCGCAAGAAGACTTTGAAGACTTTGTTAGATTAACAGTGATATAATTACTGGACTCAGTCAAAGAAACCATTTATGGGTACAATACAAGACGGATCTAGGAAATAAAACATTACAAAATAATTATAAAGAAAAGAGAAGAAAAGTTGCTAGATTGATTCATAACAAAAAAAATTTACTGCAACACAGACTACTAGACACCTGAAAATGTGGTCCAGTACAAATAAACTAGCAAATAATAAAATTAAACAAAGTGTTACTCCGTCAAAACTTTTGGTAGTTTCTACCTTAATTACTGACACAAAAGAAATGTGTGAGGTTTTTAACGGTTATTTCTCAACCATAGGGTCCACACTAGCAAAGAAAATACCCATAAAAAATTCATGACACCGCAACAAATAAATAATCTGTGGGATGCACTGGATCTGGACCAAAATTCAAGTAGTGGTATAGATAGAATAAGTACAAAAGTCTAACTTTACAACGACTGACCCAATTTGTTCTCCGATTATAACTGAGTAGATATGTTAAAAATCACAGAGCGCGGAAAGTGAAATGCAAATAAATATAATATGATGCATCACCAGTACACTTGTATAGTAGATACAGGATATAAATCACACCCCTTATCCCGGTTGTGTGGGCAATAATAGATAAATAATATCCGAGGCGGTCACAAACTTCCTGCCCAAAACAGTTAAATTTAGCGAGGCTGATAAACCCGTGAGAGTGATCGTGTTATATCACACCATTTATTATTTGTATTGTTCATAGTATTTTGAAGATTTTATTTATTTGGATTGTAGAGCAGATCTTTGGGAGATTGTGGATTAGACACAACATGTTTAGTAATCGGTAACATATCACTAGTGGAAGTTTTTGTTAATCTCTCCAGCTGAGCTAATTGTTTGAGGACAGTAGTGAACTGGGTAGGGGTTGAACCCGAACCACGTGATCGCAAATCCAACGCCCTAGCCATTACGTTACCTACGCTAAAGGGTTAAAATTATAATTTTTGACGAAAATGAAATTGCTGAAATGATACTGATGTATGAACTACAAGAAGGCATACAAAACTCGTAGTATTTCAATTTTAAACAGTATTATCTCTTTCGGGAAGAAAACACACCAAATAAACACGTAGACGGCTTAAAATGCCTGTTAGCGGAATTCAGCTTCAGCTAAGTCAGTAATTAATGCTTGATTCTACATTTTCCATCAACGTAAGCTCCTTTGCTGTGTTCGGCTTCAGATAATTCGGTTTAAAACTGCCTTTAGCCCCAATTGAAGATTGTGTGGAGACCAGGAGACGTAACCGATAAAGAAAACTTCTTTAATATGCTTAATATCTGTTCTGTGTAAGTCTTAGTTCACACTAATATGACTTTTTCCTGATCTCATTAATCGTAGTTGACAGTGAATTAGACCGGCCCACTGTCAAGACCCGCTTACTCTACAGCAACGGACTCACTAGTATAGATTTGAAATACCTACTAAAGAAGGGTCTTTAGTAGATATTTCAAATCTATACTAATGTTATAAAAAATATAAAATTTTCGTTAGACTGACATATCAAGACAGAATCGAAACTTCAGTTAGAACTACGAAATTAGTTCATTTTATAGCCTCGGTAAGCAAGGAGAAGGGATTTAGGAAAATTTACACCTAAAATGTGGTGGAAGGGTGAAAAAGAAAGTTGACTTTTGACTTGAAACTCTTTTGGCGAAAATAATTTTTGTTTTACCCTTGTTTTATAATTTTCTATTACTATTAACAAAGCTCAGGCTTATAAATATGTTGGAGTCTACGAAAAGAATATTTTTAACCCCCGACGCAAAAAGAGGGTTGTTATAAGTTTGACGTGTCTGCGTGTCTGTCTGAAGTCTGTTGAAGGGATTTTTGAGTTGGGGGTGTTTTAAATTTTTAATTTCAGATTACCTATTTGGACGGTTATGTTTTGGTCTCTCTAGAACAGGGAATACTGAAATACGTTTTGATGCAAACACTTAATAGAACAAAAACTGAATGAAATTAAAAAAATATATATTTTTAAATACAAAAACTATAGTATACTTCACGGGAGAGCCATGCTTCGGCACGTATGGGCCGGCTTGACCGGAGTGAAAGTGTGACAGTGAAGCAATGCTTGCATTGCTTTTCACCGAGTGAGTGAGGTTACCGAAGGCCCGAACCCGTCCTTCCCCCCTCCCCCTCTTCCACCTTTTCCCTACTCCCACCTTAAAGGCCGGCAACGTACTTGTGACTCCTGAGTTACAGGTGTCCGTGGGCGGCGGAAGGCATTTATCATCAGGTGACCCGTCTGCTCGTTTACCTCCTATACCATAAAAAAAGTCTACTAGCGAACCAAGGGCGGGTCGTAAGTATAGTATACTTTATGTTGGATTCCTATAGTTTCAAATATATTTTCGCATGATGCATGGTCATTTGTATTTCTTTCTATCTTTAAAAGTTTTAAAATAGGTAATTGTCGAAATATTGGTGAATAGTGCTATACATATTTTTTTCATGAAAAAATAATCGAGACCTAAGTTTCATTCAGTATGTGGTATATTTATTCAAAAACAACGGCTGTTACATTGTGATTTAATTAATTATTTTTTTTAAATTATTAGAAAAAAACACACATTTTACCAAAATTAACAACAATTATAAACAATGTCCAGGAAATAAAAAATCCTTATAGAGTTTTAGGCTGTGCTGTGTTTGACCATTTTTAGTTTAGTTACGAATTGGGCCTGAAACTCTTTCCTGCGCGTGCTCTCTCTCTTCTTTCTTTCATCTTCCGATTTGTTTTCATGAACGTATTTAGAAAAAATAGTTAACAATACTAAGATGTACTTACCAGGAATATTTTAAAAATGCTACAAGTAAAAGTACCAATAGGCAAAGATTTTAAACTTTCACATTAAGAATATTATTTTGGATAGATTCGTTTAAGTAGTACCACAGTACTTAGGCAACATTTTTCCTGATTCCAATTTCTTGTTTTCGCAGCACTTACAATTTTATTTGGAAATAATAAAAGCATAACTGAACGTTTTCACTGCAAAGTGGCAAAGTTCACTAAGAAGATGAAGCCAAGTCGGTGTAAGCCGGAAATCTCTTAAGAACGTCCAAGTAATCTTTAAGCCTTACCTACCCTAGTATAGGATCGGGGTCACTGCCGAAATCACCCGAATATTTCCGAATTCCTAAGTGCATAGATAATGAACAACAAGTTATTTCGAATAATATAAACTGTGGCTTATATTTTGTTCAACTTGAGCACAAATACATATGTACAGTGTATTTTTGTTAGTTCATAGTCACAGTAAAGTGTATGTGGGTCATTAGTAATAGTCATTATTAATAGAGTACATATTGTATCGTAAGCACATCACCGAAATAATTTATTTAATAATTAAATAAAATTACATTTGTGTACGTTAACATGCCTTCCCAGACGCCTAATAATCTGTTTTGTATTTGCGCAATGACGGATTTCTCGGTTTAAATATTTTAAATTCATCCCATTTGCTTAAACTGAGTCAAATGAACTCAGGTGCTATATTTTAACAGCTCGTTGTTTGGAATTCTATATTGTATTCAGTACAAAATAGAATTCCTTGTATACAGTAGGTACAAAGCGTGAGTACGCATGAAATAAATGATTATAACTCTAAAATTTTACACATGAACATGAGTGTTGGTTATTATAATTAGCATACAATGGGTGAATGGTTTGTAATGATTTATGAAAATAAGGTTATTTTGCTCTTGATAAGAAATAGTATTAAAAAAATATGGAAATATTTAAGTTAATTAGTTTAATTAAGCTTTTAAAGAAAAGAAACCACGACCTTCCTAGAAAGAATTGTTTACGCTATTTTACATGCCTGCTGGTCTAGTGGTTAGTGATTCTGACTGCTGAGCCAGAGATCATGGGTTCGATTCTTACCCACGCTAAATAATAGTGTGATGAGCACGATCAATATTTTATTCTATGTCTTTGTGTAATTTATCCATAATATGTATGTATTTAGAAATATATAAGTATGTTTATCAGCGGTCTGGTTACCATAGTACAGACTCTCTCTCTAGTTTGGGAATAGACGTATGTGAGATGTCTCAAGCTTTTTTTTGTGTTATAGGGGGTAACAACCAGACGGGTCACCTGATGGTAAGTGACTACCGTCGCTCATGGATACCTGCATCTCAAGAGTCACAAGTGCGTTGCCGGCCTTATGGATGGGAGTACGCTCTTTTCTTATTTTTATTAGTTAGTTTATTTGTATTACTATTAGTGCAACTTTAGAGGCGTACCTTCATTGTTTGTTTTATACTGAACATGGCCATTTAACTCATTGTTACCTAATTCACAGTTATCAATGTATACCTACAGAACAAGAATTTATACGTATATATAATTAAAACGTGCACTAATCACAGCGTGACTGTTAGAGTCCCGGACTTTCTGGCAATAGCCAGTTCGACTTATAGGCAGGGTTGCCACCATTTTTTTGGGTAAAATGTTGTATTTTTTTTAAACTTGCAAAAAATATTGTACTTTTAGAACATTCAGAAAAAAATAGTACCTACCTAAATTTATCCATCCCTCGAGACCAGTTTTTTTTCTGGATGGTAGGCCCTATATCTTGTTCTGTGCCGTTGCCAACGTGTAACCAAAATTTTATTATGATCGGTTGAGTAGTTAAGGCATCAAAGATTTACATACAGTTAAAGTGTGTTCCAGTAACAGTTAAAATAGTGACAGTTGAGTTAGAAATAAAAATATAGTATTTTTCGTACTATATTATTGTTCTATAATGTGCAGTACAATTGCCCAAAATATTGTACGACACTATACAGGGTGTAAGTGACACTATACATGGTGTAAGTGACACTATACAGGGTGTAAGTGACACCGTACCGAATCCAGAAATAGTGTATTCAGACCATCATTCTGAGTGGAAAATCATTGGAAATTTCTGCCGAAAAATTAATATATATATTTTTTTCATTTTATTGCTTAAAAGTGAAATCACAATGGGTAAACAGAACATTTTACCGAAAAAAAAATCAGTAAATACCCCATTCGGCCAAAAACTGCAATGTAAAACATTTATGCAATCAGCTGCTTCGACGGCGCCGTGCGCTGAAGGCCATTCACCGTAACGCACAGTACACAGTACGTTATAGTACTGGTGGCAACCCTAGTTACAGGTACGCGACCCTGACCTGCTCACGCTATTGCTTACACTCCCTAGTCTATCCATATAAGCATTATCTCTTCTCTTCTTAACTACCTTTCGCTTTCGATATACTCCCAACTTTTCCATTTTAATTTCCAAAGTGCCCGCTCAACCGCAATAGACTTGCTCCCTATTACGTGGGTGAGTGGGACCTCATTATGATTGGCAAAATGTAGGTGTTTGTGTTTTCGGGAATATAGGCGTGATAATATCTGCGTATGTATGTGACACATATTGTTTTATATTCATTTTTTAGTTTTCTGCACTTCTTCTACACATAAACTATAAGTACTTATTTCAAATTTCATGTTCGTCTGTTCGTGAGAGAGCCATTGCAGAGAGAGCAGTGATACCAAGGCCTCACAGAAAACCGGCAGTAAAGCAATGCTTACATTGCTTTCTGCCGAGTGAGTGAGGGTACCGGAGGCCCTAACCCTTCCCTCACCTGTTCCCCTACTCCCACCTTAAAGGCCGGCAACGCTCTTGGGGCTCTTGTCGCAGGTGCCCATGGGCGGCGGTAGTCATTTACCAGGTGACCCGTCTGATCGTTTGCCCCCTACAACAGTAAAAAAAAAAGTGCATACAAAGAATTCTCTTCGCGTTTTAATATAAAAAAAGATCCTGAAAGCGCTGTTTACTTTCACGAGAAAGTTTGATTGAACATAATCTAAACTTTTATATTATGTGCGCATTGTCGACTGCTGAATAAGATTTTCTTAAGTCCGTGCGTTATACTCGTGGCCGTGGCGTATATTTGGCGGCCCTTTTCATAAGTAGTAGATATATTATTAAACTAAACATGGCCAAGTAAAATTTTAAGTCAAAAGTAAATTGTATTAGCTTAGTTTGTGTAATTATTTACAGAAAACTATTAAGACTAGAGGTCACCGAATACATTAGGTATACCGTATACAATATGCATTGATATTTTTTGTAGATCCGTGGAATTGACAATGTTGTCTAGGGATTAGCTTATAGCAAACTAGGATGATTCTATTCATCTTTAAATTATCTGCGGGCAGGGCAGTGTCCTTGCAAGTCGAGGAAAATAAAATCTTGTCTGTAGTTTGACGGTTTTGTCCGTTCTTATCTGGAATTATCCTGTCCAGTCCGGTCTTGTCTGGGCTTGTCTGGTCCTGTCCGGTCTTGTACGTTCTTGTCTGATTGTGTTCGGTCTAGTCCGGTCTTGTCTGCAGTTGTTTTGTCCTATCCGGTCTTGTCTGGCTTTGTCTGGTCTAGTCTGGTCTTGTCCGGTCTTGTCCGGCCTTGTCTGCACTGGTCCGGTCGTTTCTGGTCAAATATAATCTTTTGCTATGATTTTCTTCTTAATTTATTTAGTAAGTTTTGCCATTTCCCAAGCCTTATTTTGTACGAGCTCTCCCGCGCAACTTCATCTGCGGTTGTAAATTTTCCCCGTTTTTGCAAAATTTTTATTGACGCTCCGCTCCTATTGGTTGTCAAGTCAAAGTCGCTGAAGTAAATTTTAAATTTTATAGCTAACGGATCCATAAACAGAAACCGGATTTCACAAACATTGTAATCACAACATCGCTGTACAAGGGAAGTTGTAGACATGTTTGTGAAAATATAGTTAGTGCACCTGTCGTAACCATGCTTCCCTTCTCAGAATCGACCCATATTGCCGAAGTGCCTTTGACCCAACAATCCGTTTACACGGGAAAGGCAATTTCGTAGGATAATACGTAATTTTGAACGATTTGAGGGAAACGTTTTTGTTGTAAGCAGTTTATTTATAAAGAGAAATTACATCTATTCTGTTTAGAGTAGATTTATCTATTTTGTTATGCGAAAATGAAACGTTAACTTTGCTTCAGGGTTGCCAGATTTTTTATTTTAATACATTTTTTGGAACTGTTGTGAAATAATACCCTTGTATTTGGATAAAAAGGGCGTGAATTCTCGAGGGCGTGAAACAAAAAAAAAGTTAGTGTAGATTTTGTCAAATTATTTACTGTCACTCGGGAACAGTTTTTCTGGATGAAAGGTACACTATATTCTTTTCTGTAAGTAGGTACCCCTGACAAAATGTAGAGATGTAAAATTTCATTCGTTGAGTAGTTAAGGCGTGAAAGCGTAGCAAACAAACTCACATTCGCTTTTATAATATTATGAGGATCATTATCTGAAATTACTGAACAAGCAAGAATAAGCCTCTATTAATTACTAATAGCAACACTCAATTCTTGTCAACGGCGTTCGGAGTGGTCAATTAAGTCCAACATTAAACTTCTATACATTTAACAGTTATTTGAAAGGCTCTTAATTAATCTTTTTTGACGGGCCTGTTGGTCTAGCGGTTCGTGACCCTGACTGCTGAGCCAGAGATTGTGGGTTCGATTCCCACCCAGGACAAATAATTGTGTGATGAGCATATGAGAATTTGTTCTGTGTCAGGGTATGTTTTTAAAAAAAAATATATAAGTATGTTTATCAGCAGTCTGGCTTTGCCTAGTTTGGGATCAGACGACCGTGTGTGAAGATGTGTCGAGGTACTTTAAAAAAAAAAAAAAAGTTGACCAAATATCACACATTTCAGTTTCCAGGAAGACTCTGTCCGTGCCTTAGACGATTATATGTAATTATTAATGTGTCTGTGTCTTGTTTTAATAAATCAATTGACTTTAACTTTAAACAAGCATATTACCGCGTTGTGATTAGGCATCATCTAACAGCCATAAGACGGTGACCTACGTACGATTTAAAGGAAGCAATTCCAATATTATGGATACTGTCCTTTCTTCAGCGCTTCTCAACAAGGCGTGGACCATGAGGCTGACACTAAGGATCTTCTTTCAATGAAGTTCAGTCACGTTGGAGCACACTTTCACATCCACAACCGGCGGCCCCCAGTATAAAGCGGCTGCATCAACAATATGTCGTTTTCCTTTCCCATTGATTTAGGCAGATAAAAAAATATTTATCTAGTCAAACATAGGCGAATTAAAACAGGGAAAAATTACAAAGTTAGATAAATTTTCCTCTTTCTGGTCTATTTCAATCCAAGAAAAAAAAAAACAACGTAACTACTAGCGGAAAATTCACAAGCATCGTATATTTCAGTAGAAAAAAAGCATTTGCTGAAAATAACAAAGCGTTTAGTACCAACATTTAAACGTTGAATATAGAGAAAAATAAAATAAAAGTAGGCTTACGCAAAGTTGTGCACATACATTCATTCGCGACAATACACCGACCGTGTAAAAGTGTACAAAACATGGACTTTTTTTGTATATTGTTACTTTCACTGCACCTATTTTGTAACTGAATTAATCGCAAGCCATGGCCCAATATTAACGCTGAAGCAGCGCTTATAGCGAACGAACAAAATCTGAAAATGGTTGTGTTGCTCCTCAATCTCGTTGCTCTACTGTTTTTAAATATGTATTTTCATAGGAACGGAATATAGTGTATTTACTTTTTGTACCACAAGATTTTGAGAAAGCGAGTTAACGTAGAATTTCAACATAAAAAAACACTGGCTGCTTGGATAAATCTAGTTCCTCGCAGTGTGTAAAAAAGTGTTCATGTTGATAACATGGTACTGATATCCACCATATTGAGTGTTCCTTAAGTAAAGATAAATTTGTAAAATTAGGTTCCTAAATAACTTTTCATTCTGCAAATTTGTGTTTACTTATTGACGGTTAAGTACGATTCACACCGAGGATTCCGTAGGGAAACAAACTTGTATGTCGATAGTACGTCCATCTCGGGAATCAATTTTCGAAAATTTTTGCCCGTCTTTTCCGAAAGACAAACTTTGCAGTTCTAAAAATACTCTTGACTTCGTTTTACCACACATCAATTTACGACAAAGTCGATTTTCCAACTGCAAAATATAAATAACTAGCAACCCGTCCCGGCTTCGCACGGGTACAAATTATATACCAAAACCTTCCTCATGAATCACTCTGTCTATTAGTGAAAACCGCATGAAAATCCGTTCAGTAGTTTTTCAGAATATGTAGTGACAATTGTTATTTTCTTCGCTAGAGAACTCCGATAAACGTGTGCGATCGGTGCTGATCATATAGGCACGCGCCGTCGCGTCGGCGGCGTCGGCCGTCTGGCCGGTACCGCTGAACCGCTATGTCCCTGCATTTTAAATCTGTAATATCTTCGAAAATATTAACTGAAATTACATGCTGTAAAGGGCCATTTTGATCTATATTAAATTCACAATATATTTAAGGTACTTAATTAGATAAGGATTAATGCTGTATTGCTTAAAATCGCTTCGAAAATAAGCCATTATTTCTCGTAAAAAGTAAAGGATAAAAAATGGTTATTGTGGGTTATCCCTAAGAGATAGACATATACCATTGCGGATTTTTTTGTAGACCTTTTTAAGGTGTACAATACCGTGGTACATTATTTTGATCTATCTCGTAGGGTTCAGCCAGCGTTTGCAATATAAACGCAAAAAAATGTGTTTATTTACGACATCACATTAGAAACCTCTAAAGTTATCAGTGTATCTCTACTATATTATACATGTATTATACATATAAACCTTCCTCTTGAATTACTCTATCTATTAAAAAAAACCACATCAAATTCCGTTGCGTAGTTTTAAAAATCTAAGCATACATAGGGACAGACGGATAGCAAGAAGCGACTTTGTTTTATACTATGTGGTGATATAAATTTTTTTTTTGTGATATAACAACAAATAAACAATTTTGGATTTTTTCCTTTACTTCTTGCGAGACTTGATTTTTTTTAAGGGACCGCAGATACAAGTATTTGGTATTAGCAGATACAAGTATGCATCTATAGGTTCCTGAAAAAAAACGAGTTGACAGACAGACAGACGGACAACCAAGTGCTCCTATAAGGGTTCCTGTTTTCCTTTTGCGGAACGGAGCCCTAAAAACGCAAAGTACACCCAGTTAGTAATCTTATGTGACGATTAAAACGTAGAACATGCATACAGCCGCAGAGTTGACGTGCTCACTCAAATTTAAAACTTATGAATCAAATGCAGCACACCTTTCTATGCCCGGGTACATTATTGTGTTCATACGTAGGCTCACAGAAAAGAAGAGGAATGAGCTATCAAGTTAGTTCACCGCAGAGGAGCAGTCATACAGCGACTCGGTTGGTTATAAAGGAATCACCTAGAAATATTTACTATGAAGTTAAAGTTAATTGATATCGCGAACCAGATATTACAGATTGCAAGTTTCTACGTAGATGTCTGTTAGTTTTGTTTTACTTCCCAACACAGTAGAAAGCTCAATTTGAAACTCTTTTCTTTTAATATTTCTTGAGAGTTATGTTCTTTTATTGCAATAGTTCAAGTAACAGTAAAGGTCTTATGTATCGCAAAGACGAAAGGTATAGTGAAAGTTTTTTAATAATTGGGTACCTCGTAAAGTCCAAAATCGCTATCTCTAAGCTTATGACTTAGATCTACCTTGTGAATAATGTAGATAGCGGTAGGTATGGTCGCGTGTTGGGCATTATGAAGCAGCTTGCGTGACAGTGATACACTGTTTTGTAGTGTTTACATCGCTTTATAATCGTTACGGCGTCAAACGCAAGATTTTTCGACAGTTTTATATTTCCTTCTGATGCTTCATTTATTACGGAATTGAACATATACCACATGTTTTCTGATCAACCTTTTAGTAGGTGGATACTGAAGCTTATGGTTGTAGTTTCTTTAGCAGAAAGAGTAGTAGTTGTTGTCTTTGTCGATTAAAGCGTGAGAGAGTGAGATTCTTCCCTTAATTTCCTTAAGGGTAAGTTCCTTAGTCTGTACCGTATCATTTCCAGTCTTTCCAGAGACAAACTGGAACAAGTAAAACTTGGTAATCATTTGACGACTGATGGCGAGCGATTACTGGTGTCTATAAAAACTGACAAAATCTCTTACGCATTGTAGTCTTTAACCTCTTCTCTCTCAAGTACCGCCAATCCTGTTACCCAAAAGAAAGTTAAACATGTAGAGATTCCATAAATAAAGTGCTTAAACTTACGTAAGCTAACGATAGTCAAGTGTTTTTTGAAGCGCATTTTTATTATTTTATTCTTTTCGAGCTAATTCATACTTAAGTAGTAGTAGTTCAGATAGTTGATATTTGTCCTAGACTTCAGTCTTTGAGTACTATTTCTATTTTTTTGAAAGGATGTCAAATAATATTTTAATAATAATAACTTCACACATCTCACATAGGGCTGTCTGATCCCAAACTAGGCAGAGCCTGTACTATGGTAACCAGACTGCTGATAAACGTACTTAAATATTTCTAAATACATACATATCATAGATAAATTACACCCAGACACAGAACAAATGATCAAGCTCATCACACAATTATTTATCTTGGGTGGGAATCGAACCCACGACCTCTGGTTTAGCAGTCAGGTTCACTAACACCCAGGCCAGTCAATTATTTGTACTCAAACTTATTCAATGCCTTTTGTACACGATATTTGTTAACAAGTCGGGTCCAATCCACAAGAGAGTGAGTGATAAAATCAACACTGTCTACACAATTGCACTGAACCCACTGGGGAGCGCTTGTAGTTTGGTTGGCAGTGTTCACGATGAAATTAATGTTACTAGTACTGGCTTATTTACTCTTTTGTCCAAATACAGGGCGTGTCTCAAGGGAGTGGACGTTACGTGACGTTTACGTGAGGCTTAGGTATTTTTAATATGGTTTAGGGGACATTTACATAGCGATTTTTGTATTTGTTGCAACTTTTTCTAAATATTAAAGGTACTTTATATTTTTATACATCTAGTTTAAAAAAGCTATCAACCTGCTCGTTATCGATATCTGTAATCGTGTTATCTTTATTTCCCCGTTTGGTCCCCTTATAATTTATTTAACCGAGTGTTTATCAATATATCGCTATGGTCTTTTCTTCAAAATGTAATCAATAGTAAGCTTCTAAATTTCTTTATTGTGCACCATTCACTCAAAATAGAATACAGACAAATTTATTGTTGCGATAACTGACAATGTTATATCTATGCATAGATACTCGTATAACATTCATACTTATTTCAATGGTGTCAAAATGATATTTGGTACGATTTCCAAAATCTTTATCGATATAATTTTAAGAGAATCATCCTTATGATTCAATAAAAGTAAAAAGATAAACTAATTATAAATTCGCCTCAGTGCATCGTCTGTGCATACATTTTAAGCAAATGAACAAATAGGATTATCTTTTGTATTCGATATATTGACGAAAACCATTGACGTACAAAGCAAAGATTTGCTACAGACTATTAAGTATTAGCAACGAAGATTACTTTAGGAATTATCGTACCGTGAAGGTTGAATCTATATACATACACTAACTTTTGAACGCGACTTCGTCTGTGTGGTGGCCTACATCAGACATCGTAGAGTGTAGGCACAAAAAATCAATCAAGACTACTTGATACTGCGTACTAAAGCAATAAGGTTGGATAGAAAAACACGACTTCAAAATAAAAATCACTAAAAAGCTAAAAAAAACCTCTTAGTCTATTTTCCCCTTAAATTTTATTTTATTCTTAATTAAAATTTATTTATTTCACAACTTTTAGTAGGTTAGGGCACGCTACAGTGAAATTAAGTAAATTAGGCGTTAACTGGCGAAAATCCATTGTTACATAGTAATTGAGGAGGAAACCCCACCACTCACCCTCGGTTTGTAGACCCCAGACACCAACGATGACAACAGCCTAGGATAAATCTCAACGAATTGCCATAGACATATTTTACATTGCTGCCGAATATTCCTGAGGATACCTCGTGTAGAGGAAAAACACTTCTCGATGTATTATTACATGTCAGCGGAAGATTGGAAGTTAAGGCTTTGGAGGTACCTGCCAGGCCTGCCAAGTATATGTCACTGTAGAGGATGTTCGGTTTGGATTCCCTGACGTAGGAAGGCTTTCGCTGAACGCCATGGTTTGGTTCATTATCCAAAGTGAGAGTGTTTCGGATTCTGTCGCCTCGTTTTGTGAAGAAGTGATATCCGTAAGATGCTGTAGAAAGGGAACAGAAGGCGGCTAGTATTCTCCCGTGCCGTTCAGGCCCGGAGAATACAAAAAGATCTGCCATGCTGCCCGTTACCCGGCAAAGGCAGGCCTGAGACGGTGACGTGACGTGTTCCGTGTGCACCTTTCTGACGGAAGGGGGGCAAGGTCCCGATTTACTTCTGTCCATTTCTTATATTTTCTCAGCTTTCTTTCTCTATATGCTCAATTCTAATTAAGGTTCGGTTGCGGTTCGTTTTGGTCTAAGAACACTCGCTGGAACGAGCCTTTTTATTTGATCTTTCGCCCACTTAAATTGGTTGAGTTAGAGGGAAGGTAGGTGTGAACATTCAACTTAAACTTAATTCTGAGGAGCACCACGGGTCCTCCTCATTAGTATTAACGTGCACGCTACCTCTACTAGATAATCGGGACAGAAAAGCTAGGGTGAATTAAAATCCATAACGGATTACATGATTTGAATAATTAACACAAATTAAAGTTAATCTATACTTTACTACATATTATAAAATAAAGTCCCCCGCTGCGTCTGTCTGTCTATCTATCTGTCTGTTCGCGATTACCTGAAAAAATACTGAACGGATTTTCATGCGGTTTTCACTAATAGAGAGTGATTCATGACAAAGGTTTAGGTATATAATTTGTTAAGATTTTATGTAAATTGATTGAAATATGTTGATGATTGTTTAAGACTCTTCTCTTAAGAGAGTTCTACTACTCGTGTGAAGCCGGGGCGGGTTGCTAGTAATAGCTAATATAAATGTGAAAGTAACTGTCTGTCAGTCTGTTACGCTTTGACGTCTTAACTACTGAACCGATCATGATGAAATTTTGTATACAAGTTGACAGAGGTACAGAGAAGGACATGGAGTACCTTCGCGAGGGATAGAAAAATAACTGTTTAAGGACTGTATGAAATAAACCAGAAAGTTTTTCTTATTCTCAACTCAAAAAGTAAAATATTCTGGCAACCAAAAAACGGTTCTAGAGGAAATCACAGTTTTCCCAAACCATTATCCATTAAGTATAGGTAATTACTCCAACAATAGGGCGTTCTTTCCCTTCGTTTTTTTCGGTTATAAATTGTGCCGTTCCTTTATTTCACAATCATTCAAGTACAAGAAGCCATCTTTTTTTCTTTTCTGAACTAAATATAAATTAAATTTACTTTTTATTCGTTTGCTTATTTTTTTCTGTTGGTCCGTAGGAATACCAGACCTCCAGAGTTAATAGGTGGACTTACTGCCATTGGCATTCTTTAACAGTCAGGCTAAGGGGACGCAAAGAGGACATTCTATAATTGATTACCGATCGCCGCTGCTCGAGAGCTACTGATCCCACTGACTATTATGTTCATGTACTGGGTTTCTAGCTGCCTCTTTTTTACAAACTTTGCCTGTGAAAACCAATCTGTGAAACAAATAGTCGCCTGCGAGATTACCAGACTGATACGACCTTAAAGGCTGACGCACTTGACTCTTCAGGCTGAGGTATCAATGGGCGGTGGTAGTCACTTGCCATCAAAAGACCCGCTGCTAGTTTGTCTCTTATACCATAAAAAAAACTAAATTAGAACGGAGTAGTTTCATCTATTAAAAATTACGGTAGTGAGAATTAAATCCATAAATTCATCTCGGACCAAGACTAGCAATGTCAGTAAGGATAAGTTAGTATCACATAGGTACTTTTAACAGAAAAAGAACACGAGAGATTTAAAAAAAAGTTAACCATCTCTACTTTAAATTTCCCACCTGACTAGACAATTCTAGAAAAAAAAAAATGTAAAATTTTCAATCATAGTGCTTATGAATATTATTGGGACGTGTGGATCACGAGGAGTCTCCGCATAAGGGCTTAACACTTGAAATCTTAGAAGTATCTCTTACACATTAATAAGGTTACAAGCGAAAGTTTCTGACAAAATAATTAGTTTTCATGTCAAAACCTGTGATAAGGTGCTTTCCAATTACCTAAAATAGTGTCACAACTTTATCATCAAATCGTTTTCGCATTCCCAAACCTTGAAGTGAATAGAGAATAGTAAGACAACGTTATAGACAAAGTCATGTGTACGTTAAACTAATTAGAAAGAAAAATATAAATACTTGAATAAAGTAAATATAAGGTATACCTATACGTATAAGTACTCATTACGAAATATAAATACCTAGTACCTGGGAGACCGAGCTTCGCTCAGTAGGTTTTTGTAAAATTGTCATTTATTTTTGTAAAATTGCTTTTTTACAGGTAATACAACTATGCAGTTGAACTTAAAATAACAAAACTGTATCTGTATACAAAATTTCCGAGGTAACCGAAATATAAATAACATAAATAAATACATACATACAAGAATTACTCGTTTAAAGTAATTAGATATTTACACATATTTTTAAGTAATATATATATAACATATGAATATTAAAAGACGTATTATAAGTCTGATTTATTGTTAGGAGAGAAAATAATCCATGGTTCTCCGCTTGAATACGCTTACAGAAGGGCTGTCGCGTATGCGATTCAAGAAATGATTCGTTTTGCTTACGGACGGTAAAATTTTCGTTGAAAAGTCAACTAAATTTTACCGTCTGTAAGTAAAACGAACCGTTTCTTGATTATAGGAACCGGGTATAAAAGAATTTGTCGTAACGAGTAGACGTTTGGGAAGGAGTTCGAAGGAGAAAAGAAGAAGAGGAGTGACAGGGCTTGCTCCTGTGAACAAAGTGTTCGAAGCGCTCACGCAGATATGATGGAAAATTAGGGTTTTATAGAATTGAATAAAGTAGGGAAAGGATGTGAACATCTCAATGTCGCCAAATAGATAGCCAATTCAGTTTCTTTCGGAATTCCGAAACATGATCATATTTTCTTAAGCCAAATATGTAGCGGATGCAAAGGTTTTGCAACCGTTTTAACTGATTCCAGAGTTCTTCAGTAGCGTCGAGAAAAGAGACATCAGCATAGTCAAGAATGGGAAGGAGAAGGGATTGAGAAAGGTAGACTTTAGTCTCAAATGGAAGAAAAAAAATGAAGACGTTTAAGGGAGTGATATGTTTCAAAAACTTTCCTACTCACCTCTGTTATATGAGTGGTCCACAACATGTTACAGTCTATAAAAACTCCGAGATTTTTGACATGGGTCTAATATGGTATAACAGTGTTATTATATAAGACTGGAGGTAATGATGTGTGGTCGAGGCTATTATACAAGTACGCGCCACCAATAATTCATCATCATTTAATTTTCGGAAGGGGGTAAGTGTTTACATCTGTCGTGGGTAGGTCTGCTTATCCTGCTATATCTTTGTTAATGGTTTTTTATAATTCTTTTCTATTATAACAAAAAAGAATTAATCTCTAAGGTTTAAGTGCCTTGTAGTTTGATCACACTTTACGAAATCGACGTTACACCGCAAACCTCATAAGATAGTAATTATTTTGTGGTTTAAACCGTTTAGAGGCCGACTATTGTCTGCGAATGCTAAAATAGTATAATATAAAACAGTATTGATTATATTTTGTATTTATTGAAGTTAAAATGTTTTGTTTGCGTATCACCATTACTCCCACGACTTTTGCTTAAATGAAATTGAAGTTTACTTTATAGGTACTCTTATACTCGTATTATCACCAATTTTATTAACGTAATATTTTAGTACACTTTATTTATGAAAGCTACGCGTTGCTTTGTATTACTTCAAATGAACTGCAAGCCCAAGGAGAGCGGATTAATTCGACCTACTTATGCTAAAATGTCTAAATAAACATATCAGTTGCAAAGGAAATTGTTGTTGGTTGTGGTTAGAATATGTATATGGGAAATGCTGTATATTAGGAATAAACATTATTAATATGCAATTGTCAGTTACATACATTATAACATTACACACTACACTATTTTAATGACACAATAATGGAATGTACACCAAGGCGATTTCGTGAATCTTCGATACAGCGATTTACAACATACGGGAAAGTTATCACTTACCAGTGTTTAAAAAACAAAAGTTTTTTATTGTTTCATTTTTAAATTTATTTTATTTTTATTATTTTCGTTATAGTGACAATAGAAATATGTACACACTTTGTTTAAATTTTAACTGTCTACCTATTACAGTTCATGAGATACAGTCCCCTGACAGATAGATGGACAGATAGCGGAAGCTTAATAGTAGGAGTTATACAGTTTCGTAGACACCCTTTGGGTACGGAACCCTAAAAATACCAAAGCAGTTTGCCACTTTACTTTTAATTACTAACCAATTTCTATGTAGGTATTTATGACTTTATTAAATATAACAATAATTGGTGACTACGTTTTATACCTGCCCATAACTTCTGTCTTTGCAATTTTTTTATTTTCAAATTAACATAATAATTCCATATTATTGTCGCTCATAATAAAGATACACAAAATCGTCGTGTATCAACATATCTTCGAAATTGTCATGAACATAATAAGTAACGGTGGTTCACCAGCCAGCTTGGTTGATGTTTACAGACACTAATATATTTTAACATACACTGCGTTTCGGACATTCCCAGTAACAGATATTAAACTTTTTACATATGTTTACTCTGCTGATAGTCAGTGTGCTGGCAGTTGTCATAACATATTGTCACTTGCAATAATAATAACTTGAGACACTTCACTCTGATACCAAACTAGGCAGAGCCTGCACTATGCTAACCAGACTTTTGATATATTTCTAAAAACATTCTGACAGAAAACAAATGATTGTGGTTACCATAATTATTTGGCTTAGGTGGGAATCAAATCCATGACCTCTGGTTCAGCAGTCAGGATCTACTAACCACTAGACCAACATGCCCATCAACCGCAATACCTGTGATCGTTGTCGTAAGTAGAACAAAAAGAATAAGAGATTTTAGAGAAAGGAGAGAAGAGATGATCTTATTTTAATCGTGAGAGAGCCATGCTTCGGCGAGTATGTGCCGGCTCGACCGGAGTGATCCCACGGCCTCACAGAACACCGGCAGTGAAGCAATGATTGCGCTGTGTTTCACCGAGTGACTGAGATTAGCGGAGGCCCGAACCTTTCCCTTTCCCCCTTTTCCCTCCCCTCTCCTCTCCCCATCTTCCTCATTCCCCCCCTCTCCCCCTTTTCCCTTCCATAAAGGCCCGGCAACGTACTTATGACTCTTGAGTTGCAGGTACCCACGGGCCGCGGTAGTCACTTACCATCAGGTGACCGGTCTGCTCGTTTGCCTCCCCGATCCCATATTTAAAAAAATATGAACTACAATAAATTAGCAACTTGTATTTAGCCCTAAGAACTTATGATCTAAGAATTCAAAACAAGAGTGTTTTTGAATGCGATGTTATTAAGGTAAAGGTATGAGGTTTATTATTGTTTGTTTTTCCTCAGATTAACGTAACTCTAAAATTCTATTTTGTTTCAACACCAAGTGTATCCTTTTTTCTGCCGCCCCTGCAGTGAAGCTTTTCATGCTGTTTTCGTTTTTCAGTGTTTCTGAGCGCGCTTGTTGTTTGAAGCGTCTCTGTACTACGGAACCGTTTAGCTTTTACACAGTTTTATATAAAAATTTACAAGCCTTGGTACGTTTATGTTTTAATAAAGAAATATTTATTTTATTCGTATAATTCGGGCACCTGTAACCGGCGCGGTAGGAAGTTTCACCAATTGAAATAGGGCTATAGTCGGGCATCCCCGAAATATACACGTGAGTAAAAACATTTAGGGCAGAGACAAATAAGCCTATGTGAGTGTGAGAGTGTTTTGACGGCCTATGAGAAGCGGCAGTAGTGCATACGACCGTCACGTCTTTTTTTAACCCCCGATGCAAAAAGAGGGGTATTTGACGTGTACGTGTGCCTGTCTATCTGTGTGTCTGTCTGTGGCATCGTAGCTCCCAAGCGATTGGATCGATTTAAGTTTAAGTTTTTTTGTTGTTTAAAAGGTGACTTTATCGAGAGTGTTTTTAGATATAATTCAAGAAAATTTGTTCAGTCGTTCGAAGATCACTAGCTCCTTTCTAATCGTCGAAGGGATTTTCGAGTCGGGGGATTTTAAATTTATGATTATTTTCTTTTTTTTATTGTCTGGAGGCACGGGTCGCGAGTTCAATGCTTACTCAGTGCAAATATTTGCATTGGTCTGGGTGATTCAATTTACAATATGTATTTACAAATAAAAATGTTTAATCTAAGTAAAAAAATCTAAGTCTGTTTATCCGTGTTCTAGAACGCATAGTAAAGTAAGATGCATGTAACTCGGGACTTAATCACGATAATATATATAAGATCGAAACTTCGGGTAACCAAAGGGAGTGCCGGCGGAGTAGAATAGCACCACCCCATATCTTCCCGTGAGTATCGTAAAAGGCGATTAAGGGAGTTTGAGAAAGTCCTGACCCCCTTGTAAATTTCTCACCGTGATACTGTTCCATCTGTCTGAGTCTTGCTCCGGTCGTAACGGTCCCCGTTCAACTGGGTCCACAAGAACAAAGATGAGTATGTGCACCTGTGTTTTGCGCGTACACTTGTGCACCTTAATAAATCCTGCGCATCTGATCGCTTCCTACGAAGTGGTCGCCACGCCGAAATCGGTCGAAACGATCAATCAATCATCATCATTATCGCGATTAAGTCCCGAGTTACAAATTTAATATGGATCAAAGTCGCGACAGTTTAAAAACAACCATAGTAAAGTACAAGCTCTGCTTAATTTGGGTATATCTACATAGCGATATGTTGCGTGTCGAAGGATATTATAACTATATTATTGTTATTGGTATTACCAAAATTATATAAAAACAAATCTATAAGCATAGAATGGGTTTTACCGGTTTTTAGTGTATTTTTTAATAAAAGTGCAAACTGTTTAAAAAAAATACTAAATACCTCTTTCAAAGTCAAGATATTTTAAGACTACTTTAAAAATTAAAACTTTATAACTTGAAAATGACAAACAACAAACAAAGGCAAAACAATAAAAAGCAAAAACATATACGAAAGGATATATTTATCAGGATTTACAGCAAATAAAACATCAAAACGATGCCTTTGACGACAGTAAATTATTTATCGTATTTCATTGAATGTTTTATAATGTTCCTATGTTATCTTGTTTCCATCTTTTACTTCGGTTCACGCAGTCGGACTATTTGTTTTTTTAAATACAAGAATTACTTATTAAAAAATGGAAAGGATATGAAATTACACTTCAACCGATACAATACTTGTATTGCATAAAAGCTCAAAGATGTTTCAATAATAATATAACGAAGTTTTTAGTTGAATCATAATTTATTGTTCAGCTTCTTGTTTGTTTTAAGTAATCTCTTTTGTAAGGTGGCACTTAAATTAGCTGCAACAGGTTTGACTCCGGTAAACGAAGATAAATCGGTTTTAAACTTTGCCAAATAGCCAAGAAGACATTTGAAAATGTAATGTTTTCAAAAGGATACTCTATAACATTCTAAACTATTGTTCTGATTCTACTGGGGATTCCAGGGACGTCAGTGATATTGATACCGTTAATTGCTTACAAATATATGTATTAACCGTGACCTTGAAACAGCCTTAGTATCCCTTCCGATAACCCGTGACCATGGCGATATCAAATATAACAACATAGGGCCGCTACGACAGCTTTTCGAGTTCTATGGAGCCGTTACGAGGCTTAAAAGAAAGAGTATTTACTGTTTGGATCAATACAAAATTAGCAGAAAATATATTTTTCTTTTGTTTAATTTTACTAATAGGTTTCGTTTACAAGCAAGGTCGGAACTTTTAAAATTCTAGAATAAAATCGGGAAACTTCAGACGATGAGGCGAGACAGTTAAATTCAAATTCTCGTTGCTTTCAGGAACCTTAATCACGTATTCATGACGTATTTGTAAATGCAATATCGGAGATACGACAACTACTAATTCGTATTCAAATATTAGCTGTATGTATGTAATGTACCGACGGAAGATGAATCTACGTCATCACTTTGGGTAAGTCGTATCTTTACCCTACGCTAAGGATTTAAATCTATACTCATGTTATGAAGCCTTGAGGATTTTTTTTTGTCTGTGTGTTTGATTTAACACATTTAAACCAGGAAAAAAATCGTTTAATAAGGAAGGCTATGAAGGATGTTTCGTACTTATACTCTAAAATCGAAGTTAAATTAAACATCTATTGAAACTACTGACAAACTCTGTAATAAACTGGAGTTCTACATAGTTCAATTTTAATAATAAGTTTCACCTACAAATGCAGCATAACTTAAATTGTTTTATCGGTATATCTTGAGTTCATATCGACTTCGTTGCGCTACAACACATCAAATGACATTTTGAATAAAAGCGCAAATAATTGGATCCCATATCATGGCAACAACACGGTAGTCCTGAAAAGAGATTGTAGGATGACTTGGACTCCTATCAAGTAGACTGGTGATAAATGACAATAGATAGATAGCATTAAATGTGGGCAGGCCTTTGTTTTGCAGTGGGATAACACGAACCAAAGAATCAGATAAAAAAAGTTTTGTTTATGTCATCATCACATCTACAATAATGTATCAATATAAATCCATCCAATACAAATCGTATTGATTTGGATTTGTGTTTGCCTCCCAAAAGGATTTGTGTTATAGTATCTACTGGTGTACTATCCTAAAGCTAAAGATTTGCCATTGTGTTTCTAAGACTGAGAAAACAGTCGACAAATGGTTTAGACAATTTCGTTCAAGTTCATTCTAAAGCCAAAGGCTTACGTCGAATCCAGTTTCATTCGCATTAACAGTATAAAGTGGGAAAAATGTTTTGTATCTCGTGTCCTTATTGAATTCAGTTTAGTTGCTGTGATGTTAAAAAGGATAAATTAATAAATAATATTATCTGAAATACTATGAGCACTCTTTAGGGTTAGATCAGGTCAACAAATACGTGACCGTCGACGACATACCGTCGCAGCATCGATACTTCACGCATTTCAGGTGCAGTATAGCGCACCTTGTGATTGAATTAAGTGAAAGTCCGATACGGCCTCCTATGAGGGTTTTATCACGAATAATAAAGGTCTACGTATACATTTTTCTGAAAAGAAAATAATCAAGATAAGATGTTAAATCTAACATTTTTCAGTAGCAAAGCGTGCATAAATTTAACGGGACAATATGCTGATGCTATTAATAGGTCAATTTCATCCTACTCATTGTCACTCTTTAAATAGAAAAGAAAATAAGAAACACTGGTGGACCTAATTATAGAACATGAACTGCTCTGTTTAAAAAGTATCATGAAAGTCATTAAAAAGATATCGTTCTAAATTTAAAACGTTTATTAAATTAATTTAAAGTGAAAAAAAAATGCTTAAAGTGCCTTTCATTTGTCGTACTTATGACTCAAAGTTTTACACTTATTTGCGAAACAGAAGTAAAAACAAAAAAGATACTTACACTACATTCAAACTGAGAGAAAAGATATTTGTATTTACGTATTCAAACATTAGACACTTATTTAATTCATTAGTTACACTTATTTCGGTTCATTATTGTGGTTACCGTTATAAATCAAATAGGGTCAGGAAGGAACACGATTTCTTTGTTTCAACTGAAGCGAGGTGACAACACTTTACTAAATTTTAGGATAATATTTTTTTAAATGAAGTAGTTTATTCTATACCAAATAATTTCAGTGTACGCATTTATTATAGTAAGTATGTAAGCCTACATTTGTAAAGGAGATAAATATCGTTGATGTAGCGTATAACAAGCGCTTTGATAGTAGCACCTAACTCGATACAGATCTGAAAGATGCTGCAATGCTGAACTAGACTGTTTCGAGACGGCCTCACAGAAAACCGGCCGTGAAGCAATGCTTGCATTGCATTTCGCCGCGTGAGTGAGATTACCGGAGGCCCTAACCCTTCCCTCTCCCTTATTCCCGTCCTTCCCCTCTCCCCCTCTTCCCACTCTTCCCCCCTCACCCTCTTCTCCTACGGCGACGCACTTGTGACTCTCGAGTTGCAGGTGCCCATGGGCGGCGGTAGTCATTTACCATCAGGTGAACCGTCTGCTCGTTTGCCCCCTATACCATAAAAAAAAGAAAAGATAATGAATGATACTATGATTGAGCTCTGCACCGGTGACGACTGATACAATATTAGAAAATTTAGTAAGAAGAACTCTGAATCTATTCATACAACTATTTGGATCATGTTTTTATTCCATTTATTTATATTTTGCAAGAGCATGTAAAAAAAATCTAACCACATTACCTAAAAAGAAAGATGGTATTAATTAAAGCTTAAGTTTTTAATACAAGATCTCCTTCAAAAGCAAGAAGCAGTGAGATGAGATTCAAAGCCGATGTTGTCATATTATATGTGAAGTTATATAAATTTGTATTATTATGATAAATCAAAAAAAATTGTTTGTTTGAACATCTATCAGATCATCAGATATCTAATCTAAAAGTTTACTTAGATTAATTGTTTTTGCGTACCTATCCATTTGGAAAGGCAACAGATGAACAGACTATATAACATGTGGTGTACAGAAGTGAAGCAATACGGATAAACGCCGACAGTTTAATGGAATTGTCCATTAAACTGTCGGCGACTAAACAAAACGACTTATATCTCGTTGTATGCAACACAATTTTTGTCATGCGTATGTATGTGTATTTTAGAGCCACGTCACACCGCCTACATTTCAGTTTTACCAACCTACGACGTTTTAAAGAATAACAATCAACGAAACATCTTTTCCACTGTTGGGTCCATAAGTAAACCTTAATGTATTTCAACGTTCGTATGGAAACATAGCTGCATTAAATTTTCTGTACTTCGTCATTTCGAGCAGACAGTCCATGTTTAATGGTCTGCGAAGAGCTGTATTTGTTAGAACAAAAGGCCCTCAAGATTACACTCATTGTTCGTGAACATATATTTTCATACACATTCTCCACGAGGAATTTCTTAAAGCTCCACATAAATGCAAAACTTGTTAAAATAACTTTGGGACATTTACACAGTGTTATCTTGAACCAAACCTGTGCCATATGTGCTTAGGACACGGATAATCATAATAATATGTATTTTGATATTTTTATTCGGAAAATTCGTGCCTACTATATTTAGAAATACGCACACCAATACAAATAAGGCACAAATATTTGATTTTGATAGTAGTTATATGTATAAATGTATATGCATGTACAATATATTATTAGGGGGTTTTTCAAATGTCCATAATAAGAGCCAAAACGTTAACAAATCTACTTTGTTGGTCTATATATTATTATATAGCATGATTTGGGGCTTATGTTTACGTACTATGATGGGGTAGAGTAACTATGGATTTTTATGAGAAAATACTCAGTTGTAATTCCAGGTCACGAAACGTGCCTGGTAGACGGCAATAGGTCTCCTTCCTATTACGTGAGACACACCTCTGCCTACTCCTTCGGAGATATAAAAGCTTGAGTCTATGAAAAGGCTAAGAGATCAAAACCGTTTTAAGGGACATATAGAGAAGATAATTTTTTTTGACGCATATGTTTTTAACCGACTTAAAAAAAGGAGGAGGTTCTCAATTCGACTGTATTTTTTTTTTCATGTTTACTACCTCAGAACTTTCGACTAGGTGAACCGATTTTGATGATTCTTTTTTATTTGAAAGCTAGTGCTTCCCGAATGGTCTTATTTCAATTTGGTAAAGTTCTGACAATGCCATCCACGATAAAACCATATAAGTCTTTTATAGAATAGTTTTTTTATGTCGGTTTTTTTCAAAAGTCTTTTTGAGTCAAAATTTTTTATATCTCCCTATGACACGAAAAATTAAAAAAAAGATTTCCTGAAGAACGCAAGTAAAAGGGGCTCGATAGCCACAACAACTAATCTTTTTCAAATGGCATATACACACATATACACAATATATAATGAATATTGTGGCGAAGAAGATATGATAATATAGCCAAGGAAACTAAACGATGACAGCTCAACAGACTGAAAGATAAAATATGGTACAATATTTCCGTGGACACCAAATAAAAGATACTGGCCACAAATGAGGCGTGCCATGTGTGCCGAAGACAGTAATGTCCCCATAAGTTGCGCTGCTGGAAGCACGCCACGATACAACGCGTGGCGGATTGGGTCATATCAGGTTGTGGGCACACCAGGCGCCGCACATATCGGCAATATATATATATATGTCACATTCGTGACTTGTAAATTTGAAAATTTAAATTTTTTCTCTTTATACAACTACGTTGATAAATGAGCTCTTGTTTGATAATCTAATCAGCCATTGCCCGCAGACTAGCCGCTAAAATGTAATATTGAATAGAATAGAAGTAGTGTTTAAATGCAATCCATTTCGTTCCGATTTGGACAGAAACTTGGTGCACCGTACGTCCATGCGGGTTTATTGCTATTTGTTTTCCTAACTTCACCATTACATTACTTGTGTACGTAATATATCCCAGAATATTATTATTATAACTATATAATACATACAGACAAGATAAATATGAATTAAAGTTGAAATCTTTAAAACAGGTAATTAGATTTACATAATATATATATAATATAAGAACTACAGTACTTAAAACAAATTACTCATAACAAACGGCAGTCATAACCCAACCAATGGGAGCTATGCTACAGATAAATACTAACAGAAACCGGCAAACATCGATGTCAAAATTTGCATAACACCCAACTTTTTTTTGCGTTTTAAATGAAATGAAATGAATGTAACAATTTTGGCAAAAAACACGTGTTTTCTACAGTTTGTTTTTGGGACAGTGTATCGTAAGCCTTACATCTAGTGTTACATTATTCCGCTGCATTTACGTGATATCTGAGAAAGACACGTGCAACGTTTTGTACCATAACTCATGCTAAAGCTCAGCACTGGTATGAATAATGTGTTTCAAGATAACCACACAATACTGTAATAAACCAAAAATAAAACTATTTATACGCTTTATACACAGCATACGCTATTAGTTAAGTATATTGAGTCTTCTAATATAACAATTAAACTCAATGGTAGAAAAAGAAACTCGTGAGCAAGAAGAAGTCACTATTTATGACCACGAACTGGGGTTATCAATATTGCCTGAAAGCTTTGTTAACCGAGCTTATGCTAAATTCTACAAGGCGCTTTTAAAAGTAAGCAGATAACAGCGTCCATAGATACTTCCAACACAAAACTATGGTAAATGTACTAGAGGTCTTCTGTAGAGTGCAGCTTTTCTACAGCCGCCGATCCAATAGCTTTTTTTTAGTTTAAAAACTATCGGAGCTTCCTATTTAATTTACTGTGTTAGATAAACTGTTATTTTTCTGAATCCGAGGAATTTGAGTTTTTGATTCGGAAGTTCTCAGTAGCAGCACGGAAATATGGTTACGACTATAGACTCGATCTCTATTTTGGGGACCCGATGTAGATGTGTGATGCATATCTGCTTACTCTACTTAGATACACTAGTGTAATGTATAAAAATTTAATTATTTCATAATAATTAATACGTCACTGAGTTTGTGTACAGTCCCAAACCCATTATTTAGACCATTGTTAACGTTGCTGATTGGCATGTGTGGCAGCATGACAGTGTTGTGCAATTGACGGATACACGTCTATTTGATTGATTGGAATTAACTGAGCTAATGGAACACGATTCCAAAATGATCAAATTGTATCAAACGTGTGATATATATATATATATATATGTTTGTTTGTGAGACAAAAGGGCAGATACCAAAAAAAGAACAAGAATATATGGTAAAATTCTTGTATTATGGTAGTATAAACATATTGCTATACGTTATGTATGTTTAATTGCGAATACCTGTCAATAGCTTTCGTTGTTATTTCCTATAGCATTTATTGTATGTATTTCATGCTGTTCATGTACATTCACGCATTTTCAAAGCTTTCCTTTATCTTTCACAACTATTACAATTACTTCTGTACATATTATAACGTTATATGTGTGTATACATAATAATGTATGTGTATTTATTTAGTTATATGTGTTAAGTATCATTATATGTATCGTCAGCTGCCACTTAATCACTGATGCTAAATCTATCCAAAAGTTGTCAGGTAGAAATCGCTTTTAGCGATAAGACCGCCCATTGTACGTAGCTTTAATATTAAATTTAAGATCTATTTTTACCTCGACGCAAAAAGGAAGGGTAATAAGTTTAACGTGTGGATCTGTGTGCCTGTCGGGGCATCATAGCCCCTAATCGGAATGGACCGATTTTGATTAAGTTGTTTCTGTTTGAAAGGTGACTTGATCGAAAAACCGGTTTTAGCTATAATTCAAAAAAATCTATTCAGCCGTTTAAAGACCATTAGCTCTTTTCTAAACGTTAATGGGATTTTTGAATCGGGGGTATTTGAAATATTGAATATACATATGCTTGTAAGACTATATAGTTCAGTTAATATTCTATTTTATTCTTTATTCCCGAAAGAATTCTGGTACCATTTTGTAAATGAAGGTTTTTAAATCAATTCATGAGAATAGCGCTCTTAAACGTATTAACTCTTCGGTTAACACAGGGTATTCAAAAACCCACACAAGAGCATACATCATACCTGTATCACTTGAACTCCGTCAACAATGTTTAAGTTAGCATAAATTAATGTCGCAACATGTCTGAATGTAAACAGTCAACCGTATCGAGTTTGCTCCAGTTCAGAAATCAAGACATAGTAGTTTCGTGGAACACACAGCCTCCAATTGTAATAGTCAGGTGACATTTGTTCGAACTAGGCTATCGTGAGTGGGTACCCACTTCACGTCGTTCTGTAGTTGTATGTTCCTTAAGTGCATTAGTTTGAACTTTGTCTAACTTTGGAGCATCCGAAACGGGAGGAATATAAAACGTTATACGAATGTAAAGTTGAATTTGGACTATTTTAGTTATGATTGCAAATACTTCTTGTTCTATAAAAGTGAATACTGAGAGCGTTTATTTTGCTATTGTGAGAAAATAATAATAATTTTGGTTGGTTTCTTTTATCGCCGGCCACCTGACGGTAACCCTCCTTGGGAAGGGAACCGTTTTCAGACGGGACAAAGAAAGCAGGTAAATTGGGGTAAATTAACCGGATAGGGCGATGGAGCTAGGGTAAGGGATGCCGCAAGTCTTGGATGGGAAACGGGACTGAGACTGCAGTAGCTCAAAGAGGCCGGGGTTGCCTAAATAAATGTTAAATTTCGCCCTATATGTGCATGATGCTCTGTATATGACTTTTCTATCAAATAGCACCAACCCACGCCTAGATCACAAATGGATTGAAACACAATTAAAAGAGTCATAGAGAAGTTGGATTGTGACAATAACGTACCTACATAATCTACAATTTTGTCAAATATCTGTTTATGCAAAATTTGTGGTAATATTATTGGTTGCTTCTGCTGCGGAAATACAGAAGTGGATTTACCCTGCTGCGAAATATTTAGAAGCTTTTTATTGTTTTGTAGTTTCAAAGGGTCTCCGTTTCCGTTCGTTGCTGGTTATCATAATGATGTCTTTTCTCAAGTGACTGAGTAATCAAATAGACATTGCTTTGGTGGCTGTAAAGATCGATGCGGGAACGACACATACTGCCACAGGCATGTTGCGGTTGCTGCCCTTGAGCCGTTTTGATGTCGTCTATGTCTCAGGCCTCATAACAAGGTTGCCGGTCACGCTTATTATTTTGACTAGCAACCCGCTCCGACTTCGCACGGGTAGCAGAGACATCTTCAAAAATAATCAACATATTTCAATCAATTTACACAAAATCTTAACAAATTATACACCTAAACCTTCCTCATGAATCATTCTGTCTATTAGTGAAAACCGCATGAAAATCCGTTCAGTAGTTTTTCACTTTATCGCGAACAGACAGACAAGCAGACGCGGCGGGGGACTTTGTTTTACAATATGTAGTGATATAATATGTAGTATTTTGATGAACAGAGAAACTTTACAATAACATACTCGTATATCAGCGCTTTCAATTAACGTAAACAGCACTCTCTTTTGATATCTACATTATACCATCTGCTAATAGAGCGATATAAAAGAAACAGAGCTACCATGCCTACCATACATGTGGACTAATCCTGCATCGGAAATACGTTCCTTGAAAGCAACAACTTTGACACTTACCGTCCTAGGTCGGAACTCCTGAAATCCTTATCTGCCATTAATGTGCGGGTATTTAATATTATACAAAATTGTTCCTTTAAAACATTATTCCAAATTTCAAATTTAGAACATTCTAATGTAGCGCGTGCACATCCGGAAACCTATTGGCTGACAACAACGGATAATGTTGCGTTTTTATTCCTGAAGCTGTTTTTAAATGATGGTAAAAAAAACAAAAATAGGTTCTGAGAGGGGAAAATGGCGTTCTAAATAACCTTCTACCAAAGTATTTTTCATTAAATCTGTTCAAGCGTGATACATCAGTATCTTCGTTGTAATTTCGTTAATATTGGAAGTAGAAAAGGTCAAATAAAGAGATGTTTACTAGGCATGCGGCCTACGTCATGAGGCCGCGGAACAATTATGTAGTGTAGTCGGTAGCGGTACGTGTGTAAGGCCAATTTGGCAGCCTTCCAATGGGAACACGCTCTCGATAACTGAATATGCAAGTGGACACAACTGGCGGTAGGGCTGTCAGGTAACTGGATCACTTAGTATTGAGTAAGTTGGTACTGGTAACTGGTACTGGTTGGTAACTGGTAAGTTGTGCTACAAGTTCACATACTTCTTGACGTATCAAGTATTTTATGAGCCCTTAATCTTTTGAACACATAAGTTCTAGCTAAAGTATGTTCTCTTTCGTTTTACGTCAATAAAGAATAAGACATTAAATAGCTAAAGCGGTGGGATTTTATGTTTTATAAAATAGTAATAAAAAGTGAGTGGCTACGCCTCGCTACAATTTTAACTAAACCAGCGGTTCCTCGGAATTCCCATCTTGGATAATGTGAAGTTTGAGGGGTTGGGTAAGGTTTAATTCCACAATAACGTTAAATTTAAAATAAAAATGCAAAGTACCATATATTTAGATCACAGTTTCTGTTAATTTTTATGCATAATCATCATCATTTATTTGAAACATAACAAAAGTATACAGCTGTGTCATAATTTTATTAAAATCTAAAATAATACAAAGTTGAAAGTAATGTTTTAGGAACTCAAAAGTCATGTTTACTTTTCGCACTGTTTTCGCAATTTAACAGGTACGAGGAACGAGAAAAGAAAACTGGAACAAAATCTTAGCAAATTTTTTATTCTTAAATTGCAATGTTTGTAAATAGTGGTGTTTTTCACCACTGTTTAAGCAAGCATAAGAAAATAGTAACAAGTAGGCGTAGAAAATAATAACGTTGTGTTTGTGTTGTGTGTCAAATTTACCAAACATATTATTTATACCTAAGTAACAACGCTGCCATAAGCTTGTGCAACTACGTTTGCGTGAGTTCGCGTCTTTCTGTTAACAAATTCTCGGTGGTAGCAAGGAATCTGGGAACGCTCCTAGTGTTTTCAGATTTCTTCTACCTACTTTTGCTCTTCTTTTCTACCTCTGTCTATAAACACAAGCAGTATGATTTCGCAGTAATTCTCTGGCAACCCTATATGAAAACACAAAAAAAAACCGTGACAGCTAACAGCGGTGTCTCAAATTCCAGCAGAAATTTGTTAACCACTTTGTTTGTTAATTCCTATTTATCTAAAATATTCAAATGTTTTTTTTAATTCTTATTAGGGATGCTTAAAAGAATCGCAGGTCAACCATAGGATTGCCAAAAATTTTCTACAATGGAGTGAAATGTATAATGTAATGTTTATACATTTATCCATCGTAAAACTCAAGACTAAAATTCAAAGGCTCATGGTTGCAGATATGCCAATTATTTATAGTCTTATTATGTACCTCAAAGTAGAAACAGACACATTTGTTATTCTAAATTGTATGTGCTTTATAAAGCTTTATAATCAATTTAAATATCTCGCTTAAAATCGAGAGACTGCGCTCTCCGGGAACAGGGCGTTTGTAAAACGAGCTTTATCGTAAAACGTTTTACACAGCTGTTTTAGTTATTTTACATGTATATTTACATTATTTACGTAATTCAATGGATATCGTTATAAAATCGGTAATGAAATTACCTTAAATGATATTTGAATTGAATGAGAATGTTAGAATTAGGAAGGTTAATAGTTTGATTTAGCAAACTCTGAAGACAAATAAACTGCAAAACATGTCGTTAACTACAGGCTTTGTAATCTGTGTATCCCAACATTAGCAAAAACAGTTTTCGGGAAACTGAGTCCTTAGACCCGGACACGACATTTATGTGAACAATTTTGCAGCCGGAATTACATTAGTTTTACCCTACTGTAATCCGCTTGTAGCCCGCCAGAGATTTACTTACGTAATTAACTGCAGATGAATAGATGAAGACACGACTTACCTGAAAAAGTAAAAAGAATAGTTCAATTAAATATTTAATCGAATTACAGACGTGTATGTCATATTTATACAGCTGTTACATCAACAATTTCTTAGAAAACAAACACTGCTATATTGTGGGAGAGCTCTGTTTTGGCACGTATGAGCCGGCTCGACCGGAGTGACCGGAACCTCACAGAAAACCGGCAGTGAAGCAACGATTACATTGCTTTTCGCCGAGCGAGTGAGATTGCCGGAGGCCCTAACCCCCCCTTCTTCCCCCCACCCCCTTCCTCTACGCCCCGACCTTAAAGGCCGGCAACGCACTTGCGACTCTTAAGTTGCAGATGCCCATGGGCGGCGGTAGTCATTTACTATCAGGTGACCCGTCTGATCTTTTGCCTCCCCCTGTATCATAAAAACAAAACAAATTAATCTGCTTTGACCTATCTGGTTTAAGGTTAGTTACTAGATTAAGTTATTTAGACTTTCATATTTGCACTTTCAGACTATTTTCGAGCTCTATTTAGTAAAATCCAACTTTCTGTTTTGGAAATCAGTTTCGAAAACAGAATTATTATTCTTCTTTGGAAACCAGGTTTCATTAAAAGAAAAATAATTCTGTTATGGAAACCGGTTTCCAAACCTTGGTTTCCAATCTGGCCGAAGGGATTGAACTTCTACTAGAAAGTGGGTGAGGCAGAGATTTATTTATATATAGGGTTTGTAACGCACGTTTGCTAAAACTGGTGTTCAGATCTGTGTGTAGATAGCTGTAAAGACCATGTGAACGACATGAACAATATTCGTGTACTAGTGCGAGCGTTAGCTCGTTATCACAACACGCGCTCAACGCTTATCTGAACATAGTTTCTAATATGCCCAGCGATTTAACCTATTCTAAAATTTAAGTATAAATGTCGATTTCTGCATTTGATGTTGTTATTTGTGATAACTGCTTCTTCATACTGATCTCAATAAAATGTTTTATACCCTGTAACTTGTCTATGTAAATATGTTTGTTCAAATCGAACTTTGTTAAATTATTCTAGCGGTTCCCGGCTGTTTCACCTGCATTTATGGTCACTGCTCCAGTCTTTAGGGTCGTAGCGTGATGTTACATAGCTTAAAACAGTCCTCAGTGAATACTCTATCCAGCACAAAAATAACTATTCAAATCTAATTGATAGTTTCAGAGATTAGCGGGTTTAAACAAACAGTCAGACAAAAAATCTTTTCAGTTTTATTATAGGAGATTAGGAGAGGTCTTGATCAGCTTTTGGTAGCTTGTAAAACCCTTCGAGGGGAACCGACTGTCCTGAACTCCACAATCTATTCTATCGGCTATATCGGCCTAACAACTACCATGCACATCATCAAAACCGCCGACGCTAATTGTTCGCGCAGCCGGTATATCTATCACACAGTCGCCAGAGCAGAGTCTCCAGTGTGTCGAACCCTAGAAGCACTCAATACCCTCCTGATCAACAACCCTGAGTGTCATATATTTGCAGACAGATGGAGAGAAATTGTGAGAGTCTATTTAATATTTTGCGAGAAGAGTGTATGTAAGAGAGTCCAGTGTGCCTTATTAGTTTTTAATTAGTCATATAAGTTATAAATGCTATTGTAATTAATTTTATTTTATGTTCCTTTTTATTCTAATAATTTTTACTCCATGTTAATAAATATATATATATAAAATAAATAAATACATTAAAGTATATCAAAAGTGTCAAATTTAAAAGCAATTTAGTGATGCTCTCCCCTTTTTCTCCTTATCACTAGATTAAGTCATCAAGTCAAGTGCATTTCTTGGGCGTGTTATAACTTGTTTCCTGTACAGTATACAGCTACTGCTTAAAATGATTCAAACTGTACGTCGTATTTCTCTTTTCCGTCGATAATCTGATTGCGAGAAGCGCTTGAACAATTCAAATGAAAGCAGACTTTCAGTTTTTTCTTGTTCCTCCTCAATAGCACTGCGAAAGCGAATAATGAGGGGGGAAACGAAAAAGTCATCGATACTCGGTGGATTAATGGTTGTGCTTTACAGCCTCATTAAAACGGCCAAGATCCCAGGATATTCCGTTTAAAACTGGGGTAAGGTTTATGGGATTTATATTTTCTAGATTGACTAAGTTCCGAATTTTAGTTGCATAGTTTGAGTAATATTTATTATTGTTTTCTTTACAATTCTTATATCACCCTACCGTCATACAAGTTAATGCTAATTACCAATCTTTAAATAAATTTAAAATAGCCCCGACTCGAAAATCCCTTCAACGATTAGAAAAGAGCTAATGATCTTCGAACGGCTAAATAGATTTTCTTGAATTTTTTTATGGTATGGGGGCAAACGAGCAGGCGGGTCACCTGATGGTAAATGATCACCGCCGCCCATGGGCACTTGTAACTCGAGAATCACAAGTGCGTTGTCGCCCTTTAAGGTGGGAGTAGGAAAAGAGGGGGACGGGGGGAAGAGTAGGAAGAGGGGAGAGGGGGGAGAGGGGGGAGAGGGGAAGGATGGAAATAGGAGAAAGGGGAGGGTTAGGGCCTCCGGTAACCTCACTAACGCGGCGAAATGCAATGCTTCACTGCCGGTTTTCTATGAGGCCGTGGTATCGAGCGGAGTCGAGCCGGCCCATACGTGCCGAAGCATGGCTCTCCCACAGCGATCAAATCATCTTTCAAAAAAAAAAACGCACTTAATCGATACATTTGTTTGAGAGCTACGATGCCACAGACAGACGCACAGACACACAGTCACATCAAACTTATAATACTCCATATATACATTTTCAAAATAAGCCACCCATTACATGATTAAAAAAAAGAAAATTGACAGTCTTAGAACTGCACATCAGAAGTAAAAACATAACTAACACATCTGTATATATGTATCTGAGCGTGGCGGTCACGCGAGTTCAGTGCTTTTTCCCCACATCAAAAGTGCCCAACTGGCCTAAAGAAGTTTCCACTTCAAAAAAAGAAAAGTGCTTCATCTGTGGCACAGTCACACACAAATATTTTTACAAAAAGTGACTATAGACTGTCTTAAACTTGTATCTTTCTACAATAACTAGCTGTACTCTCTTCGTATAAAATTATTTAAAACAACCATGGTAACATTATGTTTAACGTTTATGAACCGTAATCAAAATACATATGGTCGCAGTAGTAGAAAAACGGCGGATTTTATTTTTTGACGAATTTTGTTTCTGACATAGCCTGCTGAAAAAATTATACTTTATCATGAAACAAAACATTGTTCAAAGCTCATACACACAGTAACATTTTCAGATTTAATTAACAGATACAGACGTTTTCAAAATAAAAAAAAAATCAAATCCGTCGTTTTTGTGCGACGACGACGATATATATTATATCCCTATGCTATATATATAGTATAGGTACCAGTTATGCCCGCAGCTTCGAACACGTTTACCTATTATAACTACTAATAATCCCACAAATATTATAAATGTGAAAGTTTGGATGGATGGATGTTCGTTACTCTTTCACGCAAAAACCAATGAACTGATTGCGATGAAACTTGATATGTAGATAGCTGGAGACCTGGATTAACGCATAAGCTACTTTTTATCCCGATATTCTCACGGAATCTGGACTTACGCGGGTGCAACCGCATGGCGCTGCTACTATAAAACATAGCTTTTTGTTACTTCTGGATAAAATATCTTTCTAATGATAAAAATATTTAAAATCAGTTCAGTACTTTCAGAGTTTATCGGCTACAAACCAACATGTCTTTCCTTTTTGTAATTTTTTTATCTATTTAATATATATATCTAATAACCACTTGCCACCAATAACGGATCTGAAAATGGAATATGTCAATGCTTGAAACAGTTCCAAACTCAAGCTGAATATGCCGTAAGCCTCTGGGAATTGTCGTCTGTATTTTAAATCACACCTTGCCTCTTGGGATGTGTCGCAACTATACGAAAGGTAATTCACACATGAAAATAGAAAAGTGCTGCTAAAATAGCAAGAGGTTTTGAGAGAAGTCACATAAGTTAAGTATACGAATCTGGTCCTCAGAAATGTATGGTGCATTCAACTCCAATGAAATGAAAGAAAATGAAAAAATATACGCAGCCAAACAATCAATTAATTATTCAATTGAAATTAATTTATGACAGGCCTGTTGGTCTAGTGGAAAGTTGATAAGTGGTCGTGAGTCCGATTTCCACCCAGGACAAATAATTGACTGATGAGCACAGTCATTTGTTCTGTATCTGGATGTAACTTATCTATAAAACTTATGTATTTGGTAATATATATTATACTCGCTGTTGCCCGCGACTTCATTCGCGTGGAAATTTTGGTGAAATGTATCCCACGGGAACCGTACATTTTTCCGATTAGATTAGAGTAGCCTATGTGCTATTCTAGACTATAATCTATCTCTATATCTGCTATGACTATAATCTATAAAATATTAGTAGTCTTGTAATATTAGTAGAATAAATATTTTTATCAGCAGTCTGGTTACCATAGTACAGGCTCGACCTTGTTTGAAATCAGACTGCCATGTGTGAGTTGTCTCAAGTTATTATTTTTAATATTATTATTAAACACGGGTTTATAGTTAAGATAATTATTACAATCGGCCGAGGTTAACAGACTTCCTTCGTAAGTTGAACCCATGCAATGGTCACATGTGTGATAGATTCGTGGTTTCATCGGTTCGAGTTCGATATACCTCTTTACCGTTAGCCCCGGTTAGGTGTTGATACAAGAGGTTTTTCTAAAGTATAAACAAGGTTCATAAACAAGGACACGGCATTACCGAAGGTAAGCAGTTATGGTGTATTTCTAGATCTATCCCTCTAAAAAGCTACATTTATAAAATGTACATGTAAATACCAGTCTAAATAAAGGCGTAAAGCTTTTATTCACTATCATTTAAGCAGTAACCCATTTAAAAAACTGTTAAAGTAATTTTGTCACGTGTTGTACGTAATAACAGAATTTCCAAATATTATATGGTACAAGGACGCTATCTTGCGATACTCCCTCGCATACCAAATGAAATTGCAATAACAGGTATGAAAACATCTACTTATTAAAGAACTGATAAGTAGCTACATTTACATCTTAAGCACTTTTGTCAAGTAAACATCAGAGATAATAGCCATAAACTGATATGGCTGTTATTACTAAGTATATTTATTTAGAACCGCACGAACCTGATTTTACTTTAATTGAAGTGTAGCGTAAATAGAAACTTGTAATTAGTTCTTTCTTGTGTATTGTTTGACTTAATCTGAGTTTAAAAATCATGTGAATATCAAAACAAAATCAAAGTCCCGGCTTAATACATATTCATTGAATGAGTGGGAATCGCATAATTGGGAATATTAAAGAGCTTTTCATATCAGTAAATACGAGATGGGTTCTGAGAAATTGTATAAATAATGGAAGATGATGCCAACGGCGACGGCTACTGTCTAATGTCGGCAAGTGGTTAATTAAAGGAATCTCCTCTCAAAGACAATAAAATTGATTAATGGCTTGACTAAGACATTTTTTTTCCTAGAAATTGCAATATATTTACAATCTTCAAAAAAGATTTTCACTGTTTCCTTTAGGCTTAGAACAGTTATGTTTGTTTTCCAATTTAGTGGTAATAAAATCAGTGGGAGTCAAAACACTGGGTACATTAAAAAGCTTTTTAAATGAATATTTTCTCTGGACTCCGTACATTATTGTAACAATTTCTTCTAACCCACGTAACATTTACTTAAATTGTATTTATTTGTAGATTTAGTTATATTACGAATGTGGCGCATTCCTTTGATTTATATTCCAAGCAAGTTACATATACAAGAGTTCAATGGGAAACTTTTCTGTTACCCATTTTTCTTATTAACTTTTTTGCTACTTTAAGTATTCCACACTTAGAATACTATATTACAGACTAAGGCACTTACGTTTTGTGATTTTTCAAAGTTAGGATATTTAAACTAAGAACATGAACGATGATTAAAGCTTATTTGTTATTTTGTTTTTGAAAATATTAATGAACTATAGCAGTTTTGCATTTTCATAGTTTCAAGCTTGAAATGAAATATATAAAACGATCGAGGAAGTCTTTGGGGCACCCGGTTGGAGAAATTAAAATTGCGCCACCTGTGAAATGTTCCCGAACTGATTTATGGATATATACAACAGTAGTATCGCGTAGAATCCACAGATGGCGTAATTATAATAAATAAACTCGCGGTCGGTATTTTTCGTAGTGGTAGCACTTTTTTTCCGCCCAGCCCCGATCCGCCGGCGTCTGAAGCGTAACGTGCAATAAGGAACTTTGTTTCAAAAAAGAACATAATGATGAGGTCATGTTTCTCGAGAGGTGACGAAGTTTTATGAAACCAATACCTGCTACCAGTACCTGAGAAGGAATTGTTACTAATAGCATCAGTGAATGATGAGTACAAAGGCAGATTAGAGACACTTTGTGTTAACAGTTTAACGGTAAATATATAAAGTAATATTGTTTTATTCTTTGAATATCACAAAAATACGCAAATATACCACTCCATTGCCGGTTGGTTAGAACGAAACGGATATGCTGGATCACAAAGACATCTTCAATATTATGTAAGTAAAGGAAACTGAAAATAACAGTGTATTTTAAGATTTTTCTATTGCAATTTATATGTGTTAACGAGGTTCTCTGGCCAAGCAATCCACTTAAATACAACTAGAAGTATTAAGAGTTAATAATACACAATATTGCTACAAATTAATCTTCTTGGATATCGCCGTAATAACTGATAAAACAAATGTACATTAATCTCAAAGATTATATTCCAGCTTTGTTTAAACGCTACGATAACTGGAATTCGCTGTACACTCCAATTATAGATGTTTGGATAACAACTTCTCCGCATTATTCACGGTTATTAAAACTACATTATACACTGAAATATTACGGGCTCGCTCGCTGTTTAAACATTTATGAAAGTTTTACACTAAGTTCGATCGAGTTATACGAATGGACACAATATGTATCTAAAGACTTTTAAGTGGACGTTTTTTTATTAATGATTCTTTTTTTAAGTTTAACAACATATATCCAAAAAACGGAGTTGCGTCGTTTTGAAAGTATTGGGGGTATTATTATCATACCACTTACCTGACGGTCAGGGAATACCGGTGCTTATAAATGGCAGCACCGACAAAGGTGACACTCGCACATTTCCAATCATACTTTGTGACCCTTGTCAATGACTTAAGACTGTGATGACAGCGGGGTTTTTTAAATGACGACGTACTTCCCTAGCCAGAGCAAAAATCTGCCACGTTACATTCTTCAACTATTGTCGTGTAGCAGTAGATAGGTCCAAATTGTACTTAATTTGCCCTTTATTGATATAATACAGGTTTATAATATTATATTTCTACATAAAAATATAACATACATATTTTGCTAGAAGCACTTTAGCAGATCATTGTCAAAAGATATTAACAAGAAGGTGGGTAATATTACTCGTATTTATAATACTCATGGGAAATTATAGATTGTATAGGAAAAATAAGCCACACAGTTCAGCCAGCCAGTTCACTGATTGCTACCCCTAAAATGATTTTCCTTGAGGCTTATAGTCCAGTGCAATTAGGTTTATACCTCGGGACCCAGCTATTCAGTTCATTAATTTTAACCATTATTTTTTAATAAAATTTTTAGAATGAAAAATCAAAAAGTTTACCTATTGAAACTTTCCGCTAATGATTTTTTGTCTACCAGTAATATCCATTTTGAATCTTGATAATAATTTAATATTATACAACCTTGAAAAGTAGGTATTTGATGTACAGGTAAAGTCAAAATAGAGTATGGAGGGCAGACAGGTATAGTGGAGATCACGAGTGGCAGCTGTTTGTGTCGAAGTTGAACATTATTTTGAATTTGAATTCTACGTGGACACAAACACGACAATAAACTGTGTTCAGAGCGGAGAAACAGCTACCACTCGCGATCCTCACTATACCGGTCCCCCTCCATACTCCCTTTTGCCTTTATCTATATTGGCAATAAAAATTAAATGATATAAGAGCATAAACTAATTTGTGGCTAATTGCCAGCTCGCCAGCATTTCTTATACAACTGTTTTGCCATAAAGAAAACAACAATACAAGTGACAATATACATTTTGATAAAACATAACTTTTCTTCTCATTATTAAGGTAAATAAAATTTAAGACAGTACGCTAAATGGCTATTCTTTTAATTAGATTCAAGTCTTGTGTTCAAGTTTAAGTAAGTTAAGTTTAAACAGCTGTATAATATATACTATATAGGTAAATAAATACAAATTTTATAACAGAAAATTTAAAAACGTTGCTAGAAAAAACGTTCTAGATCATTTTTAAACGAAATACTGCTTGTAGAAGAAGAGAAGCGCAGCAGTTACTAGCGCATTAAATAAGTATTTATTGTCAAATTAAATTTAGTAATTATACTAAAAACAAATACATGAAATATGAAAAGCAGAATTCAAATACAAAACAATCTTAAAGAGGCTCTAACATAGACATGACAAATGATTACATTGAGAATAATAATAATAAACACAATGAATTTATTCCTTTGACTATCAAACCAAGAGACGGTCGTCTAGAAATAAGTGAGAAACGAGTTTTAAGATTCGAAGGAATTGCTGATGAAAAGTAATGAACAGTAAGCCACGGATGATGTTACATAATATATACATATACAAAGTGTCTAAAGGTTATGCTTTGTTCAAGTCGACCTTCACTTTTAGCACTTCAACTTAAACACTGAATAAGTATACAGAACTCAAAAGTAATTTTAAGTTTACAACACTAAGAAATAAGCATCGCATGCCATTTAAACATTCGTATTCGCATAACAAAAGAAACTTCCACTATTTGTGTACATAAATGTTTTTATTGCTGCTCGCACTGTAGTCTCCAAGGAAATCATTTAATACTAAGTAAAACGTCTTTCATACTCATCACGAATAAAATATTAGATAAAGTTATATTTTTGTAATATCCAAACTATATTTTAAGATGGTTGCTTATATCTTTCGCCTAGTTGTTTCCTACTAATATTATAAAAGTGAAAGTATGTGAGGATGTATGGATGTTTGTTGTTCTTTCACGCAAAAAACTACTGACCCGATTGCGATGAAACTTGGTATGTAGATAGTTGGACACCTGGAGTAATACATACTTAATATACCTATGTATTTTTAATGTTACTTACCTACACAAAGTACAGTTTTCTATAATTTTAAACCGATTTCATAAAGAACGGGATTCTTCGTTCGAAGAAATATTCAATATTTTTTATGCACATTTGACGATACACGACATTCGCTCGTTCTCTGTGTGCTTGTTTGAGCATCTCTGGATATGTTATTTTAAATTCGATGTAAACTTTCACATTGAAAATACATGTTATAAACACAAACGCTACGCAATACGGCTGACACATTTCATATAACATACATACATACATACACAATCGTAATATTCATGTGTTCAATATTGGAGACGCCGGCTGGCTGCGTTGTTTTATTCATACACACGACAATACTATCAAGAAAGGTTTGAATGCACGCATGTGATATGACCTTTGAATACTTTTTACTTATTTCAGATTTTCAGTGCACAGGTAAGGCTGGTGACCCAGTGGAGACTATGATGATGAAGCGAAGCAATCAGTAGCCGTAGAGCCGGTTATAAATGAAAATTAGCTTAAATATAATATACTATACTATATATTTGGTGACGTAATCGATCCGTAGAAAAATAACGTGTGCAGTCGGGGGACTCCCGTTGGGAACGACGTTCAACGCAAACATACACTCATATATAATAGAGTGAGATGTAGACAGAGAAAGTCGCATACCAGTCAATTCCTACCGCAAGCCGCGTTAAGAAACTTCGTTCCAAAACTGATATTATGAAATGAATGATATAATCATAGGTGCCAAACTGTATGACTCCTTCACCCATAATCATCGAGGGTGTTCTTACATAGCAATGTGATCGTGATACAAATTTTTCACTACCGAGCACAAAGATTATGATGGTGAAGTTAAGTCCGAGTGCAGGTGCCATCTAAACCTGCTCTGCCTTGATAATACCGGACATAAGAGGGCGCGAGTTTTGAGAGAAGAAAACTACGATACGGATATTCGACAATCAGCCACCTTACGCCTAAACACCGTCATGGCAGTGGAACTGGCATTTATGTATTCTTCAGTTGCTGCAGCCAACGAACAATCATGTTATAGAAATCCTGCCAAGAACTTTGTAGTTCGTTAACAACAACGAATTAAACACATAGCTAGATTACCAATGACTGGCTGAATAGTATTAATAATAATTTGCACAGTTCTGGTTTCAAAAAGAGCTGTGTTTCCCCAACTTAATGGAGGCATTTATGCGCATTAATGTATTATTAGAGGTATTAGTAAAAAAACACAAGATGTCTTGTTAAAACTAGTATAGATATTTGTGTACGTAGTGAACAATTTAATGTATATAGCGGTTATATCAACAATATTAATACTGAGGAGGAATATTAACTTGAAAGTTATTTAAATCACTTTAATCCAACTAAGGTAAAAAGAACAATTTTGCATTTCAATTGAATTTGTGAGTTTATACATTTAAAGAATATTGCGAAACTTCATAATTCTTATATGACAATATTTTTATATGTTTATCGTTTTTAATAGTGAATGATGTATTTAAGTGCTAAAAGACATGCATTGTGCATGTCAATTTAATTTGATGACATACTTCTAAGACACTTGAAAAAAGGCAAAGTTCTCAAAACGACAAGATGTTCGAGACATATTAGACGATTTGCATTATAACACAGGGTTTGACAATAAGTATTGATTGGCACACTAATGGATAATGCTGCCATTATTGCAAAAGGCATCGTATGTCAGTTTGGTTCTGACAATCGTGAAGTAGATACGTGCAAAATTTATAGTAAATAATATTAATCGATTTACGCCTCAAGAACACCCAATAATTGTGATATTACGGTGAAAGGCGACCGGTATAGAGCCATACTTACTGAATTTTTTTATCGAAAGTTGACGATCTGCATTTGGAGGACATGTGGTCCCAACAGGATCGGGCCAAATTTGCATCCACGCCAGCGGCGGCCATTTGACAGATAATTTTCCAAAATGAATTGGAATAAAATTTATAAGTGCCAATAAATATAATCAGTTAAAAAGCCAACT
Source organism: Euplagia quadripunctaria (assembly GCA_963859945.1). Taxonomy (NCBI): domain Eukaryota; kingdom Metazoa; phylum Arthropoda; class Insecta; order Lepidoptera; family Erebidae; genus Euplagia; species Euplagia quadripunctaria. Next base: position 8,515,930 of record OY982575.1, on the reverse strand, counting down.
GAGTTTCTACTTTAAACAAAGGTTTTTATCCCACCTGGTATAACAGTGTTTATTTTAGTTTACTTATCCCACTAATATTATAAATGTGAAAGTTTGGATGGATGGATAGACGGATGGATGGATGTTTGTTACTCTTTCACGCAAAAACCACTGAACCGATTGCGATGAATCTTGGTATGTAGATAGCTGGAGACCTGGATTAACGCATAGGCTGCTTTTTATCCCGACATTCCTACGGGATCAGGACTTAAGCAGGTGAAACCGCCGGGCGCTGCTAGTACTGTATATTAACACATTATGTACATAGCAATATTGTGACTGAGATTTTTTGAATCATTAATTTATTGGAATGTTCTTTCCTTCCTTCACACAGATAACAGAGTAATAAATCAACGTAATTCATTGCATAGTTTCTTCTTTTTCATTCATAAAGCTTCTTGATTAGAAAATCCAAAATAAAACGTCTTACACGGGTATTAACACGATCACAAAATAGGTATTACATACCTCTGAATTGCCTGACGTTTCAACCTGGTTGCACTAGCCGTATATACATAATTATATCATGGTTAGGTTAGTATAGTCCGACATTGTCATTTTACTTGGCCTAAGATGCTTGACACCCCTGCCCTCTTTTGAACTTATAGCTGATGCTTCTTTTATACTATGGAATGGATACTAAAATAAGACACAATAACATGTTCACATAAAAAACAAACAAAACTAGTATATATGATACACAACAGATTGAACAGATTTCACAACAAATGAAGCGTATTTTTATAAAGATTTGCCTCCGAGAACATCCCGACTAAAATTGACACGAGCGGTGGCAATTCGCAAACGTCCAGTTGATTCGACAAATACTGCGTAATTGCTCTGGCGGCTGCTACAATCGTAACACGTAGGTATCACCGTAGCACTTTCCTAACGTTTCCAAATGCTACAATGTATTCTTACGTAATATATTGTGGCAAAGTCATAAGGAAAATTACTTAAACAAAACAATAGAGACAGAATTTAAGAAAGCTAGGAACTTAGTGTCGCGGCAAATACAAGAAACCAAAAAGGATTATTACCATAAATCTTTTAAGAGCTGTGAATCAAATCCTGCAAAGATGTGGAGCCTGATAAATAATTTGGCCAATAATAAAATTATTCATGCCACAACAAAGAAACTTGAAATTGGGTCAGATGTAATTACAGATCCAAAAGCTATCTGTGAATGTTTCAATGATTTCTTTTCGACTATAGGCGAGACCCTAGCTAACAAGATACCTAAGAAATTTCATGAAACCCAGTCTTTCTCCCGGATAATTCAAGTAAATTCACGTAGCCAAATTAGTGAATGGGAGCCAGCGTCAACGGATGAAGTTGTAAAAATAATAAATAATTTAAAACTAAACACTAGTTCTGGTATAGATGGAATTTCTGCAAAAACTTTAATATGCGTAAAAAATCTAATAGCTGAAGGTCTTACCCAATGTATCAACACTTGCCTAAGGATCGGAGTATTTCCGGATAGTTTAAAGATTGCCAAAGTATCCCCAATTCATAAAGCTGGTAGTAAATTTAACCCTAGTAACTATCGTCCAATATCTGTATTACCCATAATATCAAAAATATTTGAAAAAGTGTTGCATAACAGGTTGAATCAACTTCTAGTATCATTAAACTTCCTTTATGACAAACAATACGGCTTTAGAGGGAAGTCGAACACTCTATCAGCAACAATAGATTTAGTAACTGAAATAAAAGTACAAATTGATAAAAAACAAATAGCCTTAGGGGTATTCATAGACCTACAAAAAGCATTTGACACTGTCAGTCATAAAATTTTGCTACAAAAATTAAAAAATATTGGTATTGTAAGCTATGCACACAAAATATTTGAATCCTATTTAAGTAATCGTCAGCAAATAGTAAAAATTAAAGATAATCAAAGCACTCCTAAATTCGTAAAGTACGGTGTGCCCCAAGGTTCAATCTTGGGGCCACTTTTGTTTTTAATATACATTAACGATATGCATAAAATTGGCCTCAAAGCTCACATAACATTGTATGCGGATGATACAAGCCTTTTTTACTTTGGTCAATCAATAAATAGTATAATGCCTGATGTGCAGAGTGATCTGGACTTGTTAAACATGTGGTTCCAGCATAACTTACTTACCATCAATACTGAAAAAACAAACTATGTCATATTTTGTGCAAAAAACAAAAAAATTATGAACTTTAAAGAACCTTCCATAAATAATGTCCCAATTAAAAGAAAAACGAATGAAAAATATCTTGGATTAATATTGGATAGTCGCCTTAGCTGGAAACCGCATATTGACAAGGTTAGGTCCAAACTAATATCACTCACGGGCGCAGTTCGGCGTATTGTGGGATGTCTACCTCAAAAGGTAAAATATATAATATATAATTCGCTTATTAAGCCACATATTGACTATTTAATAGAAGTTTGGGGTTCGGCTGGCAAAACTTATCTTAACTTGATACAGACTGCACAAAATAAGTTAATAAAAGTGCTATTTAATTATAACTATAGGATATCAACCAAAAAATTGTACAAAGATACTAAATTATTGAATATTAAGCAGACATACACTTATAATACATGTCTCACAATAAGAAAAATATTGAACAAGGATATCCACTCTAATATAAGCTTTACTAAAAGATACACAATACAAAAACGCTTACTACGTAGTGCTAATAATCTTGTTCTACGTCCGCCTCGCACAAACTATGGTAAGAAAAGTTTAGTTTATGATGGTGCGCAGCTGTATAATAAATTACCAAATAACATTAAGGACTCACAATCAATTATTACTTTTAAAAAATTACTCAAAAACCACATTTTAAACTTAATATAATAACATTTATCAACTAAAATAATTATATTTTAAAATATCTCATTTTTACCTGTTTATGTCATAAGGGAGAAATAAAAAGATCACAATAAATTATATAGGTACTAAATCTGATTGTCCATCTATGCCATATCTAGTAATAACATATCTGTGGACTTGTCGACTGCGCTTGTGTCTAACGGCCCGTAGTTGTCTGCCGGCCCGGTGTAAACATTTTATATTCTTACCCTCATTTGCATATATTGTGCCTTACTTATTGTGTATTGTATTGTAATAGTTGTAATAATGTAGTAATAGTTATAGAAAAGTGTGTTGTTCTCTGTACCTATGTTCTTTTTTACTTTTTAAATTTACTTGTGAAGTGTTTTTCTCACGTAAGTGAATTCTGTAATATTCTTAGTGAGAATAAAGATCTTAAACCTTAAAACCTTTTTTACTATTTATTTTTTGTAATGAAAAGTGATGTATTTTACATATTTATTTCATGAAGATTTTTTTTGAATTGGTATACATTTTGTTAGAAAATATTACAATTGCTTTTTTCACATACGGTTTTATTAAAAAATCTGTTAGAAGTGATTGGTTAATATGATTCCTTAATAGACAAACATAAAAAGACAAACATAAAAAACAAATTATAACAATATAGGCATTATCAATTATGCTTTATTGAAACCTAAATATTGGCGTGGCCAAATACCAACTGATTATGAAAAAATCACAAATCAATTAAAGTTCTCAATAAAATTTAAGTATTTCTACGGTTTTGTGCTACTTTTCTTTTCATAAAACTCATATTTGGACCATTACGAGCTGTTAAAAAAATAGTGATATTGGTTCAGCCGCGCTGAGATCGATGAGATTGATAGGATTTCGTTTCATTTTTATTTATATAGATATATATAATTGTATTTATGCTTGAAGCTACTATCAGCATTAACACAAAGGCAACAAAGCTCCCCAAATATCAACCAAAAGGGCAAGTTTCATGTGGGCCTCGCCTTGACATCACTGCAAATAGGTTAACTTTTTTAGTACGCATTCCGAACGGATACATGAATGGAAATAGGTAATACGTTTGGAATCCCATATTTTTTTTCCGTTTTGTTAATTTTCTTAGTTTAATACTTATAAAATACCAGTAGGCCAGTCAAGCCGAGACTAGCCCATTATTTTAAAGCAACTTTATATGCTAAACTTTTGATTGATAGAGACAAAATTTAATTACAAAAACCGCATTAGAATCTGCTCAGTCATTTCCCAGATTAAACCTCAAATTTATATACCATGTGAGAAAAAAATTCAGATGAACGAACTTGTACCGGAGAGCTCCCTTTCTAAGCAATATACGATTTAGAATTTGGTAAAATTATGAAGCTGTTTATGTTAATAATACAATATTACTCCATCAAAGAACTGATCTGTGACAACAATAAACGCTTTCGGCTCGACCGGAGTGATACCACGGGCTCACAGAAAACTGGCAGTGAAGAAATGCTTGCATTGCTTTTCGCCGCGTGAGTGAGATTACCGGAGGCCCTAACCCTTCCCTCTCCCCTCCTCTCACCCCTATTCCCGCCCTTTCCCTCTCTCCCCCCTCTCCAACTACTCCCACCTTAAAGGGCGGCAACGGACTTGTGACTCTTGAGTTGCAGGTGCCCATGGGCGGCGGTAGTCGTTTACCATCAGGTGACCCGTCTGCTCGTTTGCCCTCCATACCATAAAAAAAATTGATTTAGGAACTTCTCAACTGGACTAGACTACAACTAGATGGTGACTTATGTCTGATTCCTATAATAGAGACGCCACGTTGTCATGTACAATAGAAAAAAAAGGAACGCTTAAAATTTAATCCTAGCTAAAATTCCTAGACCTATGTTTTAGAAAGTTTTGAATGAACGTTATTATCGTCATCGTATTTTTTACTAGCTCTTATCTCCAGTAGCATCCTTAAATTGACGGTACATTTATGTTAAGGTCCAGTATGACTTGACAACGGCATAGTTTAAATTAAACTTCTAAGTTACGTAACTATTACTACCAGTGATCCCCAAAGGTCGATTCGATTGCAATTCTTTAAATCGAAACTGAGGAAGACTTTATACAACGATACAGACGATTTTATACAACCAAGTTCACAGAATAATAATAACCAGAGATCTAACTGGTGGTCGAATTTCAACAATAATCAATAAAGTTCTAACTGTTTTGTTTTATATCATTCACGAGTATAACTTCGCCTGTCATTTTATATGCTTTTTCCTATGGTTTTTAAACTTATAAAATACTAGCTGACTGGCGCAACATCGTCCGCGTTTGGAAATTTTCCCCGTTTTTGCAACATTTTTCATTGATGCTCCGCTCCTATTGGTTCTAGCGTGATGTTATATAGCCTATAGTGTTCCACAGCTATATTTTCAAGAGTACAGAAAAGGACACTTTCTTACAGAAAAAAAAATATTCCCGATCCCGAAGCCATGGGTAAAAGTTAGTGTTAAATAATTATATATTTTTTCATTTTTGAATAAGGTACGCCTGGAAAATAACCCAATTACATATAAAAGGGGATGATAAAACCTATGGCCGTCCGTTCAAACGACGACATTGAATTATATTCAAAATCAAATTTCACACCCTTTCATGGTTGAATTGAATAATGGTCGTATCGAGCTCATTCTGACTCATTTCATTCAAGAGCGTTCACCGATAAAATGCATTAAGATTAGATTTTATTTGATTCAGGTTTTCAAATACTTAACAAAAAATGAAACGGTTGATATAAATACCATTTAGTTTAAAATATAAGTCCCTCAGGAGTAGGGTTGTCACCCGTACTATAATATATAGTATCGTACTACATTTTGGGCAAACAATAATATAGTACGAAAAATACTATATTTTTATTTCTAACTCAACTGTCACCATTTTAACTGTAACTGGAAAACACTGGAACTGTATGTAACGCTTTGACGCCTTAACTACTAAGATCATCATTAAATTTTGGTTACACGTTGTCAATGGTACAGAACGAGAAATAGGGTACCTACCATCCAGAAAAACCGTACCGAATTATTTGAATGGGACCGAATTACAGTTGGCAAAATGTGGGTGTTTCATAAGCCTTTGTCTACCGCTTCGGGGATACATGCATTAGCGTATGTATATGAAGAAATTTAGTGCTTAATCATTAAAGTTTTTTTTGGTTTACATCATTCTCGTAGGACATAATTATAGTCCCAAGAAAATAAAGACTTGTGTCCAATGTAATGTGAGCCTACTTTTGTTTTAAAGGCAACTCAATTATTTTTTTATAAAATTATAAAGTAAACTCGAACAAGACTCAAACTTATAACGATTAGACACAGAGTAGACCCAGACTCAGTGCAATCATCTCTAAAAAGTGTTTTCCTACTGGGGATTGAATTTCAAAACTCCTTTTTTGACTTCACTGTTTACTATTATCTGATAAATACTTCGTTATTTGCCGCGTTTAGGTGACACAGTTACGCTTCATTGTCGCGTTGGCTTGGTTCATTCATCATTGGAAAGACACCCGGTTTCGTGGCAGGTGACTCGAATGGATCACACTTTTGTAAACGTGATGTAATAACAAGGTGACACGCTTGAGTAGTTGGGTTAGATGGAGTGTATACACACTGAAATAAACGTTATGTATATTTTATTTATATATATTAATAATTTTGATATCAGTGTTTTTTAATTTTGTAAGATGTTTGCATATAAATTGGGTCTAAATTGCAGTATTAGATGTGTGAATCGGGACTTAATCGCGATAATATTTGTAAGGTAAAATATCTTAATGGTTGCCATACGTTTTGACCAAACTGCACCGTGACCGTGAATACGATATCGGTGTAATTCGGTGGCAAAAATATAGCGATTAATTCTTATTAATATATCTTATTAGATACTTGTACACATATTTGTTTACAAGTTGCGAAAGTTGAAACACAATTAAATCGCAGTAATATTAATAAGAGGCGTACAATGGGATATTTCGATCAAATTGTACCGATGCTAGTTAGGGGTGCACTAAAACTCAGCTCTTCATTTCATATAACTAAAATGATACTGGATTTTAAACAACTACCGGTGTCAGTAAGTACTCGAAATACGGTATTATTTGCATTCCCTAGTTTGTCCTTAAAGAGCACTAGCGACCAGACTCGTCAGCAGCAGTTTGCAATTAGTACAAATTTATTCCAAAATTAAACTCAATGGAATTTCTCGAATTTCAAGAGATGCATCTCTTTAGAAATGCTTTGCGGAAGTCTTCAGTATACGTCTACCAACTAAAGTAATAGTGATATAGTATGAATATAACATAGCATGAAAACATTAAATAAATTCTTTGTTATAAATGTATCTTAATATATCTCTATGTAACTTCCCAGTTAATATTATATTTTGATTTTTGACCCCCGAAGCCGTTAGCCGTTGAAGAGATGTGAGTAAGTTCTACTTGTCTACTCTATTTGAAATTTAGTATCCTGTGACTTTAATGATATAACAATAACATGTTAACCATGAGCTAACGATGTAACATCATGTGGATTCAGCAGGATACCCAACTGCTCACCAACTTACAGCAGAAGAATCTTGTTTGAGCTCATTGGAATAGTCTGAATGATTAGGTTATTGTTAGCAGTTTTTTTTTATGATATAGGGGACAAACGAGCAGACAGGTCACCGGATGGTAAATGAGTACCACCGCCCATGGGCACCTGAAACTCAAGAGTCACAAGTGCGTTGCCGGCCTTTAAAGTGGGCGTAGGGGAAGAGAGGGAGAGGAGGGGAGAGAGGGAAGGGTTAGGGCCTTGTTTTTTTTTTGTGCGCGTGGAAGGCGGGCGGGCAGGGCGGTGTGTCGGAATCGAACCGACTAAAACCACACGGTGTGCCGTACTGCGCCTTAAGTAGGAGGGATCCGGGAACAGCTTTTATTAAGACATCCGGAACCCTCCTAGCGCTTGCCCGCAAAAGCGCGGGCACCACCTTCGGGTAAAATAACCTCTCAATTAGGTGACGTCCAGGCACACGCGGTAGCCGCCTCCTCGCGGGGGGGCGCTATCGCGGGTGGAGGGGAAAACCCGTCCCTTCCACCCTCGGCCACACTCAGGGCGGCATGAGGCGCTGGTAAGCGCGCCTCCGCCGACCGGTTCGCCTGCGGCGAATTAGAGCCGAGTGGAGATCGTCCTCCCGGACCCTTTCCGTCGCCTCCTTCTGCGAGATGACGTCCTCACAGAAGGTCGCGACCGCGGTAAAATTTCTGTCGCTACCGGCCATGGAGCGTATGACGGCCGGTAGCGAGAGATCCCCTCTAATGGCTGCAGTGAGGGCCCGACGCTATGTCGTCCAGGCGGAGCAAACCGCCAGCGTGTGCTGAGCTGAGTCCTCACTGCAGTCGCAGTGGTGACAGGTGGGACTCAGTGCCCTCCTAGCGACCGAGTGCAGGTACTTCCCGAAGCAGCCGTGCCCGGAAAGAACCTGCGTCAGTTTTAATTCATATTTATCTTATTCCACAAAATATTTATACTAATAGAATGTGCATCCTAACGATATGCTGAAATGTTTTATCACTGAGGTAGCTTATTTGAATTTGATTGCGTAAATTTGCAAGCTGCCATTTATTTAATAGTCTTTTAACAGACTTTATGACTCTTCGCCTGTACACAATTACACGATATAATTAGGATAATCGCTAAAAACCAATAACCATAAAGTACACTGAGGAAAGAAATGATGCGTTATAAATTTATTGAATATTGAGATCGCTTGATGGTCGAATTTCGTCCATAATTCATTTTTTTTGGTTTATTTCATTGGCTAGTATAACTTGAACTGTCATTGTATACCTTTCAGTGGCATGAGAGGTCAAGGAGGAGATTTTCATGTTATTTTTAATTTAATAATAATAATTACTTCACACATCTTACACACGGCCGTCTGATCCCTAACTAGGCAGAGCCTGTACACACTGTAAACATACCTATGTATTTCTAAATACTTACACATTATAGATAAATTACACCCAGACACAGAACAAACAAAGGTTCGTGCTCTCCTCTTCCGTAAACTGGCAGAATCATCAGAACAGTAGAAAAATATGTTTATGTATCTATAATTTATATAGATATATTTATATATTCATGCATTTATGTATATATAATAGATACATGATACATGTTTATTTATTTTCCCATATATATATAAAATGAAAATATATATTTATTTGTTTCTTATCACATTACACTCACTCGTATACTTCTTAATGCACTTACTTCATTAATTTCTACACCACCCTAAGGTAGGCTGGCAGAGAATGCCTTTGGCAAAGTATTAAATAAATAAATGATCATGCTCATTACACAATTATTTGTCTTGGGTGGGAATCGAACCCACGACCTCTGGTTCAGTAGTCAGGGTCACTAATCACTAGACCAACAAGCCAGTCAATTGGTAATACACATGTTGTTTAAAATTTTTCAGTTCACAATTTGTTTTTGATAAAGCCTGGAAATTTATCTCTTCACGTATTAATATATAAGATATACGAGTATATACTTGTACACACATGTGTGTAGAGTAAAAGTGGGACTGAAATCAACGACTAGTATACTTATGTATTTAAAATCTGATGAAATATTATTTACTTATTTTTTATAGGGGCAGACAAGCAGACGGGTTACCTTACCGTTGAGTGACTACCGTCGCCCATGGACACCTGCAACACAAGAGTCAAAAGTGCGTTGCCGGCCTTTGAAATGGGAGTACGCTCTTTTCTTGAAGGTTTGAAGGTCGTATCGGTTAGGAAATACCGCAGGTGATAATTTGTTTTTATCAGGATATTATATTATTATATAATACGATCTCGGAGGTATGGCTGGCTGACTGCCTAATATCGGTTGGCCATTTAACCATAATATATACCGTAATATAAGCAAAACGTCTCGTGAAAAATAATGATAAGCTTTATTGATGTTTTATGCATTACCACTTAACTCTATTATAGGTTTCTCCTAAAGAGACACCATGGAAAATAATGTTGGTTAAGCAAGCGATTTGGCACTCCATTTTATCTTTATCTTTTATTTATTTATTTATTAATACTTCGTGCACATATTGTACAAAGGCGGCCTTAATGCCTGAGGCATTCTGTGCCAGTCACCTTGGGGTGATGCAGAGATAAAAGTGGTATGTGCAAAGACAAAGAGAGAAAACGGAAGAGAGAGAGAGAGAGAGAGAGAGAGGGAGAGAGAGAGAGATAAAATTCCAAAGATACGAAATTACAAGTTTTTATAATAATTTGGTTAATTAAACCATAATATACACATTAATATTCCTTTCAAACCTACAACAATGTATACTTTACCATATTCAAAGATCGTATTTTAATGCAAATAAATGATGATTATGATTATAACAATGTCGTGGAACAGTGCAAGCTAAAATGAATGGTTAGTCACCTCGTTTATGAAATTATATTTTCGTATTAAGAACCCCACTATTTCTTTATTAAAGTGGCCTATCTAATATCTAAACAGGCTTTTAATAGAAGGTTGCAGGTGGGTACGGACATCAAGTATTCAGAGCGCGTTGACATTGACGGATGGGCGTAGAGCTTGCGTAGAAGCATCGTAGAACGCCCGTAGCGGCGAGCTACACGATATACGAAGACATTTATGATCATTTTGAAGAATTTCTAGTCGCTAGACATAATTATATAATTTAATTGAAGTTGGCAGAATCGTGCTGTACTGTGATATTTATTGTTTGTGTTTCGAATGAGACAATTCATGTTTTTCGACTTTAATAAAAAATCTATTTGTAGTATATAATTGACGTGCATGATGTTTGTAAATACTTAAAGTAGAACTGGTAAAATAATGTTTTTTAATCACCTATTCTCTAATAATAATTATTATTTAAAGATTCTTAAAAATCTACTTTAAAGATATCTCGACTTAGCAAACCGACCAACCGCCAAATCTTACTTTTAGGTATTATACATTTTTATAGTATATATTATAGTGTGAATAGGATATATATAGATACTATATTCTAGAAAAATACATGATGTTTAGCTTAAACAAATACAGTTTAGGTTAGTTCCTTGAAATTTTATAAACGTAAAAACATACCTCCTTTTTGAACCCCCAGCGTAAAAAAGACCGGTGTTCACGTGTGTGTTTCACATCTATCTTTCGGTTCATAGACAGATATGATACCTCCTAAACGGGTGGACCGATTTTGAACGTTTCTTTTGTTTAACAGGTGACTAGATCGAGAGTGTTTTTAGCTTAGTTCGAAGATGATCAGCTCTTTTCTAATCGTTAAAGAAATTTTAAAAAAAACATAATATGAATTTAAAACAAAAAAGCGCATCTTTCACTATGTAACAAAAAAACAAAGTTCTTCACATCCCTAACCGACGCAATCTTCATTCCAATAGCTTCTTCTTTCGCATTTATCTTTCTATATCCATCTTTGTAACTGTTTCTATTTAGTCAATACATATAATACTCCATCTTAAAAAAGTCGCTTTAAAATTTCAATCTTTTACCTTTTTAACCGACTTCAAAAAAGGAAGTTCAAGTTAATTTTTTCATAAACAATCACACAATTGTGTTTGAATGTATAACAAATAATAATAATAATACAATAAACTTAAAAAATTAAATTGAAAATATAAACAACTTAATAACCGGGAGGAGGAGGTTCTATGTTCCACTGTATATTTCATTTTGTAGGATTCTGTTCCTCAAAAGGAAACCTTACAGGATCACTTTTTCTCAGGAACGTGTGGAGGGTAATATCAAAAAATTATACATAGGGCACACTGAAAGTTGGACGCTCCTGGCGCTTGTAAATGTTTGAATTTCGCAAAACTTTCAGTGTACCCCACGTATGTTCGGTCCCTTGTAACTGTAAAAAATCAAGTGACTTACAACGCAATCAGAAGATATGGCCATTTAAGCCATATACTTTAACGTTTCGCAGGTAAATCATAACCTATAGAGTAAGTACCCTATTCTAGGTCAATTGGAAGTCCTATTGACCTAGAATCATGAAATATAACAAGAAACAAGGTCTCTCGGCGCTGGTTAATAAAAAATACCGAAAGTCGTTAATTTATAATTATATCAATAAGTTAAGCTTGCCATTCGGAGAAAACGGGTAAAAATCTTCGATAATCAATTCCTGAGATGGACGAACTATATACATACAAGTTTGTACGGAACCCTCAGTGCGCGGGTCATACTCACAATTTTCCAGTTTTTTTTTTTAAATTGAAGGTCAGTTTATTGGCTCAGATTGAATTGAAAAGCATTGTCTCAAACCAGGCCCTTTTGTTGATATAAGTATTAAGTAAGTATCAAGTATTAAATAAAAAAAAAAAATCTATGTAATTTAATGAAAATGAGAAGCTTTGATGTTGGCCTCAAATAGTTCAAGAAAGATAATAATCTGTTTCCCTATTGTGTATGGCTGTCAGAATAAATTTCGTATACAATTTTACTGAATGTTTTAGCGCTTATAAAACCATATACTCCCATCATTTTTATTGATATTCTTCCATAAAAGCATAATGTTTGGTGTACCTTACAGCTATTTATGTATTTTAAAGAACTGTTTATGTAACAACATTCAGTGAAAACAACGTTAAAATTTTAATTAAATTTAAACCAGGTATTCTTTTTTTGGTTCCCCGAGGTTTCAATCGAATTGCACCGATCGTGGTCACGAAAGTTTAAAAACAATTAAAACCAGAAAGTACATTAACCAGGTTAACAAGAATACTAGTAATGTCTGACCCACGTTGCCAGTATTCTTTAAAAAAAAATCGTTGAAATGATTTTAATGCTATGTTGGAGTCAATAACAAAGTCAACGCTTAAGATGCCAATCGAATCCGTGAAAACCCCTAAACAATGGATACCCGGCTACGTAGCTATCTAAGACCCACTGAAATAGAAAGCAATATATATTCTTTATTGATTTTTTACATTAATGAATTTAATACGAAAATCCAGACTTTGTATTATTTATGTAATTAAGAGAGCTTAATATTTAGCACAGCTAAACTAACCCATTCCAATAAAAAAATAATTACTAATCTGAACATGTTACCATGTACCAATACCATGTTAACTGGTAGTGTAATAAATTAAAACTGAAATAAGTATAAATTAAAAATTTAGAAACCCGACTGCGTTAAAAAATACTAATTTATAAACATATAGTTGTTTATATTTTTGGATTCATCTTTTAAAACCCTTCATTTTGATACCCCACTCGATATATTTGGAAGCAAAAAGAAATCGGTATCAAAAATCAGTCCTTTTGATTTTTCATAATTTGAATAAGAGGAATCTAATGTGTAATTTATCAAAATCGGTTTAACCATTAAGTAGTAACGGAATTGCATACATACAGGTCAAACTTAAAACCCTCCTTCTGGGCTTCGCCGCAGTCGGGTAATACGAGTAACAACAAAATTATAACAACAAATAATTATTAACCAGGGAATACGTTTTCAGAATATTATATGCCTGTTCCTAGCTAGTCAAATATTTGCCTGAAGCTTTGTAAACATGAGAGTGTGGCAGTTTGAATTGTAGTCACAGCAAAATTTATAACATAATGTTCTAAAATGTTTACTCATACACGATATTACTTTTCATATGTTATACTATAATATAACAGAAACATAAATAAACATTTATTTAATAATATTGTTATAACGATAACAATTTAAATTATACAAAGTTATATTTTTTTGTTGTCGTTGTTAGGAAAACTTCAGCCCATAGAAATAAAGCAAAAAATGGTCAGGCAGTCATGGGACTGCCGACAGAAGTGAAAACTTAAACGAAACAACGAACTTAAAACGACACATTAACAGGTTGGTGACATTAAAATTAATAAAGAGCTGACAGAACCTTATGTTTAGATTAGCGCCCTCTAGTGGATGTATATATGTATCATTAGCGTGACGGTCATGAGTTCAGCAATCAGCAAAAGTGCACAAACGTGGCTAAAGAAGTTTACACTTCAAAAAAAAGTGTGTGTCAGCTCTGACGCACGATTGGAGTTTACAATTCACTGGAGTCTCTCTCTCTCTCTCTCTCTTTCTCGCTCTCTCCCTCTCCCCTTCCTTCCTCTCCATGTCTCTCTGACGCTGTACATGTAAATATAAGAAACTTGCCTCCGTCTTACGAATGTTTGATCTCGTCATTAAAAATTATTTTTTTAAATATATGACACTCGGACACATTTTCGATAGTCACGTGTCCTGACGCAAGTTTAACATTTTTTACCCATCCCAAAAAATGCTCAACGCCGCTATAGAAGTTCTCACTTCAAAAAAAACACACCGCAATCTCATACGCCTATTTAAAAAAGTATTGTGTTTAAGTGACACCGGTGTTTCTAAAGTAAAAATAAAAAGAAATGAACAGACAATGACATCATGGTGCATATAAACGCAATGTTCTCAAACATCTAAATACCCAAATAAACAAAATCTTTGCAACGGTTAATAAACATAACATAATTAGTGTGTAATAAAGAATGTACGGTTTTAAAGTATACCACGACAGCTTGAATAAAAATTTGTTCTTAATTTTCCTCACGATTATGCACGGATAATAACCTTGTGAAAGCTCTGGCAAGCCTGTTCGTACATTCAATCAATCACTCTTCTATTCAGTCTGCGTCGAACTTGCTGCGGCGACTTGTATTCAACCTTCGCGAGATATAAGCGAAGCGTAGTTTATATCTCCTGAAGGTTGAATCATCACATTATATCTGTTCAGTTTAATACGAGTAACGCGTCCTTGAAATGTAGCCTTAAATAGATTATTGAACACCCAGAAGAAAAAATGTTTTATCATATTTTAATAGCTACCCATTTTCCACGCCCAGAGTTCCGGCCACTCCGTTAGTCGAAACTAAAGTAGCATTACATAAACTAAATGTCATAATCACCGTTTGTTTAAATTATAACTAAATACAATTGGATTTAAAGGGCCTGCTAATTACTGTGGGTCGTCCTGACACACAACGTAAAGTTTTGTTATCGGACGGATACACAGTCTCTTCGTTATGTTATCCTGGATATATATTAAACAGTATTATTAAAACGCACAGGAACAAATTTGTGATAGTAGTTATTAAACTTAGACTTTTAATAAACCTCAGTATAATGGTGGTATTTTTTTTATGGTCTAGGGGGCAAACGAGCAGACGGGTCACCTGATGGTAAATGACTACCGCCGCCCATGGACACCTGTAACTTGAGAGTCACAACTGCGTTGCCGCCCTTTAGGGTGGGAGTAGGAGAAGATGGGGAGGGGGAAGAGTGAGAAGAGGGAAGAGGGGAAGGACGGAAATAAGGGAGAGGGAAGGGTTAGGGCCTCCGGTAACCTCACTCACGCGGCGAAATGCAATGCAAGCATTGCTTCACTGCTGGTTTTCTGTGAGGCCGTGGTATAGAGCGGAGTCGAGCCGGCCCATACGTGCCGAAGCATAGCTCTCTCACATATTGATATCGTATCGTATGATGATAAACTGTTAGCATAGCAATGAAAGCACTTGTGGTATTATTCAAACGAGAGAGAAAGTAAATAAACCAATTTCAGGATCAATAACAATTTTATAATCGAATATCGAATTTTATCTATTTTAATTCATACTAAAGATAGTCTGGCGGTCGAATTTCAATCATGATTTATTAGCTTTAAATGATTTGTTTTATATCGTAGACCAAGATAACTTCAACTGCCATTGTCTAGACTTTCAACATATGTACTGGACTCTATAGCTTTTTGTAGCAGTTTTCGCATATTTTTTAAATTTGAAACACATAATGATTAAAAACTTTAGCTTTCTGCACTTCTTCTACATACAAATTTAGAGTATTCTAAATTTCACATTCATCCCAATCCCATCCCAAAAAAAGGGATAGAACAAATTCTAAAAGTATCTAAATCTTGAAATATCGTAAGTTAAACATTGAGATATTATGTACAGTAATAATAACTCAGTTAAGTTAAATCATGAAAGTTACATATATAAAAATGGATATCTGTATATATGATACCAGTTAACTCCGACACTTTTCGCCCATCATTATGAAAACTTACACATCTAAGTATTTTTCCGTGCAGAAGATATCGGGAACCATGTAAGGTAAGAATTTGTATCTCGCATAAAAAATAATTTATAGAATCTACATTCCATACAGAAACCTAATTCATTTCAGATATACAGGGGTGAATAATTACATACCGGTGGAGAGGGTCTGCCGGGTTTTCCTAGTATCTATATATTAATACGCGTAGAGAATTATTTGTAACCCTCTATAATAAAAATTCGCGCACGGAGAAATGGAAATTTGGAATTGTTAAAGTTTATATATAAGCTAACAATTTTAAACAATATGTGTTATATATTTCAGAATTAGGTAAAAATAGCTACATAAAGGTACAGAGGTTCAGTATTTATTTTAACCTGACATGGACAGTTCGTTTTAATAGTCAATAAAATAAAACAAAACATTCAAAACAGATAAAACACAAATTATGGTTGAAATTCCATCCCCAGGCGACCTCTAGTATAAATAAAAATGTTTTTTTTTTAGAGAAGGAATTACTCCTGTGTCGCGGAGGACTTTACAAACATAGAAACAACGCGGTCAAGTACAAGCGGTCAGGGTCACTAACCACTAGACCAACAGGCCAGTCTAGCTAGCCAGATATGCTGTTAATTGATAAGTACTTCACTTAAGAATGGCTTGACTGTTACTATTTATAATTTAAAAATAAGTAGTAGCACAATTATTATTTTTATCAATAAAAGAAAACATTACACGGAAAATTTGAAAATTCAATATTTATCACTACATATTATAAAACAAAGTCCCCCGCCGCGTCTGTCTGTCTGTCTATTCGCGATAAATGAAAAACTACTGAACGGATTTTTGTGCGGTTTTCGCTAATAGACAGAGTGATTCATGAGCAAGGTTTTGGTATATAATTTGTAGCCGTGCAAAGCCGGGGCGGGTTGCTAGTTATTATTATTTTTAATTAAGGGAGGAAAATCAACAATATAACCATTGTATATTGCACTAGTTAAATATCTAATTAGGATATTAATTATACAGATCCCCACAGCATTTACTCTGCAAAATGTTTACATTTGAAAAATACAACTATGTGAATAAAATAATCAAACATAAATATGTAAATCTGTCGGATCAACTATTTAGACATAATTGGGTAGTCGCCTTTATTCAAAATAAATGATTTCATAGCCTTCAAGAGATTAAGTCTTATATGAGAAACGTTACGTTTTTAATTAATTTTTAATAATTAATTAATTATGTATGACGTCAAAATTGTTATTCTATAGAACGTTACGTTTTGACATTTAATGAAGAGTAACTTCACAGTCAACTACCGTATAATTTAAATAAATTCGTTACCATATCGTTACCAGTCACCAACATTTATGATTCAAAAATTCTTCGACTGAGTAAAGCCATTTGTCTTGCTAATGGAACATGTTATTTTTAAATTTATTCATAGATAGTGCTCTTACTTCACACGTAGCACCGGCAGTTTATTGTTTTATGCGTTCTTTGAATATAAATGTATTTTTTGCCGAGTGTTGATGCCAAAAGTTTGTTAGGATCTCTGCTATTTGACTTCCTTAACATTTCATCGTAATTTTTTTAGAAGAAAATGTCACAATTTCGCAATAAAAATATAAGGAACTGGTAGAATTTTAAGTTCCATAGAAAGTAATTTACAGTCGTGTAGGTATCCAGCTCGTATTTGTTTTTGTTACTCTGTGCTCTTCTACCGAAGTATTTTAGAACGTTCCTATACAACAAAAACGTAGAATACATAATACAACTACATAGTAAAAGTAATGATAAATATCCCGACAGAGCATTTTTAAAAGCAATGAGTCTAAGTTTTCTCAAAGCAAATAGAAACCTATCTAATTTTTACATAGATTCTTTGTATACTGCGCCACCTGTGCTCATCCTTTATTCAACAAATGTTGTATCTGACCCACGCAGGTTTTTTTGCACTTTTAGACAAGAAATCAATTTCAGAATAATTTTACATTTGACTATAAAAGTCAAAGCGACTTAATCACATTATGTTTTACATAAGAATTAACTAGAACAGTAAGCATGTTGAAAGGCAGTCTCCCTCTTCATAATAAAGAGCTGTAGAACCTTTACATATAAAAGCGTTCGTTTATACGTCTGTGACTACATATTACGAGATTTTTTTATCCCGGTCACTGAGCTTTACATAATGGCATTCAGGAATACTTAAGCTAAGTAGACCCTGTATATAATATAATACTGAAGCCTGCATTATTATATATTTTTGAAGTGAAACTTCTTTAGAATCGTTGCGATTTGAAAATTCGATGAAACGAAAAAGTCACACTAAAAACAGACAAACATATTATTAAATAGAATTTAGTCTGCGAGAGAATGAGATAGAATACAAGTATACAGTGTTTCCTATAATCTTCCTATGCTAGCACGTGTTTTTGTGCCTGCGTACTACGAAGAAAAAGAAACAAACATATTCATAAATTGGATTTAGCCTTTGAGAGAATGAAATACAATACAAGTATACAGTATTTCCTATAATCTTCGTATGTTAGCACGTGTCTTTGCGCCTGCGTACTACGAAGCCTTCAGAAAATGCGTCATAGAGAACGTGATGTATCATTTCCGTGTATAATTTCATTGCATTTTCGTATTGAAATTCGTTAATTAATTAATTTATGTTAATTATTTAACACATCTGTGTTAATTTCACCAATAACTTTTATATAAATTATCTAAAATTAAATTTATTGTACTTTTCTGAAATTTCGCTTCTACCGTGTGTGAATTGCACTCACACACTTTTTTCAGTTAGGTAAATATACTATGCGAGATTAGAAAACCCGTGACATATTAAGTTTCTAAAAACCATTGATAGGTATATATTTATTTGGTTTGCTGACAGTTGTTACATTTATTGTTCTCATGCATTTAAATTATCATACACATCTTATTTGCAAACACCGCATGCTCAGACTATTACTTTTTTTTTTTACATGAAACTAGTTACCAGTTAAAATATAATATGTAAATATAGTATGTATAGTATATATTGTATGTAGTTACCTATATATTCTGTATATAGGTAACTATATACATAGTGTTACAGAAAGGTGTGGACAAAAAGTTGAATTATCTCGAAAAAAATGGACTTTGAAAAAATTTAAATGTACTTTTTTTTCTCTGGCCTTATAATACTATAGTTTGTCGGCCTTGCGATCAAGTGGTGGTGTTTTCGAATCTTACCTGGACTTAGCTTGAGGGATGAACAAGAATGGTAGTAGCATATAATTTACTTACTTTTTTATATTATAAGGGGCAAACGAGCAGACGGGTCACCTGATGGTAAGTGACTAACTTCGCCCATGGACACCTGCAACACAAGAGTCACAAGTGCGTTGCTGGCCTTTGAGATGGAAGTACGCTCTTTTCTTGAAGGTTTGAAGGTCATATCGGTCCGGAAATACCACAGGCGAAAGTTTGTTCCAAAGATTAGTTGTGCGAGGCAAAAAAAATCTAGAGAACCGCACAGTGGTTTTAGCACTTTTAGTCTTACTTGAAAAAAATATTACGGAAGTATTTGTTAAAAGCATAAACTTATTATACTACCGTACACTCAGTTTATGGTTAAAAGCGTGTATAAAAAATTGCCTATTTAAAAATTATAATTTTATGCAACAAAAAAAAAAGATCCAAACAACGATAAATATTTAACAAAGCCTTCTAAAAGTAAAAGTACAAAACCTTAAATTACAGAATTATATGATGATCTTAAGTACTTTGACAAAAGGCTCCATTTCATTGTTCTCTAAAGCACAAAGAGCTGACAAGTACAGGAAAGGGCAATACTCACCTTTTACATTTCCCATTGAATTTCTTTTTTTCAATTCTCAAAAGTGATAATTTCAACGACATAAGTGAGGAGTGGGTGCCAAGCTCGAAACGCAGTAAGTATGTAATACTTAGGGATATAAACAGCTTAATTAAGAACGGAATTTAATTCTAATGAAATGTAGATACTTTGTACCTACTGGTCTCTAGTGATACCTGAATTGACTGACAAAGCTAGTAGTAGATATAATAATCTTATACAATATTCCTGAGGATATTCTATAGAGTTAGGGAATTTATAAAACCATTCGTGGGAGAGCCATACTTCGGTATGTGTAGGCTGAAATGGCTCGACCGGAGTGATACCACGGCCTCACAGAAAACCGGCAAATGCTTGTATTACTTTTCGCCGCGTGAGTGAAGTTACCGGAAGTCCTAACCCTTCCCTCTCTCCCTCTTCCTCCCTTCTCACCCTCTTCCCGCTCTTCCCCCTCTCCCCACTCTACCCTCTTAAACGCCGGCAACGTACTTCAAGAGTCACTTGAATTGCAGGTGCCCATGGGCCGCGGTAGTCATTTACCATTACGTGACCCGTCTGAAAGTTAGGGGTTGCCCCCTATACCGTAAAAAAACGCACTCCTTAACCTAGATCTACTTAACTGAAGAGTCTCAGTACAAAAACCGATAGAAATCTAAAATTCCCCGGTATAACCTTAAATAAATAATTCTATCAAATTATAAAACAATCATTCAATGAACATTTTTATTAAATATTATGTAAAGTAGGTAGTGGCAGCGGAGACAAAACGCTAGGTGCAAATCTGCACCAAATCAAATTCAAGAAAGCAAGTAAAATTGCTTTGGGTGATGTGATTGTGGTAATGTTGAGCTAAGGACAATTATAGGCCACCAAGTTCCTGACCTTAAGAACTTGACCAAAGTGTTTTACAATAATCGTAGATAGTTGCCAACGTTTAACATATTAGCGCAATGTTCAGCTTTCTACATAAGAACGAACAATAAAAATAGGAAATAAAAAACTTCTCACCTTCTTAACTAAAACAATCACAAGACTCAAATAAAGTGTGTAATAATATCCAATACAAGTCGTTTTCCTCTTGACTTATTCTATCAAAATCTAACCGTTGCAGCTATGTGTCGTATTTACACAAAGATTCTCGCTCACCTGTCTGCATTGTGAAGCGGTTGCACTCGAGACTCGGCACTTGAATAGTTTGCATCATATATGACGGTTGACTTCACCTGAACTACCAAAGATGAAGGATAGGTAAACATGAAATATGACATCGAATGCAAGCTTTAACCAATTACATAGACTTAGAGACTGACACACAATAGGAAAATATTTAGGTGTTGTCGTATTCTACCCACATTTTCAACCCATGAATATTTTAGTCCGATTTCAACCCAAAACTTATTCCGTTTTCAACTAAAATATATTGCGGTTTCAACACATTGTACAGACAATATAATAATCTTAAACTATTTAAAACTAGCTGTGCCCCGCGGTTTCACCCGCATAAGTCCCGGTGCCGTGGGAATATCAGGACATAAAGTAATCTATGTGTTAATCCAGGTGTCCAGCTATCTACAGTTTTAAGTTTCATCGTAATCAGTTCAATAGGTTCTGCGTGAAAGAGTAACAAACATGCATACATCCACACATCCTCACAAATATTCATATTTAGCATATTAGTAGGATTTTGAAACTAAATACTATGTTTTGTTCAGTTCTAGTTGAATAGTACCTATCTCTGACGTCACTGGGTCGGGGATACGTAGGTAGATATAATTATTATATAATTGTCATAAATCTGTTATTTTACTTAAGTTTACTGTCGTTTACTTAATGTCGTTAGTTGTAACTAAGCCTAATGTTGCTCTTATTGACATTGTGATACATAAAAAAGTGGTTAGAGAGCTCAGACGTCCCTTTTTGCGGCTATTGCTTACATTCTCCAATCCATCTGTGTAAGCAATATAACTTTTCTTTCCTTTGCCTTACCTTCTGGCTTACCTTTCCCTTTCAATGTGCCCGCAATTTTCCCATATTTAATTCTCAAAGTGCCCGGTTTTTCACAATAGGCTTGCGCACACAAACATTTCAATTTCGGTCTCGCGAAAATGTGGAGACTGTTCGTCTATTACGATATACTAAGTTTATGGTCGTGAGGTCCAGTCCCATCCCGAAAACAAAGCAATAAATTATGAATGTGCGTAGCATAAATTGTGTAACATTTAATTTGAACAAAAAATAATAATACAGAGAAAAAAAAAATAAAATAACGTTTCTGCCAACAACAAAAAAGCGTAATTTTTGGGTAGATAAATAATAAAAATAATAAAGGTTTGAAAGTATACGTGTGTGTGTATGTGTGCATATTTTATATCTGTGTAGCTCTTTAGGAACGAAACGAAGTCTGCGCATTTGTGGAAGCGCAACAATACCAACGAGATGTATAGCTGCCTTACACGATTAATCTGCGATGCTTGAAACTTTCTACTTAAGGATCACTATGGAGTATGCGGTCTTTTACTTCCCATTACTTCAGAGAGATAGATAGATGTACTCTTTATTGTATGCAAAGCAGTAGATTACAATATTTTCTTATATCTGCTTGGCTTGCACATTCGCACAAAAATCTGTTGTGCTAAAGAGCTTTGTTCGCTGCTTTTAATAGGATCTTCACAATTTCCTTGCTGTGCTAGTGATGTAGTGTTGGATATACACGTGCTTGTTTTCTTTCTTAAAGTTGAGTATAACCATTTAGTTACTCGAAATTGACGTACATCGTACTATACACATAACACATTTAAAATAGTAATAAAAATGTCATTTGGTTTCAGAATAAATTTCATTCAAAAAAAGCATTCTGATTTCAAGGAATCTAAATAATACTACTACAAGTAAAAAAGTGGTTTTATATCATGGCATTTTGTACGTTCAACGAGTGATAGATATTACGCGTTTAGTAGGAGTACTCTGTACACCCTGATGTTACTAACGTAAGTTGATAACAGACTGACATTCATCGCGATAATTTTGGATTTAAACGCCATATTATAAACAATACATTTGTAACATGTAGTCGCAGTATTGACGTACCAAATATAGCTCAAATATTAACCTACAAAATAGTATTAAAAAACATGCAAGACCAGCAGAGTAACTGATCTTTTTTTAAGTCTTAACAAAGATCTGTGTTTACATACTAAGAATAGGAGAAAGATTTATTTTGAAATCTTTAACAAAAATTATATGGAATTTGCAGTTACTTTTGTAAAGCTTTAAGATCGTAACAATCATCGGTCGGTTCGAATAACAAATTATAATACTAATGTAGTTTGTAATGTGTAAGCATCACGTTTATTCATAACACATTTCTTTTAAATAGAAGTATATTTGTTAAAAGTAGCGCCTGAACTAAAAATGTTAGGCGTAGGGACTTACAGCTTTAGTAAAAACTAAGTTACCTGTAACCTTTCTTAAAAAACGCGTACTCCAAGGCATAAATGAAAACGCTTACCTGTAACAAAACAAAAATATAAACATTAGATTTGTGACTGAAGGCAGTTGACAAATAACAATAACATAAAAAATAAGTTCGATCAGCATGAAACCATGACGACCCTACGCACCGGTAAGCATACACTATGCTGAAAGCGAGGTCTTCTGTGGGACGGAGATGCTTTGCTTTCCCAATCTAAAAGATAGCATTTGGACAGAAATTGAAGAAGAAAACGCCTTATAAAAACTAATTATAGTAAGAAAAATAAAAAAATTAAATTAATAATTATCTTTAAAATATGACCGACTTCAATGCGCCTAAATAATTGTAAATTTAAATAAGCTGTATTCTTCATCCCTTAATTTTTAACCCTTAGAAAAAGCTTCACTTTTTTTACACAGGAACAGCGACGTTTTTAAATCACGTACGCAGTATTGAGACAGAATATTTTCGTAAAATGTAAATGTGACCAATCTTAGTATTGCCAATTCGATTAAAATAATTATTATCTCTCCTCTGGAAAGCAGGATAGCACCTAGTCGCCTTTCGTTCAAGGTGAAAGTACGAGCCCACATTTCGCAGAACCTAGCAGAATCATCACCACAGTAATACATTATATTTATTTATATATGTATGTATGGAAGTTACCACGCCATACAATACTGCCACTCAATAGCTATTCATCAGCTACGTCGTTGGGAGGAGTAATTAACGCTCTGGCCGCCCGTCGCCATCGTGTTCGCCCACCTTTATGATGTCTGTCATTGACAGCGCTGCTGAAAACATCCGTGGCTTAATTTTTATGTCCCGTTGTATGGGGTTTTACGGTGGGCGTTATGGTTACGTTTGCGGTACGGTATTGGTCATAAATTTTTACAGTCTGTTTAATTCTAACCATCTCAGCAAAATTGAATTTTGAATTACTCGGCAACTGTATATATTTAAACGGAGTTTATTTGTTGTTCATTTCTTTGTAAACTATTTACTTTCCATATGATTACAGTTATTAGTAAATATTCATAGATATTCTGTGCCATTGCATTGGTTTTGAATTTGGTATTTAGCGGATACTGTGTAAATGTGAAAATAAAACAGAATTTATAAATAACCTCTATACACATTCAGATAAATGATAATATGTTATTAACTTATTACATTACTGCAAATGCTGACTAACTTAGAAATGTAATAAAACTAAATGGAAGAAAACTTTTTATTCATCTGTTAGTTAGAATCAATCAACTATGGCATTCGTTACATTTACACAAATTCCTTTAACTGTACATTCACGCTGTTCTGGCTGAAAAAAACTGGCTACAATAATTCCTCCATTTTAGGTTTATTCATTTATGTCCCTGGTAACGTGAGATTGAATGGTCATACAAATAAAAAAACTCAAATATCAGAAATATTGTATGGTAGAAACACGAGACAACACAGGGCAACACAGAGACAAAGTACCGTAAAATGTTAGAAAGTTTTAGGAAGACAGAAGAAGCAAAAGAGTGACACATTATCACGTAGTGCGTTACTCTTTTGCTTTAATGAACCAGGTTTTGGGAGAAAATGACTCTGGCTAAAATGTATTTTGTGTTTGATATGCAGTATTTATTAGCTTCTAACATATTTTATGCATGTGTCCGGCGAAGCCGTCCCATGTTTATGGAGTAAACTTCTGCTATAACATAACATATACCAACTTTTAAACTTTCACGTTCCATGATATAATATTATTTAAGTGTTTCGTGATTGCGTTAATTCCCGTAAACACGTAAATAATATTATAACATATAACCCCTAAAATAATAACACTGTTGGGTGAAGGATGTCCAGCGTACTAGTTTTTTGAATCAGAGCCTAGCAAATGTGTACCATACTAGTGAACATTTGTTACTTGTGGTGGTTTAAGTTAGGTATATATTGAATGTAGGTACTATGGAACTGAATGTAGGTACTATATAACTTATTTCCATATAGAACACAAATTGATCGCACAGTGCATTTTACATTTTACGGTAAAAGTAAGTCTTTGTAATAAAACTTGCGGATGCTCTCTCTATAGTAGTGAACATAAAAGTCACTTTATATCTCATATTTATGGCCCAATAATATAGCTTCACTCAATATGCAAAAGAAATGATCATAAATTGACATTTTTGTTCAAATTTTATAGCAGGCATAACGGAAAACTGTTACAAATACGATATAGTAAGACATAGCTATCAAAAAGTAGAATAGTATCATATATTTTATACATATGTACACAAGTGAACGCATGATTTTATTTAAAAACAAGATGCCGACCGTGGCATCGTCCCAATAGAATTGGTACTCCCCCCCCCCCCTTTCCCAGGCCTTGTACAGGCTCTGCCTAGTTTGGGCTCAGACGGCCGTGTGTGAGATGCGTTAAATTATTACTATTAATATAGATAGCTCTTAGATGGCAGGATTTTTTTCGGCTTACTTGACCCTTGTGGTTATATTTTGGCCAAAGTACATAAAATGTTTATGTGTCGTCCTATGTGTCATTCTGATGTATAAGCAATATTACTGTAAAGTTTCATCAACATCCGTTCAATTGTTTTGCAGGCAAGAGTAACAAATATACATCCATCCTCACAAACTTTCCCGTTTATAAGATTGTAATGTTATTATGTTATCACGGTTTAAGCATGCAGCTACTGGGACTCGTAAGAGTACCAGTCATTGATGACAACAGTGAAATCATCAAGTAATTAATTATTATGTTTTAATAATAACAAAGACAGAATAAAATATTTACGATCTAAGAGTAAAAAACTTAAATATAGGGCTTATTAGGTTGGG
Source organism: Euplagia quadripunctaria (assembly GCA_963859945.1). NCBI lineage: Eukaryota > Metazoa > Arthropoda > Insecta > Lepidoptera > Erebidae > Euplagia > Euplagia quadripunctaria. The sequence continues at coordinate 8,489,706 of OY982575.1, read as the reverse complement.
TCAGTTGACGATATTGTAACTGTTCAATTTTGACACAAATGTTGACATTCATGTCAACGTCATTACTTCTCATAAATATTTTAATTAATGGCAATTTGAAAAAAGTCACCAGGTGTTTTTACGGGTTGAGTGTAGGCTGCATTTAGACAAAAATGTGATATTTATTTAACGTTTTTGTGTAAAAACCATACACAAATCAATCCCCAACATTGTCCGCATATAAATAGCCACTTCATACCGCCTGACTGTTTTTTATGAGCTCTAAAAGTAGTCGAACTCGGTGCGACTCAAGTTTTTCAGTAAATTACGTCTCATTAAAATTACGACTTAAAATAACTGTAATTATTTTGTTAACAAAGAGTTAGTTGAAAGACGACGGACGGAATTATGTAACAACACAAACTTTACCTATTTATACCTCTAGAGATGTTTATGAAAGATTGCCGCTTCACCAGGCGGATGCTATTTCTTGCAGCTACGCTTTGCAGTATATCCTTTCCATCTGTAGGTCCCTGCTGCAACTGGCCAAAATTTGGAAAATTTCGCAATAAAGGATTGCTATAAGATGTGTGTATGTGAAACAATAGAAGCTCCAGAGCTATTGGTGGCATTGCCACGGAGGTATTTTTTGTAATCGGCTGTGGAGGTACGGTTGTTGCGTTCCTCCAACACAAAAGGAGGATTCTTCAACCAGGCTAGGTGATCATGCCTGGCGGACCGCAGCCCAACGGTTGATCTTTGAAAGCCTATATATACTTATCGCCGCGAGAATTCTCATTATGCGATGCAGGATCAGTGGTTACTACGTAATTCAGCTCGTCTTCGCTTGATGATGTTGAAGTATGTTTTTGCTGTGTGTGAAAGTCGACGCACAGCCGCCTTTCGACACATTTAAGTCATGAGAGCGTTGACGTGGCTTGTTATTTTTGTAGTTACTGCGGCCTGCGAATGTTTACAATTTCAGGAATATCATTCGCATGATAGTAGACTTGTAGAAAGTGCAATATAAAGATTTAATTCCATTTGAAATACTAGTGGTATATCACCACTCCCAATACCACTCCACTCACAGTCACTCGCAAGTTAACTCCTGCATTTTTCAATGTTATAAAAGGTACCAAATACATCACATCCTAAATTAGTTTTTACGAGTTTCTGGATACTCGGAAAAACTTATTAGGGCTGTGATTCTCTGTCGGGTTACTATCAGATGGAAAAATACACCCAAAAAAGTATGTTCTTTCCCAGTTACCAAGTGAAGTTAAGTTAGACTAATTAAGTTCACAGTTAAGATATATTAATCATAACGTTATTATTATTTACACTCAGTTATTAGATAATATTCAGTAATAACATAATAGCTTCACTAATATGTCAACATTTACAAACCACTCAGACTATATTCGGATACTATGGACCGTACACAGCAACAATTTGCGGCAAACATTTTGCATACTGAGAGGTAACTTAATTCCTTAAAAAATCCGTTCAGTAAATAGCAGTGAAAGTCACGTAAGCTGAAATATTAATGAAACGTGTTCCGGACATTGTGATGTTATCGGGCGAAGTGTTAAAATCATTTTCATTTTACGAGTTCATTTTTCATCGTAAACTTGCGATAATAGTCGGTAGTCGGTAACATTATACTGATATCTAATAAAACTGACATTAAAGGTCTCAGTTAAAAGATATTATTGTAACATCCTAAAACTATTTTTTTTATTATTAATCCCTTAGTATAGTTCCTATAAACCACGTGATATATTTATTAATAAACTAGCTTTTGCAATCGGCATCACTCGCGCAAAAGTATTTTTTCCATCCCTCGGAAAGAATTTTTTAAAGTGAAAACTTCTTTAGGCACGGTGGGCACTTTTAGTAAGGGGAAAAGACACAAAAACCGTCACGCTTAGATACAAATTATGAATTTTCCGGCAGAAAACTCCAATGATCTTCCACACAGAATGATGGTCTGAATCTACTATTTCAAGATTCGGCAGGTCGTTCCTTACACCCGTTATATACAGATGTGTGTGTGTTTTCACTTCTGACGTGCAGTCTTACGACTGACGGGTTTTTTTCTGGATGATAGGTATTTTGTATTTTGCTATATCACTGGCTACGTGTATGCAAATGGTACGGCAGTGCATAAAATACGAACAAACAAACATTGATTTTTATTTATAAGAAGATATTGCTACTGGTTAAGATATTTTATTTGTAGAAAAATAAAAATAAATGGTCTTAAAATTTGTCTTAGAATCCTCTGAAAATGACCATTTAATACTTATCTTCTGCATATTATATTAGTTTATATAAAACAGAATTGTGTAATGTTAGGTGAAATTAATACTGTCTAGGTCTAGAATATAAATAAGTAATTTGTAGTAAGTAATAAGTAATAATTAAATAATAATAATTACCCTTATTAGTGTCTAGGTACCTTGGGAGGGGGCACGCCACGATTGTGGTGGTAAGGCCCGTCATGGAGGATTGGCTGGAGCGCAGCAGCGTGCTGACCTTACGGCGGCCATTGGTGTGGGTAGCCTCTCGCTGGAGACTATGATTATATCCATGGTCCAGAGCGAGAGTGCGTGGGATTCCGCCGCCTCTTTCTGTGAGGTAGTGATGGATGCCAAAGAAGCGGCGGAGAGGGAACGGGAGAGAACAAGTACTCTTCCGTCCCGCAGAAGACGCACCAGGCGCCGGAGAGTGCAAAACGATCTCCGGCCTCCATGAGCGCTTGCCTGGGGGCGACAGGGCCCGAGACGGTGGCGCGACGTGTCCCGCGCGCGCCTCTCAAAACTAGAGGGGATAGAACCATCTGCACCTCATAGTGGGGTCGTCTGATTTAACAGGCGGCCAAGTCTGCCGGGGTTCACAGGGATTTCCTTCCTAGGGTACACCTGAGGCCCCGGCTATAAGACCCGGTGATGGAACACTGTGTGGTTTTAGTCGGTTCGAGTCCGACATACCACCTCGCCGTTTGGCCCCGATGAGGTGATGACCCGTGGGGGTTTCCACACATTAAAAAAAAAAAAAAAAAAAGGTACCTTGGGAGATAAAAAAATGTTTAAAATCCAAATACAGTCTATTTTCGATTTTCGCCAATATAACATTCAACAATTAATGTTTAATAGTTGATCTCAAGTATGAAAAAAACATTATAATAAGCACAAATATAATAACAATTTTGTTTCATAGTAAAAGCCTGCTACAAAGACCACGATTCTTCGAAGCCAAGCGCTCGTTTGCTTTTACACCGTTTGTATGTTAATTAAATTTTCAGGCACTTTTCTCACCGACTGTATTTTAATAAAAGTTAAATATTTCAAGAGCTGTTAATTTAAAGTTTGTGAAGTAGTTTTACACGTATTTCTATTGATGTATTTAATAGCAGTATTTCAATATAAATGGAGATTGATTGATACGAAATACGAATGTCAAGCAAGGTCAAGATATAGAATGTTCTAAATCTTCTATTCAAGATGTCTTAAAATATTTTGTCTTAGATGATATGCTAGGGCAGTCTGGGTCAATTTTTAACTATATTTAATAAGATATTTACGGTATATATGTATGGCTAGCGCAAAATGATATCGCTGCTATGCTGACCGAACCATATCTTCACGATAACATAAGTTCAGTCTTTGCGATACATACTTATCTAATATTTTTTTATGGTACATATTAATTGTTTTATTTTTCGCTTTTCAGTTCCTTTCTTCTTTCGTCGATAAAATTGTTTTGTTAAAAAGTTTTTATCATTCAATGATATTGTTGTTTAGGAATTCGTTTATAGTAGAATCATTACTACTGCTTGCGTAAAACTTATTTTTCTATCCTACGGTAACAATACTTTTTGAAGTGAAAACTTCTTTAGGCACGTTGGGCACATTTGCTATGGGGAAAAAGCACTGAACAGCATGACCGTCACTCTCAGAAACATATACAGATGTGTATGTGTGTGGGTGTATATGTATAAGTTATGCTATCACTTCGGATGTGTAGTCCTACGACTGGTAGTTTCTGAAGTGAAATCTTCTTTAGACGGCACGTTGGGCATTTTTGGTATGGAGAAAAAGCACTGAACTCACGTGACTGTCACGTTCAGATACATATTTACAGATGTGTTATCACTTCTGACGTACAATCCTACTACTGACAGTTTTTTTTTCTGATGAAAGGTACCCTATGTCCTGTCTGTACTCCCGATAACGTGTATGCAAAATTTCACGACGATCGATGAAGTAGTTAAGGCGTAAAAGCGCAACAAATAAACATACAAAGTCACTTTCGCATTACTAATATCAGTTGGGATTAATAAAGGAGCGTAGGCACAAAACTAGCAGAAATCTATAACTGACTTTGTGTTCAAATTTGGTGTTATACCTACCATTTGTTAATATTTATACAGACTATGGTTAAGTCAAGCCAGGTCCACTCCACATTGTAGGTAAAAAGCTACAAGTACACGGCGGGATCGACTAAACGTGCCAAAATTCAGTGGGATGCCACGCGCCTGCCCGGGCCGCATATTAGTTCAAAGCTCACTTACGTGCTGCGTCACGCCGTGCGTTCCTATCTAGACTATCAAGTTATTAGTATCTATCCTAGGTTTATTTGTTCACAAAAATAGAGTAATAGGCACATAACTTATTGGTAATTAAATATTGAGATGAATTCATTCTTTAAACAAAGACAACCCCAACGTTGCGACTGACCCCAACGTTGTGAATGAACAGATAAGAGTTACGCAATAAAAAGAGAGGCAACATCTACGTGAATAAACTGTAGTAAATTTGCCTTATGTGACCAAAATTGCGACTTTATTGTGTCGGAACAAGAGTCGCTATTTATTTAAATGTTTAGGCGGAGTGGGACTTCTGTACCTGTACTATTATATATTCTGTGGTTAAGCTGAAAAGTGTTTATAAGCACCGATGATCAGGCCCCATAGAACGTTTGCCCGAGACGGTGGCGCGACGTATTCCGCGAGCGCCTTTCTGATCTAGGGGGAAATAAGGCCACCTATACTCCATGGCGTGGTTGCCTGTTAGGCGGCCAAGGTCTGTTCGCCCTCTTCTCGCGATTGGTAAGCAATATTTAAGGTGGTCATACTGACTTCTCAGAAGGGATGGTTCCTGTTTTAATATTTTCTCTTCCTTGCATATCCGAAGAGAATCTAAAGAGTGTATAAATAAACTTTATTCATAATATTTGTTTTTACGGTGTCTTCTAAGTTAGGTGTAATTCAAAAACTAAAATTTGCTTAACACATTTTAATCTCCATCTTTTTAGATAAAGATATAGTCCGTTATCCAATCGGACTTTTTCCTGTCCTTTACGATCTGAAAACCTTAATTGGAAATAGATAATTAAATCTATTTCTAATTGATAGTTAAATTGATAATATTGTGTTTGTTGAAACACAATATTTTCAAATTTCAAGGGCATTCCACTCCATATTTAAATTAGGTTGGCAAAAAACGCAAGCCTAGCAACTTACTACTCATTTCCAAATCGATGTATTCCGGCCATGGAGGGTCCCCAATTCGACATCAAACACGTCCAAGTTCTCCCCATTTGCCGCTAACTGAAATTACCGCACATAAGGGCCAGGAACTGGAAGCCATCCATTTCTTCGTACTCCTCGCCTCCCGTATGCCTCTGGTCATAATTAAGAATCCTTTGGCTAGTTGAACATGTCTATTAAATGTGTCTTTCCTTTTTTTTTGTTTTTACTTCTTTATTTCGGACCTATATTTTGAAATTGAAAATTGTAAACCATCATTGTGATAAAAAAATTAAGATTATTATTATTATTATATAAAGAACTTATATTAATAGTGTACAGTATATTTTTATCCTAAGCAAGGTAGTATATTTTTAAATGCTTTATTAATTATGAGCTGATACTTGATGGCACTTTTTCAGAGTAGTGGAACACCGCGCAATTCATACGGGTATAGTGCCCCTGTTTACAAACAATGCTCAGCCTAAGATTAAATGGAACATAAACTGGCTATTTACAGCCATTTTATTCACAAAGGCTGGTCAAGCATGCGTAGCATATCACTTTAAATATTTACGAGTGACCAATGAATACGTACAAAATAAAACCTATTTATATTGAAGAGGATTTACTAACCATATGTACACAGAGCCTTCACTGTAATGTTCCAAAATATAATAATGGCATTACTATGTCTTGTATACTATGTTCTTGTTTTTTTTTCTGCTTTTTGTCATCACAGGGTTAATGACAAAAACAAATAAAAGGGCATTTTCAACAACACACTTCATAGTTATCGAATAAATAAGAATGCATAGAAGATAAGGAAACTAACAACGAGCCATGTGGGAATTTTAATGGTAAAATTGGTTTGGTTACTATGGAGTCACCACGTAACGGAAAGCTGATTTGCTATACGGTTGCGGAATTCTGGTGATGGAATGACTTAATTTAAAGAAAACTCTTTTACCTTGTACAAAAATAAAGTTATCACCCGTTCACAACAAATCGATAGAACTAGTAAGCAATACACATGCCTTACGAGTTCTAGATATATATTTAATTGTCTACCTGTCTGTATAGTTCGTGGATTATTTTTAGATTTCGTATCATGAATTATGTATGTTTTCTTTTCAAAGCAATGTATTACAAAAATTTTGATAGCGGGTCGTGCAAAACTATGTTGGTAGGGATTTTTTGTAGAGTTTATGAGCAGTATCACGATTCTTCATACACCTTAACGGTTTTATGGTTCTTTGTCGCATGACATTTCTTTTTTCTTGTATGTTTGGTTATAACGGCTATCCATTGAGGCATTTAGACAAGTGGTAATGTAGCAATTTTCCCTTCTTAAAGTTTGGTTCCTAAACTGTGACTTTGAGATCTTGTTTCATGTGGATTATGATTCCATCGTTTTGATAACAATTAGTTCCAGTGAAATATGCTTAAAAAACTTCCAGTATAGGCAACATTAATAAATATATTGAGACAACATCCAGTCGGAATAACAATATCAATATTTATTTATCCGAAACAATAGTAACTGTAGTTGATCGAATGTTTTATGAACACTATATTTATGCAGAAATTTATTATTGATATTTGACTGTTCAATGTGCTTAGAACAGTCGTCTGGGCTAAAATTAGATTAATATCCTACATTAATATGCTCAATATTTGTCATGGATGTCCTTTGTAAGTAGTCATATATATTCAACAAAATCGTCAGATGTCTGATTTTTGTATTCCATATATTAAGTGAGTCATAATTAGATAACCTTGTGCTTCCATTTTGTATAAAGTGTATGTTTATTGGTTGTTAAGATGTATATATGGTTGAAGGAGTGTAGTATAGGTTTCATTGTTGATTTGATATTGATATAAAGAAAATAAGAGATAAAACAATGAAATTTAGAATTCAAGAAGTCATTTGTTTTGAGTTGCGTGATCTTATAGATATAATTCGAATATCTACCGTACTATATACCGTTGGTCGTCACCTTGCTTATGTACAAATATATTTTCATTAGTAACCCAACAAAGTTATAGTCGTTGTTCTTGCCAAACTCCCTGGCTAAATAGAGCAGCTTTTCTGAATTGGCAGGCAATCAATATAGATAGTCGTTTTCCTGAGATCCCATATTCATTTTGTCATCCTTACCCCTGCCCTTATTGAAAGTACGAACAGCAAAATTAATTGTCTGTCTTTTGCCGGTGAGCAGTAAACTCTGATACTTATGAGATATACTGTTTTGGTCTATGTGGGGGGTAGTCTTCCCATTTTGCCGACTTTTGCACACTGTTCTAATGAGTTGTAATTTGTTGGTATTTTTGCCGAATATTTTGAATTTCTATGCCAGAAGATCGTTACTTATACTGCAACTGAGTCTTTAATTTGCTGGTTTTGTGTTTAATATCATTGGATTCATCTGTCAAAATATTTTCCTGGCTCCTATGGTATTTTTACGAAATACAAAAGTAATAATTTCATTAAAAAATCTGTGTCTCGAGGTACATAAAATAATAGTTTCAAGCTTACCAATATCCCTTACCTCCCATTGCCTTCCCTTCATAACTACCTTTTAATATACTCCCAATTTTCCCAAATTTTATCCCAAAGTGCCCGGTTGATAGTAATAGGCTTGCTCATGGGCGTACCCAGCTTTTATTTTATTTATTTATTTATTTATTATTTAATACTTTATGCACAATATGTACAGAGGCGGACTTAATGCCTAAGGCATTCTCTGCCAGTCTACCTTAAGGTGGTGTAGAAATTAATGAAGTAGGTGCATTAAGAAGTGTACGAATGAGTGTAGAGTATTACTCCATCAGAAAAATTAAATATACGGGAAAATATATACATAGATACATACATACCTGTATGAATACATAAATATAGTTTTATAAATAATAGATACATAAACATATTTTTCTACTGTTCTGATGATTCTGCCAGTTTACGGAAGAGGAGAGCACGAACCTTTGTTTTAAATGATTGGCGACTAGGTGCCATCCTGATTTCTTGCGGTAGAGGACAGACTGAACAATAAAAGAAGAGTTGACACAGGCTGAGGAATGATTGGGACATAATAGGAGAAGATTGTTTGAAGAGCGTAGATTTCTGTGATGATTAGAGCAAAGATACTGGAGAATGGAGGTAAGATATGTAGGAGAAGTAGGTGAATTAAGAATTGAATACAGAGTGGTGAGGGCGCGTAGATGACGGCGATGTCGAATAGGAAGCCACTTCAATTCCGAACGAAAAGAGGAAACGTGATCATACTTACGAAGATTAAAAATGAATGGTATGCAATTATTCAGAAGACGGTCGTATTTGTTGAGAAGATCTGCATTCAGGTCATAGTAGCATACATCACCATAATCAATAATGGGGACAATCAAAGTCTGAACTAACATAGCTTTGGTCTTGGTTGGGAGAAAGTTTTTAAGACGGTATAATGCACGCAGTGTGCCTGTAACTCTTTGGCTGACACTAGTTACCTGGGTTTGCCAGTTTAGGTGGGTATCAATAATGAGGCCTAGATCCTTGACGGAAGGACTATAAGGTATGTTAGATCCGTTGAAGGTTACAGGTGGCAGTCTATCTAGGTCAAGCCTCCTGATCAGCCGTTGACTGCCCACAATAATGGCCTGGCATTTAGTTGGGTTTACTGATAAGCCAAATCTGTCGGACCAGCCACTAATAGCCTCCAGGTCGCGCTTTTAGTACGGGGGGGGGGGGGGGAATTTGATTTTATCATACCAAGGAGAGGCAAAAACAAAAATTGTAGGTGTAGGAGGGCAAATCAAAAATTTTACTCAAAATAACCTTAGTACTACTAAGCTTCCTAATGCCGGGGGGAAGCCCTCCCCTGCCCCTCTCTCGGTATGCCCATGGGTCTCTATTACGTGAGTGGGACCAATTTATATTTGGCAAAATGTGGGTTTTTAATACGCCTCTGCCTACCCTTTAAGGGATACAGACGTGAGTGTAACAGTATAGGCGAATAAATTTATCGTTATCAACATGTAAAAATATCGCATAACTTAGAGAAGTAGAAAAATCTTCCATTAACCCTTAGTTTTTCAAGAATGGATTAGGGTTCGGAGGATTCTAGGGATAAACATTGACGTTGAATCTCATAGAAAGTTTTGTTATTAGATTTTCTTTCATTTCTTAGAAATGTGATAAATGTTTCCAAAATCTTCAAAGTGAAAAGGCTGTCTCGAGCAATAGTGAAAGCCGAGGAAGCCGAGTGAATGATAACTTTAAATAGCCTGATATTGTTGAAAACCCATTTTTTTTAAGGAAAGCTAAGCAGTCGGAGCCCTCTTTGTTGAAAACTTTACGTTACAATATATTCGCGATTGTTTTAACGTTCAGAATAACTAAAATCATAACTTTCTGAGTGATATCCTCCATCAGACAAGATATCATTTAGAAAGTTGTTCTAGATGGGAAATCTTTTGCAATTAACCTAGAAATATTCCTGACTCACCATTCCCAACGGATTAACCCCTGACACTTATTCAAATTCGATTTTAGATTCGAAGTCGATCTTAAAATGACACTACCGAACCAAAGATTTTTAGTTTTATTACGTCAGAAATGTCTAGCATATTTTTTTTTGCATAGAATACACATTTTGAGAACGATTGTCAAATTTTGAAAATTAAAATTAATTCGAACGAACTCGTTTTTGATTTAGACTGCTAAAGAGACGGCTAGTCCACCGTTGATGTTGTCCTATGGAAGATAGCAATATTCTAGCAGTGATTTATTTCTGTTAATGAGTAGCATCACCTATACTCCAATGGGATCGGGATGCGCACAAGTGACAACACTTTAAGGGATACCTACTACTGCCTTCAAGTAAGTAACTTAGCTATACTGAAAAAAAAAATAGGAAGTCATGGGACTGCCGACAGAAGTGAAAACTTAAACGAAACGACGAACTTAGAACGTCACATTAGCAGGTTGGTGACATTAATTAATAAGGAGCTGACAGAACTCAATGTGTAGATTAGCGCTCTCTAGTGGATATATATATGTGTTATTAGCGTGACAGTCGCGAGTTCAGTGCTTTTTCCTCATGGCAAAAGTAGACAAACGTGCCTAAAGAAGTTTTCAGTCCAAAAATATTTTTTTGTATAAAATAGCTGACCACACACAGTTACACAGACTTGATTTGTTGTTTTGGCATAATTTAGAGGCATTAAAGTAGGTTTCTCTTTTTTTGTAAAATAAAAATACATAAAAATTATAGTGTCTAAATACCAAAAGTCGTATGTTGCAAAGTTTGAAATAGTATTTGTATCCTTTCACAAATTATTCACGTCTGACACGAAATATTCGCAATCAGCTAACTCGTTCCCGAACCGACAAACAAACTGCAATATTCGTCTGAATAAATCTCTAGGGCTGGTAGTTATTTGATCTCGCCCTAGTTTAACTCTGAAGCCTGCATGCTGTATTTTCGATTATTCCTAGCTTAGTCGTCGGAGTGCCACATGTGACCCGTCGTCGAATTATCATGACATAAATCTAATGCATAGACGAGCGAATAAACATGTATAAATCTATGCTGTGTGAATTATAATTATAAGATATACATATAAAAGTAACATGAATAACACACGTGATTTCACTTTTTTTAAATAAAAAAATTGATTCTCGTTCTCAATAATCAATTTTCGCAACATTAATAAAATTGTGACCGATATTATAGTAAAACAATAAATAGAAACACAACAGATTTCCGAATTAAGGCCGCCCTACTGGGGTAATACCTCTACATGACGTGGCAACGCGCAAATGACACTACTAGTGTTAAGAGTGTTTATGTGCACCCGCACCTATTCGCTTACCTAATCAGTCGGTAAAGTATCCTTGGTGCTCACCTTGCATTGTGTTCCAAAAAGGAACAGGCGATTTTAATGCCATCGCCGTTTCTTGAAATTAGAAACTTTTTTAACCCCCGTCTGTCTGTGGCATCGTAGCTCCCAAGCGAATGGACCGATTTAAGTGCGTTTTTTTTAGTTTGAAAGGTGACGTGATTGAGAATGTTCTTAGACAAAATTCAAGAAAATTTGTTCAGCCGTTCGAAGATCATCAGCTCTAATCTAATCGTTGAAAGGATTTTCGAGTCAGGGGTTTTTTATTTTAAATTTATGATTATTTGTGAATGTTAAGTTTCAAACATATTGCGTACGTAGATTTGCCTAAACAAAGAATTACTAGGTATGGATATTTGGTTATGGATTTCTTATTTTTTTTAATTTTTATGGAACCTCTCTCATGAGATAACATGTCCAATGAAAAAAAGTTAAAATCTGTTCATAATCAATAAACACATCGCCAGTATTCATCTCACCCCGTGAATTTCGCTCGAGATTGTTAATACAGTTAAAAACATACTTTTATCTATAAAGTTTGGGGTTTATCCTGGCTCAATGGCTGCTACATAGCTGTCAATGTTTATTTAAAGTACCGTACCATTTCGAGGAGGGCCTTAGTGGGATGAGCTTTACACAAATATGTGAACAACAAAATTATTTTGAATCAGAGATCTTTATAAATGTTTTTACCGTGCTAGTCACGCACAAACGTACTATCAATAAGAATATTTACATAGATGTTCAACTTTTATTACAATAATAACACGCAATCTTCAATAAGAGATGACAATAACAGTAGAACCGTTGAAGAACATTATATTGGCTGTATCGTTGAAACAATCGATGCTAAGTGTTCGAGCCACTTAAAGTACTATCATGATTGGATTGGAATCAAATGTCTTCTTTCATTTTAGAGAAAATTGAGTTCTGAATCGTTATTTCTTTTTTGTACTCCCCGTCTGGCGCCTGCCGACGGCTCCGCTAAAAATTTTATTTATGACTGTACGGTTTGGTACGTTAAAGGCAATTTTTAAAAAGATAAAAGAAAGAAAACGGTATCCTTTTGATTATATATTAACTCTAGATTTTGATACGTAAAATACTTTGTCTGAAAGTACTAGTTCAAATGGTGCTCTAAACGGAGGAAATGGAATAGAAAATACTGCTACTTTTGGAAATGGAACTTTAACGTAACGTAACTTTAGCAATAAATATAATCCCTTGGGTGTCCCTTGGTGATAATTATAAGCAAAAAAAATTAGGTACATTTATTAGTTGAAGAAATATTTTTGATTAATATTACTATAATTAACTAGCTGTTTATATTAGTAGTAGCATAGTGTCGTATTTTCCTGTTCATAGGATCCCTGAGAGCCAATCGTAGGGTGCGGGGATTACAGGGCGTCTATGACCGCTCAATTTATTTATGAACGTAGTAAACAGCAGGGCTTTATTTCCAACTTGATTGTGTAAAAAATACTAGATATTGGGTAACCAGTGGTTTGGCTATTCTGTACCCTATCTAGTTCTAATAGTGGCCCTGTATTAAAAATGCAAATACAGTGATAGAATTTCTTCAAGTCGTTCACAATCATACTAACGCGCTTTGATACGACGCGGCACTGCCGCCTACGGTGTTGACGCGTGCCTTGAGATCTTTAGTTGGCCGTACATTTGTTAAAATGAGCGCGCGTTTTCATCGCAACAACACGTGATTTTATTAAAAGGTTTCACCCATTTAAGTAAAAGTCCGTAATCCGAGAAACGCTCGCCATGTAAACACTATACCCGCCCGTCATCTGAACACAATCTTATGTTGAGTTTGATGGTCAGCAGATGTTTTTAACGAGAGGAGTAGAGTCAGCACCACATGAGTAACAGCCCAGGTATTGTTTTATTTATTTATTTATTTATATACAGAAAAATACATATTGTTTACAGATAATCCTTACACAATAGTAAATAAGTACTTAGTAATGTCTATAACAACTTTGGCAGGTAATAAAATAATGAGGTACATTGTGAAACAATATAAGTAGCTGGGTTGTAAATAGGTACATTAGCATTTAATATTGTTTATAAGGATACCCCATTATACCTCTCAGGTTAGAGTATAACTAAACAGAATGGAGGTAAGTTATTCCACGGATTTTTAAAGAGTTTTTTCAAACAATATGAGCACGAAAGGTTTTTTTAAAGTTCAAGATCCATCAAATTAAGTTACCGCCTTAGTGATATTCCGCGGTTGGTGTTAATACCTACTTTTTTGATGTACTAAATATGCTCTTGCGATGTAAAACCATTCTCTTTTTGCCACTAAAATTCGATTACAAATATGTATTTCATTAGCATTTGTCGTTACATCATTGTGTACCTACACGGTGAAAGTATCCACCATTGAATGCCAGGAACCTGTCCCAATGGATATTAATCTTGTTTATATGCTCCTCGCTAATTAAATAATGTGTAATTCTGATTTGTTAGATATCTCCTTCATTAGGGAGAAAACAGATGGTTTCTTAATATTGCTTAGGAAGCGAGATTTCAACAATTATTTAAAGAAATAAATGGGTTTTGCCATCAGAATATACTAATCAACGTTGTATGAAGAGGTAGATTATTTTTTTTAAACTTTGCAGTACTTAAACCAATTTTAATTATAGGTATTATTCTTTTGTACATTCTTAATGTTACATGTACTACGGCATGATAAGTACTGAATGTTTCAAACTATTAAATACGATTGTAGGAAACGTAGAACTAGACAGAACACATAGAAGAACAATACCGGTATGCGGGCCGGTATCAAAATCGTCGCAGAATTATTTCGACTCATAAAGATGAATTTAGGAAAAAAGGAGGAAATGTGTTCTAAATTATTATTTAGAAAATATGCACAATCTTTTTTTCAGATTTTCCTACACCTATTTCTCTAATGTCTGGTCGACGGCGTTTACCATCGAGATTTCATACATTTCATGCTGTTGGGTTAAATTAGGTCGGGTGGGTCCTATGTTTATTTACCAAAAAAGTTGTATGAAAGAATCTGTAGATAACAGTGCAAAGACAAACCTACTAGTGATCACAGAATATTCGAGACTAAACGATTACATTACAAAATAACAGAAACAATAAAGAATATCTCTAGCTATTCAGCCAAAGACAATACAAGTAATGCCTTATTTCCGTCTCCGTAATAGAGTTACATAAGTGTTTTTGTTTGCTTACTAGATATCGGAGCTCAGGTAGAACCAGGTGTAAACATAGGAGGTTGGTTGGAGGGGTCGGGGACTTGACCCACTTAGATATTCCTTTCACCCCCCTCTTACATATTAACGATTTCTGAAAATGACAACGCGTAACGGTATTAAATGATAAGGGTAAAGGTACGAGAGTTTTATTTTGTATCTGCTCTGTGTTAATGAATTAAATTGTGTGTTGGTTGATTAGGAGGTGTTTACTTGTGTAAGTAAATTGGTTAGGATTCGTTAACAGTTCGTAGAATAGTGTAGGCAACTTTTATTAGTAGATATCCAGTAGTAGAAGCTACGTGATATAATATTCTGGTCCTTTTATATTCTTTGAATGTTTGCTTCTATGGGACATTCACGGCCGACCATAAGGCTTTCCAGAAAACTGACATTGAACTTTGATCAGGTCATTGGATAGTCTCACGACTGGCATTCTATGTAGTTTGTGTTCTATAGCAGAAGGGATTGCCATATCTTTTATCAACTCACTACTGTCATATAATCTTTTAGGACTTGTTACTGATATTATGAACCTAGAAATTAGCAATTTTAAAGAACTCTTAATAAAGAACCTCATCTACAAGAGTTCTAAAAATTATCTTTAACTAGCAACCCGCCCCGGCTTCGCACGTGTAGCAGAGACATCTTCAACAATCATCATCATATTTCAACCAATTTACATAAAACCTTAAAAAATTATCTACCTAAACCTTCCTCATATCTAATAGTTTTATCTATTAGTGAAAACCGCATGAAAATCAGTTAAGTAGTTTTTGAGTTTATCGAGAACAGACAGACAGACAGACGCGGCGGGGGACTTTGTTTTATAATATGTAGTGATGAAAAATGCTACTAAGATGCAACAAAAACTCCTAGAAGTTTCACCGTCAATCAGTGGCGTCAAATGTGTTCAATATAATTATGAAAAAATAAGTACACAAAAAGAACATACAAATTACAGGTTAAAACCAAATGCCAAAAGCATCATAAAATCTAAGTGGGAGATAATACACAAAAGTCTAAGGGCGCATCAGTGGCCACACCGAACGTGCGCCGCTGTGACGCACTCGGTAATCAGCCTCAACTATGTTATACAGACTGGTCCAGGAAAAAAAACAACGCTGAAACGTTACAAAATAAAAGAAAAGTTATTTACTCATTTCAATATCTTTGCATCAATGATTTCAAAGATTTTTATTTGCCTCTATACCACAAAAATAATGGGCTATATTTCATCGCGGCCTGTGACGAAAAGGGCGGGATAATATTTAACAATCGCATAAAAATGGCACGACAAAAATTCAAGGAAAATGTTAGTTAAAAAATGTGAGTGGAGTTACAAATACAAGCTTGGAGAGTCCGTTTCATACACGAAAATGACTAATAAAAGAAAAGATAGCTTCATAAAAGATTAAGCGAGGATTTCCGACAGCTTTTTTGATTTTTTGATGGCGTGTTTCGTGAAGATTAGGGAGAGGCAGCTTTTGAAACGTTGTATAGCGAACAACAGCAAAAAATGGAACGATAAGAAAATACGTTGAATGAGTTAGATGTAGCCATATTAATTTCTTTTCACATTTTTACTGTATACTTGGTTATGAACATTCTGTAAGCAAGTATATATGACTAGACGGGCTATGTTTATGCTTAACATTTACAACTAGACAAACTGATATCGTTCACTTTAGAAGTTCGATCTCAAACAGTTCTGGAATCTCCCTCCAAATTTAAGTAGGTGTACCGGGCAAAAACCTTTTGGTATATTTCATGATGTCCATCCTTGATGAACCTTTTGTCGTTATATAAACTGACCTTATAACCTTTTTTAATTGGCCTCTGTATGTTTCTAATGACGGGGTAGCCCTCTCTAAAAAAGAATCTCTCTGGAATATTAGGTTATTACATGAATAGGTCAATGATTTATAACGTATGTAAAATTTTATAAATGAACACCAAGACACCAAGGATTAGTTTAACCATATTCATTGTTTCACTGTGTCGCGTCGGCGTGATTGCTTTTTTTTTTCAAAAAGTGTCTTAAACCTTATAATAAACCGTATCTATATCTTCTTACAATACATAGGCACTTCTTTTACTTTATATTCCCTTCAGCTTGCTATATTCATATTTTAATCTGTATTTCCGGTTCAAAGCTTGTTATCCTCTTAAAGCACTTTTAAATTTGACTCAAAATTACCTTAGGACTACGTAAGCTTGCTAAAGCCAGGGGGGGTGGCTGTCCCCCCCCCCCCTTCCCCTCGGTACACCAATGGGTATATGTAAGCTACAGTGCAAATACATGATACCCGCGAGCTCGAGTGTTGGAGCTTGAGATGGAGATTTTTTTAATATTTAGTAGTACTATTATATTTAATTGTATTATATATGTATGTTAAAACTTGTTTTTACATAAAATATTTGAATATATTCTTTCATACTGTTTTACTCAGATAAATTCGTTTCTACATACTCGTACTCTTTAGAGTACAATGATTAGAAATCTAATACAAAATTAGGAATTATAGCAGGATTAATTCCAAACAATTTAAAGTCATAACTCAATAAGTCATAAGTCGTTATTAGCAAAGCCGCGACCCGGCAAGGCTGACAAGCAATTAATCAATTATTTCACTTCATTAGCCCAGTTAAATTTGTCTCATCCCCTCATGGGGTGTACATCAGATTAAACGTTTTGATGTACCCAACACGCCTGTCGAGGGCGATTCATTATAACGTTAATTTTAAAGTAGGTATTTTACAGTTCACTGACTTTTCAATTATACCTTACGTTTATCTACGTAAAACTATTGATATGAGTGTTGCGTTTGCGTTAGTGACTAGATTTACCATAGTTATACATCATTAGAATCGGGCAAGTGATATCTGTGGTGTTGCACCTGTAATTAATATACCTATATATTAATACGTGAAGAGTATTCTTTGGACCAAGCACTTTTTAAAGCATATTACACTTTGAGAATTAAACTTTTTTTTAGAATATGTCTACTATATTAGGCATCCATGCGGCCGAAATCAGATGGAGCAGCAGTCTGAGAATCGGACAATATGCGAAACGGACCTTTTTTTCTCACCGGACGTTTTGCGAATCGGACGTTGTGCGCCTGAACCCCCTTTTTAAGAAAATTACACGAACGCAGGAACGTGATATTTTAAATATTTATAGTTCATAAATAGAAGTAGTGCAGAAACCAGATTAAAAAAAAAAAAGGTAGTATTACAGTTTTAAAAATTACGTGAGCTTCATCCCGCTACTAGCGTCCAGTATATACTTTAACCTGTCATGGTTCAAAAGTGGCCAAAGAAATGATCCAAAAATAAATTTGGTAGAAATTCGATCACAAGGCGATCTCTTATTATATTATTATGTGAAGAGAATACTTTCGCCCTCGCAGGTACGTGAAGTTTGGAGTACTTCAAGTTTATATATAGAATAAGTGCAGAAAGCTAAAATTTTTAAACAATATTATTCACAAATTTAAAAATTGCGGCTAGATCCAGCTACACGTGTGCAGTATATAATATATAGTTACGTACCATGTTTAAGTAAGTCTATTGGTACAATGACAGTTCAAGTTATACTGGCCAGAAATTAAACCAGAAATCAATTTTGATCGAAGTTCAACCACCTATCTAGTTATTATGAACTATCTGACCCGCGCAACTTCGTCTGCGTTTGTCAGTTTTCCCCGTTTTTTTAATTTTTCATTGATGCTCCACTGCTATTAGTTGTAGCGTGATGATATATAGCTTATAGCCTTCCATGATAAATGGGCTATCCAACACTAAAATAATTTTTCTATTCGAATCATTAGTTCCTGAGATTAGCGTTTTAAAAAAAACAAACACTGTTCAGCTTTATAATGTTAGTATAGATGTAAAAATAACTCTGTCTGTCTGTTACGTTTTGTTACGAAAATAGAAGGTGGACTTTAAAAGGTATTGTTATGTGTCAGTTAATTGTTTATGTTGCAAATAATATCTAAAGCCCCTTGTAGGTAACAAGGGGCAAAGAACGGTTTAAGTTCCTTCATGACACACATGAAAAGTGTCTAAGGTCGTCTGAGGATTTGAGACTGGAGATGCATCAGCATTTCACAAAAATGTTTGACCATTCTTTCACTGTTTAAGCTGTACGCCTGTGGAATGTGTTACCAATAAACATTAGGCGAGCGCAATCAATAACCATTTTTTTTAAAATGGTTCATGAATACTACCTCTCACTTTATGTTTCATTAATACATATATATGTAGTTACTACTGATCGCTTAAGGTATACTGCAAGTGTTTCTATACTCTCTGGTATACTGTATTAAGGTATATTGTACCTATATTGTAAGGTATGTTGTTGTTGTATTGTATAATTGTATATAATTATGTATGTATTGGATTTATTACAATTAGGTTTATGTATGTTTACTGATAAGTATCTATTGGTATTTATAGTAGATAAAATAGGTTAATATAAAATATCTCTATATATTTGTTTTCATATTTATTAGAAATTACAAATAATTATAAATATAACACCAACTGCCATTGTCTCTCCGAATCATTTTGATCCATCCGTCCATCATAAGGTTACCTGGAAGAGATTGCATCTAGCAAAAAGGCCGCCCTTTGTACATTATCTGTATGTAATTATTAAAATGTATCTTCCTCTGTAATGCTAATGTACAAATAAAGTGTTATCTATCTATCTATCTATAAAATCTATAACGGACAGCACTTAGACATTCGGTTAAAGTGTCCACAAAAAAGTGGAACTATTAAATTGTGGCAACTTCTCCACGAGTGGGCGTTGCTGTCGTTTTCACTAATACTAGAGTTAACACTAAATCAAATTACGAGTATAATAACTCGAGGTTTCAATAACATTTGCTTGACTCTAGAAATTTTAAATTTACACTTAACGTTAGCTTGTTCAGCCTCCCATACAAAGATGTAACATAAGGGGGTAGTTGTGCGTGCTATACAATATAAATTTTGCTCCTAGTTTAAATTAATTAAATAACATTTATTATTGCCTATAACTCAACTTATGCAGTAATATACAATATTATAAGATACTACCTGCCAGTGTAAGGTATTCCCTTTATCTTTTGCTTTCTTTTTCACATAACAACCCCCTCATAGAAAATCTCAGCAACATGTTCCTCATAAGGATGAGTAATTTTAAGTAGTAGTAAGTAGTAATTTTAAATATATGATCAAAATATACTAGCTTAGTAGTCTGTTGTTCGTGTTGAGTTACAATCCAAGAAGGGTAGTAGTGCGCCCCGGTCCCTAACGTACGTAGACAAATAAACCTCATTAATTACGGTAACACCCTAATGTAGAGATAACACATTCATCAACCCTCATTAGAGCCTAGGAGACTAGATCGTTGGGAAATTTGAATTTATTTTCAGCTGAAAGGGGGAAACGTTATATAGTGGTAGTGACTATTATATTTGCGTTATATGGACTATATCATTATCATCTTTTGTATTCATTCTTTGAGTCCCTTTTTAACAAAATGTAGGAATGTCAAATTTGAATTACTTAAAGGTTATATGTAGAAAAAGTGCATAAAGGTAAAATGTTGAAACAATATATGATACAAATTTTCAGGTCAGATCTTCCGTTGATGTTATTTTATGAAGGCAAATTATCGGCGGCTTTGA
Source organism: Euplagia quadripunctaria (assembly GCA_963859945.1). NCBI lineage: Eukaryota > Metazoa > Arthropoda > Insecta > Lepidoptera > Erebidae > Euplagia > Euplagia quadripunctaria. The sequence goes on along the minus strand of OY982575.1, from coordinate 8,469,355 downwards.
TGGCAATTAACAGTCACCATCTCAACAGTCACAAACACAAAGGAGATGCCAATTTAATATTAGTTTTTATATTTAAATTTATACGCAATTATTGCTTGATAATTTCCATAGCACGCTTACCAAAGTTTTTTAAGGAAAAGAGATTTTAATATCAACAAAAAATCAGTGCTAATTGCTAATAAATTCGGGTATTTCAGAGATCAAAAGATAAAGAATTTTTTTTATATTAACCAAATTACTGAGTTTTGTTTCAAAACTTCAGAGGTATTCTTGAAGTTTTTTTATAGAGATTTACATAATGGACTCGACCAAAATCTTCAAACCAGAGTCTTTTGAACCACTTGCCACCAATTACGACGCGCCGCCTACGAACGAACAGAGAAACGGAAAAAACAAATGATATTCACTGCACGATGTACTCTTAGTAGCTCAGTACATCATTAGTAGACTTAACTGTGTCTTAAAGTAATTAAAGCAAAACCCCTCCACTTACCTTAGATGTGTCGACTCCAACAAATCAATAGCCAAAGATAAATCTCAATAAATCAAATAATACTGACAGTAATTAAATTGGTGATTTTTTTATATGAATCCGGACTCATCCAATTAAAATTAATGTGACTAATTCCATCCATTAGGTTTCAAACGAAAATAATTAGACTAATTAATCGTGGAAGAGCCGTGCTTCAGCACGTACGTTCGCCTACTCCCACCTTTCTTGAGTTGCAGGTGTCCATGGCGGTAGTCACTTACCACCAGGTGGCGCGTCTGCTCATTTGACCCATATCCCATAAAAAAAATGTTTTATTAATAGGCTTAGTACTTATTTAAACGAAGTATAAATATGTGGGATTCAGTACAAAATATTAATAATTCATGAGCTCGTTCCCGGGTATATGCGAACATAATTTTTAAATAATTTATCATATGCGGTTGAATGTTTTACTTTAATCTTATCTCTTATTGTTTTAATATTTTAAGTTGGTTTTTGTTGCTTACTGGCGTTTATGCAAGTGAGATTTTTTTTTTAATTTGCTGTTTTAATTATTTCAGGGAGCAGATAATATTTGACCTACACAGGATAAAAATAAGAAAGGATTTTTTGTGTCATCATGTTTATGTCAGTTTTTTTTTTAATATGGGGTTATCTCAGTAACAAGCTTCAAAGAAAACAGATAAAACTCGCCCCAATGTTTTTGAGGCTAATAGAAACGATATTGTTCCTTTGTATTTTTTAGGTACCCTAGTAGTACTGAAGGGCCTGTTAGTAGTGGTTAGTGATCCTAACTGCTGAGCCAGATGTCGTGGGCGTCTCACGACCTCGGGCGATCATTTGTTCTGTGTCTGGGTGTAATTTATCTTACTAATATTATAACGGCGAAAGTTTATTACGATGAATGAATGTTTGTTACTCTTTGTTACAAAAACGGCCGAATGGATCTAGATAAAATTTGGCAGAGAGATAGATTTTTTTTTTTATATCATAGGGGGCAAACGAGCAGACGGGTCACCTGATGGTAAGTGACTACCGTCGCCCATGGACACCTGCAACTCAAGAGTCACAAGTGCGTTGCCGGCCTTTGAGATAGGAGTACGTTCTTTTCTTGAAGGTTTGAAGGTCATACCGGTCCGGAAATACCGCAGGCGACAATTTGTTCCAGAGATTGGTTATGCGAGGCAAAAAATTTCTGGAGAACCACACAGTGGTGGAATGCCAGTTATCCAGATAATGGAATATTGGATATTGGCTGGAATAGCACATTGGCTACATTTTATCCCGGAAATGTACAGTTCCCGTGTGATAGATTTCACCAAAATTTCCACGTGAACAATACGAACGATATATGTATGTTTAACAGCAGTGTGGTATAATGGTAACCAGCACCATAGTACCGGCTCTGCCTAGTGGGGATCAGTTATTCATGATGTCAATGCGCGACTACCTCGACTCTGCTCGTAGTAATGCCATAGACAAGATACTAGTGATTCTGTGCTGGTTTTTTTAAAAGTGAGTTTTTTATCGTTGTGTATAAGTCTCATTATCTGTTTTAATTTATTAAATCAAGTCGGCCCAAGGAAATTGAGCGCGCCTGCCGTTTCTCCATAATAACCCCCTTTGTCTTCATTATTCTGCCACGCCTCGGTTCTGTCAAAAATGCTATCATACTTTACCGAGACGCTTTATATATTATTTGGTATTATACTCTGTAAGCTAATTATGAGGAGCATTCGTTATTGACTTGTGCTATTTTTCATTTCTAAATAGTTATAAAGAGTAGATTCCACGTCCTTTTTACATGCATCGTCAACTTTTTAGACAAATTTTAACAGTAATTACCTGTTAACGTAACAAATAATACGTGCAGAGGTTGCCGTTTTATGGATCTAAGAGTACATAGTCACCGCTTACATTTAGGTCTATTCCACTCTAGTCCCCCAAGCAAATCCACCGGGGGATTCTTTTCCACCAATTATTCCATTCTAATCCACTAGAGGATTTGTTTCTACGCGTTATTCCACCATATACCACTGTGTTAATTTGTGGATTTGTATCTACTCGTTATTCCACCATGTACCACTGTGTTAATTTGTGGATTTGTATCTACTCGTTATTCCAGCAGTTAAGAGATCACTGTGTTAATTTGTGGATTTATTTGCCTTACCAGAAGACGGCGATTAACTTAGACTACTAGGACAATGTTATATTTTTTATGGTATGTAGAACCGCTCTGCCTTCTAATAGAAAGGGGGATAAATTGAATAATAATAATAATTTTATTTACACATTAAAACTATTATAATAACGCATTAATAACTCCATTTTTTTAAGTTACGATAATTAAATAATAGTACGTGTCTTGATACCGAAGTTCCCTTCAGTAGATGACAAGATCTTCCATCGCCAGCCTTTCAAAACAAGATTCTCATCTCAATCGTGTCGCGACCAAAAATGGCAAACTTAACGCTTACCGAATATTGTTGAGTAGAGAATTTTGTTTAGTATTAAAACTTTACCAAAACGCATACGAAGCTAAAATAAATTTATTAAAGAATTTTGTAATTTTGAACCGACGATATTTTATATGTTAGTAAACTTACCTTTAAAATAAATATTTGCACACCATAAATAATGGTAGAATGTAAATGGGCCATAATATTATAAACGAAAACCATACATTGGAAACCTACATTCTTGCGAATAAATAAATTAAATTTGACGAAAAAAAGAGGTTCAGTACCTCTTTTGACTGAATATGTTCATACTAATGTAGATATTCAAATTCGGTTTTTTTTAATTGACTTTATTTATATTTACAATATTAGAAACGTCCTATGCCATCAAAGTTTATTTCAGAGGACGTCAAGATCTTCTATTGTCTGCCTTTCAAATAACATTCTAATTTCATCAATCATCATCATCAATTTCAGTATCACGACCAAAAAAGGCAAATTTAACGCTTATCGAAGTATGTTGTGGAAAAAATTTGTTTGATTTTAAAACTTTACCTAAACGCATAATGTATACGAAGCTAGAAAAAATGTAATTTTAATCGACTACAAAAAGAGGTTCTGGAGACCATAAGAGGATCTACTTATAGAGCAAGGACCGGCGTGGCCGGCCACGAAACGTCTAATAACCATATACATACATTGCCACCTCTTATTATAAATAATTAAACAACAGCACTATACTAACTGCATCGTTATCTCCTATTTACACAAGACAGTAAAAAACTGCGAAGTACCCGGAAAGCACAAATTCCTGATTTTAAAATAAGATGTTTGTTAAGTAACTGAAGACTGAAGACAGAAGTAGCTCCCTAAAGCACCGCCAAAATCACTGAAATTAAAAAATAGATTGCTTTGTTTCATTTTTCTTTTAAAATTTTATATTATTTCTAACTATAACAAACCGCATACCTAATGATAATGATTTTTTTAATCGGATTCCGACATCGTTCCAACAAACGTTCCAACTAATATGATGTGTAGATTTAAATTTAAATGTATCTGCAATATTTCACTTATTTATTACAACTTATTCAATTTAATTTTTTTATTTTATTAATGGTACATTTTCAGACTATAAATGTGCAATAAACTTGAACTAGAAAATATCAAATCAATGTGACATATCTGTGCTCTAATTGCGCGAGGGCTAAACGTGCGTCAATAAGAGAAACGAAACATTTTTAATATGAACCGTACTGTTGTCTCTGCTATGATACGACGTCCAAAACTTCAACACTGTACACAGTGTTGATTTTTTACACGTCGTTATTCACTCGATTATTTAGAACTATCGATTCCAAAGCACCACACGCCGTAATTTTTTTTTCTAGAACAATTTAAAATAAAAGCGTTTGTGGAACAACAGTCAATACTTTTATCCTATGTTTGCGTCCTTTGTTATAGACAGGCTTGGCTAAAAGCTATTTTCAAATAGACAGTTAAGAGTTCGACGTAACTTAATTTAATACAAACCAAGCTTCAATCGGGTACTTTCAAGCGCAGTCACTTCTATATCTTCAATTCAATCGCTCACACAAAGAAATCTCACGTTCCGCATTCTATGCGACAAACTGGGTTCGAACATGGCGAGTTTTAAAACTTGTTTAGTGTGAGTTACAGTTTTCTACTGAGAATTGCGTATCGATTAATATTAGATATCGTGAGATCGTTATTACGCAGTCATAATTCAAGATTTGAGACAACTTGTCTAACTTACCATCAGGCGGGTTGAGGTCATATTGACGAGCTAAATTAAAAAATATATATATATAATTTTGATGAAACATTTATTTAAAAACAACCGCTATGGGTTTACTGTTATCTTTTCAACGAAGACGATTTTATGTCCGACTTATACCACACACATGCAAAAACCATACGGTGTTTAATCACGTCGCCCACGGCCAGGGTCGAGGGACACCCTTACCCCGTGTAGTCCTAAACCGTCGACAGGCCCTGGCCACCTGTCAACGAACAAACATTTGGCTCTAAGGTTAAAACAGGCGCGTAGAGAACACCGCGCCGCTGCCGGGGTCTGCTTCTGCTAGTACAACTGACAGTTTTAGCCATCGGCGATCATGAGATTTTACAGAACTCTCCAGCGCCCATGGCGAGTCCTAGTTCTCTCCCATTCGGTTTCCACCACCTCTTTGACGTTCATCATCTCCTAGCAACACAATTTGGAGGATTCCTATGTGCTTTCGCTGCGGACCATGAATTATAGTCTCGAGCGTGTAACTAAACATACTAATGTCCGTCCGAAGGTAACGACAACGAATCGTTTACGGGGACCCATCAAAGTATGAAATGCGGTGCAGGCTTTGTCTAATTGTGTTACATTTGATTCACGCTAAATCATGAAAAAGAAACAGATAGACAGAGTTACTTTCAGAAATATTCCCGAAAACACTACTTATTTTTGAGCTATAAATAAAACCAAATGACGTAAATACGAAAACTGTGTTACCAACTAAATTAATAATAGTTTTACAAACAAAAGCCTCCTCCAACTGTCCAACAGAAACCCCAACTCTACGTGGACACAACTTCAAAATTTATAATGGAACAAAAAGTGTTTAACAAAATTCATAACAGTTACAGGACTTTGTGAAACATCTGTTGGTTGTACAAAAGCGTTCATAATTTTTCAAGAAGCAGATGGAGGAAGAAGGGACAGACCTATCCTAACTCAGAAATATCATCGACTAGCCGAAATCCATTCCTAAATACTAGACACACTTGGTAGCCAATATGAAGTTAAAATCACCTTACTGTAGTCTGAACTTAAGAACTATATTGAACTGCGAATACCAAGCTACCAAGAAAATGTCATTGATTTAATTTAGTAATACTTTCTCAGATTCGCTAATTGTTTGATTCATTAAAGAGAATGATAAGGCTACAGACGGCTCATTCCCAAAGCTCCAAAATCCTATTGTTCTCAAAAATGTAAAGTTGATAAATAGATCCCCAACGGCTCCAAGTTTTTTTTAAATAATAATTAATTTCTTTCCCTACGGCTCCATGAGCTTCAAGATTCTATTGCTCTTTTATTATCACCAGCTCCAAAAATATATAAAAATAATATTGTAAATAACTAAATATTTTTTATAAGATTTATTAAAAATACAGTCAGCAAAATTTACAAGTTATACTTATCTGTACCTACATTGTATTTTATTGCATGAATTAATACATACCTACTTATTTATAATTTTTACCTGAACCTTTGTTGCTGACTGTACCGAATAATACCATGGACCCGTTGGGAAAGAAACGAAAACAAATATTCAAAAATTCTTGGAGCCGTTAGAAATCTATGTATAAACGTTCATCAGTGCTTTTAACTTTTTTTGGAGCTACTGGGAATTACTGTATTGAGCTTTAAAAACATTTAACATTTCGATGAAACGAAAAAGCGTCACGATAAAGAAAAAACACTTTCATAAATATGAGAGCCTGTGAGAGAATGAGATAGAATACAAGTTTACAATATTTCCTATAATCTTTGAAAAAAGACAAACATATTCATAAATAAGATTTAGTTTTTATTTAATTCATAAAGATCCGATTTGTTTATATAGATACTAGCAGCGCCCCGCGGTTTCAGCCGCGTATGTCCTGATCCCGTGGGAATACCGGGATAAAAAGTAGCCTATGCGTTAATCCACGTCTCCAGCTATCTACATACCAAGTTTCATCGCAATCGGTTCAGTGGTTTTTGGGTGAAAGAGTAACAAACATCCATCCATCGATCCATACATCCATCCATCCAAACTTTCACATTTATAATATTAGTGGGATTAGTGGGATTAGTTATTTATCCACAACCCTACACCTATAACTCAAAACCAGCCCTTTGGGAATACAAAGGTTTTGTGGCAACTTAATATCGCCATTTACAATAGTATGTATAATGACAAAATAATGGCGCAAGTATGTGGCCGTAGTTAAGTTAGTAATAGCTTCATGCAGTAAGGCAGTTGTGAGAGCAAACCTTAAAGTCATGACTCGCAAACCCTTCCTTTACTACACACATACCCACGCGTTCGCACACAGAAACGCGCGCACACACACACACACACACACACACACACATAAACACACACACACACACACACACACAAACACACACACACACACTTTTAACTTTTAGCCGAATACTCTTGTGATTTCCCTAGTTTACCCTAGTTTAAGAAACAGGGTTTATACTAATACTGAATTTTTTTAGACTAAGGTCTATTTACACTGTAATGTAAGTGTAAGTAATTCTACTGCACTACACCGTTTTCCTTAATTTTATTAAATTAAGTTACTTAAGTACCAATGTACTTAATGCCAATAAATTATTATTATTTTGATATTAAAAATCTACGGCACAGGTTAACCCATACATACATACAAACCTACATAATATCACGCCTCATTCACATACATACACGTCACAGTTAGGCAGAGACCGGAACAGCACAGTGAACTGATTTATAAATACCTCTTCACGACCGCCCGAAACTTTAAATAAATAGGTATACTGACAGAAATTGAATGGAACCAGTTCTTTTATCTGTATCAAAAAGCCAGCCTTATCAAAATAAAAGTCGCCCCCAATATGTCCAGTTTTAAATACGCCAATGCACTTAACAAAATTGTCTACTGTTAATAGCAATGTAAAATCTACACGAGCATTATGTATGCAGCGTGTATATTGTAGCATCATTCTCCGTAATTGCTGAACTGTAAAGGAAACGAGAGGGCGTTGATAACTCTGCGTATAATCAGTACGCTCAACGCGAGTGCCTTCTCCATATGTTATGTGAAGCAGAGATGTTACGGATATGAAATTTCGGATCTGGATACGGATACGGATATATGAATAAAGTAATACCGGTTTCGGATACGGTTACGGATGTCAAATTATTTCGGATTATCCGATAGTTTCGGATAGTTTCGGTTATGGATATTAGATTTTTAAGGAATTAAAACAGGAAAGTACAGATAGGCAATGATTTGGCATTATTTCTAGGTTATCGTTTGGTAGTAAAATCACAAGTACACACAATATGTATTTGCATCTTGATGTAAGTATACATATATCAAAGTAAAATAAATTATTTAGACTCCACCTCTATCCGAAATTATTCGAAACTTTTATAACGGTTCCGGTTACGGTTTCGGATAGATTTTTATTTCCGATATCCGATAGGTACGGTTACAGAGTTCCATAACATCCCTGATGTGAAGTATCTGCACTATAGTATGTACTGTGGTGAATATAAGCCATTTTAAAATTAACTGCGTAGCGTATATGGCTGTATTTTGAACGAGCGTTTGTGTCGTAGGGACCCAAAGTTATTCTGAGCCGTAGCTTACGTTCTTGTTACCAAAAATTTATAAATTTATAATGTAATATTATAAATGATAATTGGACTTATCGTACCCCTGTATTGTTTAAATAACATATATTTTTAAATACATACAAATTATACACAGAAGCATTTAGACTAAACAGATATGTTTTGTCTAAATCTAGTCTAGTGAAAAACTTGTAACCATGGGGGCACAAATTTTCCGGCAAGCCGGCAGACATTTAGTAGTGCGTTGTATTGCTTATTTCTAGTGTAAAAAAAAAAAAAAATACAGGCTCATTGTGGCAACAGTGGGTCAAGTGGATACACTGAGTCGACACCATAATTGTCTTACTTGCGTCTCTTTTACACTAGATTAGCGCTCAGACATGATCCTCGCCACTTTTGTCAGTGCGCCGTGTTGGTTAGTAGCTAAATTAATAAGTTGAAAAGCTAAGAATGTTTTATTTGGTTTAAGATTTCTGTACTTTTTTTTTTGAAGTGAAAACTTCTTTAGCGGCCTTGGGCACTTTCGTCAGAATTCAGGGTCACGTGGACCCTGATCGAAAATGTATAGAAAATGTGTCCGAGTGTACTATGGTCACGTGCACCCTGATCGGTAATGTATGGAAAATGTGTCCGAGTAAAAATTGATCGAAAATGTATGGAAAATGTGTCCGAGTGTAATATTTTAAAACAATAATATTTTTATGACGAGATCGAAAATTCTTAAGACGGAGGTGAGTTTCTTATATTTATATGTACAGCGTCAGAGAGACGTGGAGAGGGAGGGAGGGAATCTAGGGAGGGAGGAAGTGAGAGAGAGATGGAGGTAGGGAAGAAATCTAGGAAGGGAGAGTGGGGAGAGTGGGGAGATTGGGAGAGTGGGGAGATTGGGAGAGTGAGAGAGTGGGATAGTGGGAGAGTGGGAGAGGGGGAGGGAGAGAGGGAGAGTGGGGAGAGTGAGTGAGTGAGTGAGTAGGAGAGTAATGTGACGTTTTAAATTCGTCGTATCGTTTAAGTTTGGACTTCTGTCGGCAGTCCCATGACTGCCTCTTTTTTTTTGTAGATTTTTAAGATTAATTTATAATTTCTTTTTAAAAAATATTTAACAGATATTTACTTGTCCAGCTAAGAAAGTTACGTTTCGGTATCAAATATTTGTTTATTTTTAGTACCTAAGGATTTTTTTGTTAAATGGCGCCTAAAATACGGATTTTATAAAAATTATTAATAATGTCTATTTATTTTGAAATACTCTCCACTGTGTCTTCATTGTTGATTCACTGTGTACACCTCTAAGTACACAATAGGTCAAAAGCCATGTATGTCATAAAAATCATCATCACTACATATTATAAAACAAAGTCCCCCGCCGCGTCTGTCTGTCTGTCTGTCTGTCTGTCTGTTCGCGATAAACTGAAAAACTACTTAACAGATTTTCATGCGGTTTTCAGTAATAGACAGAGTGATTCATGAGGAAGGTTTTGGTGTATAATTTGTACCCGTGCAAAGCTGCGCCGGGTCGCTAGTAAGAAATATTTAAATGTTTTTTTTCACGAAAGTGCTGCTAGGTAGCCTACCTTTCTAACATTAAAGTTTAACATCGATTGGTTGAGTAGTTTTCGAGTCATATGACTGAAAAAAGAGTGACCCACTGTTGCCACAACGACCCTACATTTTTGTTTTCTCTATTTTTACTATAGTAGACATTATGTTGATTTAAATTGATATTTTGCACTGTTTGACTGTAAATAAGGGTTTCATGGAAATTGAAAATATAACGCAGATAATTGCAATCTTTTTACGGCAGTTTCAGAGGCGTTTAAGGTAAAACAATGTTGAAGTACCGTTACAATACCAAAATAGAAGCTAAACCTACATTTTGTTTTTATTAAGAAATATTTTCATTAAGAAAAATCGAAACAAAATCGAATCTAAACAACATAATTTATACAGTAGGAAAGTATTATTACGATTTGTGAACGTTATGATTTTCGAGTTCTGATTGGTGTCTGGCAAACTGGTTATCGTGAGGTTACTGTTTAGATATTTGGATGGAGCAAATTTATATGTTTTCTATTTGAGAGGGCTCGGACTTTCCAGCAATAGCCAGATAGATTGACTGGCCTGTTGGCCCAGTGGTTAGTGACCCTGACTGCTACGCCATAGGTCGTGGGTTCGATTCCCACCCGAGTCTGGGTGTTTTTTGTGTCCGTTATTTGTATGTTTATAAAGTCCCCCGCGACACAGGAGTCATTCCTAATGCGGGAGTAGTAATCAAAAAAAAGTATGCGACAATGACTTGCTCGAGCTAATTGCTTTAACTTCAAAATTCATCCGTATAAGCATTATCTCTTTCCTTCCATCGCCTTTCCTTCTTACCAACCTCTAAGATACTTTAAAATTTTCCATCTTTAATTTCCAAAGTGCCCAATTGAAGGCTTGCCTCGTGTATTACCCGAGTGAGACAAATTTATAGTTGGCAAAATGTTTGTATTTTAGACGTCGCTGCCTGAAGGAGTCTTCAGGGATACAAGATGTATGTATGTTCTTCTTTTAGGAAATTAGCTACAGCATGGAACCTGACCGACCTGAAACCGCCTGTGAGGTCACAAAAGGTAGTGTCATAACACTAAATATTATAGCGAGTGATATGTGGGTGTAATAATAATATAGCTCTGTTTATCGCTTTACGCATATTCAGATGGATATCTTTAAGCAATGTTTCCAAAACTGTACTATAATCTATTTATATACAGGTGCTGTTTGCAACCAGAAGACATTCAATTTCTTTACCAGTAATAACAGTCAATAGTATATATAGTAATGTGTATGTAAATGGGGTTAGGTAATGATACCTTTTCAACAATGTAATACGGAAGTTTATTGTCTTGAACATTCGATGCTTTTACTTCAATAGTTGTCATAACAATGTATAGTGATTAATTGATGGAATGCGGTACATCACTACGAGGACACAATGTCTATTAGTATAAGGTCATGGACGCGATAAAGTTCAAAGTCGTATCATGGCATTGTATACGATATAGATTTTGTGGCTTCATTTTATGTCACTTTTTTCTATATGTCTTACTAAACTGGTGCACAAACAACAACTCGATAGCTCATGAGCGAATATTGCAGTCTATAGTCAAGAAATATAGAACTCACTGTTGATAGTATACCGCCTCCAATTAACCTCTCTCCAGGAACTGACCACAATATATTAATAAATAGGAAGTTCCGATTTTACCTCTCGGTAGGATAAAGAGATAGGGATGCACATTTCTTTTCGAAGTCAAGTGACCCTATTGGAGAACTACTACAAGATTGACCAGACTACAGCACATGACTATTTAGCTCCATTATTTGATGCATACCAATCCTGGGGCATGCAGTCAGATAACAAATGGGGTAAGCAGTTTATTGAATACCTTTTCACTACAAACCCACATTTGTCACTAGACGAAGCAGTATATCGTCATAACTTTGGCCACAGAAAATGTTTCTAATACTAAATACATCCAAGTGGCACGTATCAAATGAAGAATCTTGCTCAGATCACGGATCCAATGGATACTTTTCAACCTGGAGGTAAATATACCAAACCTTTAAAAAACCCCACAAGATGGACCCTGTAGGACAGAGCAATGATAGAGTTATGCCTAAAAGCGGTGGCAATACCAAAAAGGATGGTAGGTGTCCAAAATATTGATAAGTAGGTAACGCAGATTAACGATAGTATGATTAACTGTTATCATACACCATGTCCTCTTATCGAAATATATACACATAGGCCAAACCCAACTCTGGTGGGGACCTGAATTAAAAAGGCCCAAGATCAAGGTGAGCAGGCTCTTAGATCGAGCAATTAACGCAAGCGAACAATACTACTCGGATCAGTACAAATCACAACACATAAATCGCATGAGATTCAGAACTTCTGAAGGCTTGTGTAAGTATTGCAATGGCATCGAATACCAGCACAGGCAAATAGGATTAGAAAAGTCCTCTTCAAACAACCTCGATATATTCTCGGTTTCTAACTAAAACTTGACGACACTTTCACGAACTAACCAGAGGAAGCAGAGCGAGTTCTTATGGAGACTCACTACTCCGCTCTACTTTAGCTCGTATTAGTGGGAGGATGCAAATACCACTGCAGACAAAGAAAACTGGCAAAGTGTTTGGCAAGTAAAGTGGTAACCACAGAAAAACAACCTTGTTTCTATTAAGAAATCCTGTCACCCCTTTAAATGAGCGGGACCGGAAGTCTTTCCTGATCTACTACAATGCAGAGGAGAGACTCTTCTCTCCATGCTAATCATCATATTCCTCACTGTAAACCAATTTTAAAATTGGTTTATGTATTTTATTAATTAAAATAAAAAAAATTAAAAATTAAATTGTTTACACTGAAAATTTAAATAGGACCATCCATTTGAATTTGAAAAAAATCCACCTCCAAGGGTGAAAAATTAAGTGATAACTAATACAACTTATCACTATTTAGGCGCATTGAAGTTGGTGATACTTTTACTAAAAGATAATTATTATATGAAGAGTGAGTCGTTTAGCCACATAATTTTTTGTGGGTGAAATCTTTATCCGCATCCCAGCATTCAAATCTTACTAAACACAAAACAAACAAATTTGCTTTATTACATTCTGCGTCGCGTATTCCTTCAATAACATATACAATTACTGCTTGATCTTCAATGTTTCCCCAGAAGGACAACTGTTTTCTATTAATTATCTGGGATGAAATATTGAAGTAAGCAAATTTTAACTGATTTTATCTTTTACTAGCAACCCGCCCCGGCTTCGCACGGGTAGCAGAGACACCTTCAACAATCATCAACATATTATTTCAATCAATTTACACAAAATCTTAACAAATTATACACCTAAACCTTAATCATGAATCAGACTGTCTATTAGTGAAAACCGCATGAAAATCCATTAAGTAGTTTTTCAGTTTATCGCGAACAGACAGACATACAGACGCGGCGGGGGACTTTGTTTTATAATATGTGTTTTTTGACACACAATATCTGTTTTTTAGTTATTCGAACTGTATTTTTATTAAAAGAACTTTCTTTTTTTTTCGTCGGTTAAGTCGAGTCGTTTACTCATCGCTGGGGGATATGTCAAACTTAACATTTACTAAAGCGTGTGGCCTGGTGCGCTTTGGACAGAAAGCACAAACAGGCCACACATCTATTGTTATCTGGACCTCTCCTCTCATTATCAGTTCCAGTGCCAAACATATAATTTGTTTGGAACACGTTTTTATCTGTGATAAAATAATTTTCGTGTGCTCAGTTTGTAAAAAAACAAGTTTTCTTAGCACATCAATGGCCATGAACATACTTGTGCATGCCATTTTCCTCGATTTTCCTATCACTAAGAGAATACCTTTTCGTTGACCTGTTTAGATTTTGCCTGTACGGCCACTACGCAAGGGCACGCGAAAGACATTATACGACCGTTCTAGCTCTGATGCCTCTGGGCGATTACACAAGTCAACCCTTTTCGAAAGCGGCTTTTTAAGTACAAGTAAAAGTTCACATTATAAATTCAATGGTACGATGTATGTAAAAGGTGGACGTGTGTTCAATGTAAAAGGTTAAGAGATGCCAGCTGTCAGAAGTATGCGGAGACAACAAACATGTTGTACCACTCCCTCGAATAACTGGACTAATTGCAAATAGGTAATGTTTATTACGTCACCATTTAATATAGTTGTGTATAAGATTATAATATCATTCCTTTTCAACTTAGAAGCATATTAATCATTTAAGTTATGGCATATAATAATCATAAATACTAATACCTTATATTTCTTTACACTTTGCGTAGGAGTGTAAAATACTATTTTATGCAAATTCACTTAAAAATAAGGTAATCGATTGTATGAGTCCTTCGATCGCGTCCGGTCATTGTCATCTCTGTGGCACAAAAAACCCATTGAGACAATTCTGTTATTTTTCTGATACACGTCTATTAAAATTAAATTTGTTTTGGATACAATAACAATTTTTTATCTGTTCATTATGAAGATCAGATAATAGCATTCAGTGACTGTAATCTATTTTAAAATGTGACCTCCTTTTTAGGTTAGGATGTTAGATAAAAAGAACAGGAGCTTGAAGTTATTTCAACGGTTATACGTGACGCAGAAGTACCTACAACAGCCCATAGGCTGACATATCTATGTCAGCCTATGGGCTGTTGTAGGTACTAACTAAATATCTATTTAGACCCCGAGTATCTTAGGCCCCGAGTCTAAATATCTATTTAGACTCGGGGCACGAATGCTTCGGCAAACATTTCCATAGACCGAAAACCACCACTATGGGAACTGCTGCGTGGGTACGCAACATATTATCAGTGGGACAGGACGAAGAAGAAGGCAGTGAAATATTTGTACTAGAAATACATATAAATGTATATATGATCGAAGTAAACAACACACAAAATAAGAATTCACCATGATTAACAAAATGTTTTATTCGGGTACTTACTATATAGCCGTCTCGACTTTGGAAACACCGTTATAATATTGTCATGTTACGTTATCTCTTGTACTTTATTATATTTGGAGTTGCTGAACCGAAATTAGAGCGAGCGTGACCTCCACTATAGAAAGAAAGAAAGTTTTATTCAACGATAAGCTACTCATCTCCTCGTTAAATAAAAATTCTTGGTATATACAGTGGTGGCTCGCTGTTGAAGAATAACGCAAAAGGGATATACCAAGGGTGAGTCACGGACATCTCATTAGTGTTGCTCACTGAATGATACAATCTCTAAGCAAGGGCACTTAGAATAGATGAAAATCTCAGTAAAATGGAATAATGCGAATACGGTATTAATATTTGTAAATGTGTTAATTTACTTTATTTTTTTAAACCTGAACCACAGATAAATAATAAGTGTTATAAACGATACTTGTACTACATTAGAAAAAATAAAGAACTCTTTTAAAAAAAGGTCTTAACTTGAATAAATAAAGCCTTACTTTTTAGAACCGTTGACAATTATTGCAATGTAGAGTCGACTATATATTGTTAGGTTCTGCATGAAATACCAAATTGAAATGTAAAAAAAAACATGCAGTCGAATTGAGAACCTCCTTCTTTTTTGAAGTCGGTAAAAAAGTAACAAACATTAATCATAGACAATGTAGCTTCTTATTT
Source organism: Euplagia quadripunctaria (assembly GCA_963859945.1). Classification (NCBI taxonomy): domain Eukaryota; kingdom Metazoa; phylum Arthropoda; class Insecta; order Lepidoptera; family Erebidae; genus Euplagia; species Euplagia quadripunctaria. The sequence goes on along the minus strand of OY982575.1, from coordinate 8,453,793 downwards.
ATATAATTTTTAAAATCATATAACTCCGGATATTATCCAATACATCCAAAACCACAGGCTTTCTTTAAAATATTAAGTACACTGAATATAAGTAGGTATAAATGTACATTATTATTAAGCACCTCTCTAATGAATAAAGTTCTCCTCTATTTTCCTCCATGTATCCCAATCATTAGCCTTTTCTATCCAGTCAATTCAGTCTACCTCTGCCTCTCTGACCCGATGGGCCTTCCCATATGCTTACTTTTTTTGTTCATGTTTCATCGCTCATACGTTGAAATTATGAAGAAACTGAAAATTTACTCAATGTAGGTCCCTAGACGACAAAAGTATTTACATTTTTACCAGAAAACACACACACACACACACACACACACACACACACGTACACACAGATACACACACATACACACACACACACACACACACACACACACACACACACACACACACACATAAACACTAATGCACATCCTCACAACTCATCTAATACATAGTAATATGTTACTTATCTGAACCCAATTGTCCAGAGTCTGTAGAGACTGGTAATCTGTCATACAGGTCTCCTAGTACAGATACCAGTCGCTCACATAGATATCTGTAATTGTAATAATCTCTACAACTATTTAAGTACTACCTTTGTATCTGTGTGAGAGAACAAAACAATAAAGTTATTACTATTATTAAAAAAAAAAATGTTTTAAGGAATAAATAAAAGGCTATATTATATTATTGTTTGGTTTTAAAAATTGTAGACAAAATCAGAACTAAAACGTCACATAGCTCAATAGATGGTGTATCAAAGTGCCCGGTTGACAGCAATAGGCTATAAAGTTTACATAAGTGGTACTAAATCATAGTCTGCAAAATGTGGGCGTTTAATTCAACTCTGCCTACAGCCAGAACAAACAGACAGACAGACGGACAGAGAGACAGACAAAAGTTTTAAAAACTGATTTTTAAGCATAGGTATCGTGCAAATAACTGTATAAGCTTAAAAAAACCTATTATTTTGACATTACAAACAGAGAGACATTATTCAATCAATATTCTATTTATTTTAAAGAATTTTAAAGTCTAAGTTAGGCTAACAATGGTTAACACAGGAACCCGCAAAGTTCACTAACATTTAACGCCAGGATTTTCAACACGTTATTGAAGCTAAGAATATTTAAGAAAAGAACGTAATGTCGTTTACGTGCATATTATGCACGTTTTAAAGTACTGAAAAAAACAAAAATAATCTAGTAAGTTAGGACTATGAATAATGACAAAGAGATGAAGAAGCGATTAACTTGGCATGTGCAAGAGAGAACAATTTAGACAGTCGAAGGGTCAATGACATCAGTACCTACTACTGTATATTACATATTACCTGTACTCTGTATTATGTTTACAAAATGCATGAAAAAGTGCTAAAGTCACATACTTCCGTGTATTTCGTATCGTTCACCAAAGGTGCCTAAGATATGTTCGCGTGAACAAAAAAACGTGGAACGGAAGACGGGAACAAAATGTGTAGACAACAGTGCTACCATATAAAAATAATATTGACAAGACAAGACTGGCTTTTACACTCGTAAATTTTTACTTATTGCTTTTTGATTACCTCAGATTTTACTTATAATTACAATGGTAGCAATAAAAGTCTTCTATCGTAGTTTATCTATCTAATGTGCGACTAAAGAATACAATTTCCGTTTTTAAACCAACTCCAAGAAATTGTCAGTTTTTCCAGTGTGCAGATTTTGTGTATTAGATTTCACAAATTTTCTGCCAATTAACTTTTCTAAATAAAGTAAGTACTTAGAGCGATATCTCTTTTATACTGGAAAACAACAATCTTTAGAGACAATCAAACGCAAGGGTGAAAAACGGGTAACAAAATTTACATATAATTTAAGTAAGTATAATTATTTAAGTTTGCCGCAAGTCTTTCTGACCACCATCGACATATCTCGTAAATTACTCTAAATCAGAGTACAATATACCTAGAACGGCAACATGATACACAACTGAACTCTATATACCTACATAACTGTAGTATTGAAAACCTCCAATTCCATTGTCTTTTAAATCATTGGGCGTTGGCGCAAAATATCAAGGTTCTATTTCGAACTCAATAAAGATTGATTCGTTTTGATCACGAAATGTCTTGTTTCGCGTATAGGATTTCTGTCTGAAATAGAACTTCAACGAATTTTCATTTCTATTTAAATATTTTTCCTTTCATGTCTCAATGAATGTTTGAATGATGTCAACGTGAATGGAATGCTGTTGATCGATTTTGTACCGACTTAAAGGAAGCATAAAGAACTACGTTCTTCGCGCATATTTTTTATGAATCTATACGCAGATTGTTTGAAATATATTCGGTTAAGCTAAATCTATATGGTTCTATATAATTCCTATAGTATGGAATATAGAACACCTACTTAAAGCCGGACGGGGCCCAGTCAAAATTATCTACCACCTTTCTGCACGTACACGTCCTTTTACGTTTTCTGAAAAATGTGCACAACGACGTATTTGAGTCATCTAGCTGCTTTCACTACTAATTACCAGTTATAGGGCAAGGGTATACTAAATACTTGTGTAGGAACAAAAGTAGCATTTTTTATTTTTCCTTTTCTGAAGGGGCAAATTTGCACGCAAATAAATTCCATGTGTGCGAATCGACACCTAAACAAATATTGTTTTTAAAAAGGATAGAGTCGCACGATTCATGCAAACAGATTCTTGCAAAACGACCACTAAGCCGTATTTTGAAAAGAACAGAAAAATATTTCTCATTTAATTTCAAAATTAGTTTTCCCCGCAAAGGAGTGAAGTTTTTAAAATTTCAAACACAATATAAAAACTCTGTACGACCTGTCACTATTAAAAAGTTAATCAGATAACTGGGTCAAGCACAAATTTAGGGCGATATTCAAGTGTTACAATATGCCAAAATAAAAAACAGAATGCAGTGGTTGTCAAACATCAGAGTCAAGTGGTTGATAATTAAAAAGTAAAAATTGGGAACATCAAGCATTGCACTCCATAGTTGGTAGATAACATGTTTTGGCCAGCTGCCAGCTTTTGACATTTGGGTCATTCCATAGGTCATCAAAATTTTCAAGTCGTTTTTATGTGGGCATGTTAAACAGCAATTTTAGATGAGATTGTAAAATGTAGCGACATTGTGCATAATATTTCTAAATTGTCTTTAAATTTATATTTCTTTGACACGAAAGCGCAAAGTAACAACACAGTAGGATTTGTATACTCTTTGGTAACAACAAGATCAATAAGAAATGTATGTATGTATGTAGTATCTAACTCCGATAGTAAAAGTAAAGCTGTAATTATAACATTATTTTATTTTAATATTTTGTGTGTATGTAAATCACTAACGCAACTATCAACGAACAAAGTTTGAATTAATCATCGTCATTTCATTTAATTTTATTTGTGTTAGTAGACTTATTCTAGACAAGCTATTGCCCGCGACTTTGTTAACGTGGAAATTTTGGTAAAATCCGATAGATTTCACAAAAATTTCGTAACCGTACATTTTTTCGAGATGAGATTAAAATTAACCCATGTGCCATTCCAGAGAATTATCTATCTCTGTGCCAAATTTCATTGAGATCCGTTCAGCCGTTTTTGCGTGAAAGAGTCATCCTCACAAACTTTCACCTTTATAATGTAAGAATATATATATTATATGATTTAAAATTCTGAATGCATTGCGCCTAAACAGAGATCTTCACGATATTTAAATCTCCAGGCGTAACATACCTAATTCTAATTTTAAATTCCATATTTGGAACTGGATATTTTTTATTCTAAATTTAAATTAGTTTATGTAAGAAGGCCTCAATTAGGAATAAATTTTTTGATTGATAGAAATTGAAGACTTTATAATTGTCATTCGAGAATAACATACACTAACGAGTAAAAACCTCCCTCTGCGTAAATGCTGACGTATTGATTGAATTATGAAGCTCTGGCAGCTTTCCAACTGAACCTGTTAAGGGAATGAAATTCAAGTGCCTACTTTACACTCGTAGTAATAGGCCGAGTGATTGTTAGGTATGTGTGTAGATGCCGTGTAAACCGCACCTTTATGATATATATAGAAATTTGTTATCAAGTTTTTTTTTATTAGTAAGGCGTCGTTAAGTGACCAACCACATGCCGTGCAAGCCACGAAGATAATCTTATTTATATACAAAACATTTATTCTAAAATCTAGCCCAAATATCATCTAACCCAAATAGATAAAACATATGTTTCTCTTTAAAACATTATTAAACTAACACAACAAACAAATTAACACAATATCCAACTTCACCATCATATCAAACAACTACATACTTGAAATCACCTAAAATCAACAACCAACGAAACCAACTGCCCCACTATTATTACATGCCAATAATAAATTCAAGCCAATACGCTGTCCACTTTTTTCCACAATAATTTGCTTTGTCCAATCGATTCCACTTTCAAATCCATTCGGTTAACAGTCCAAACACAACATGGTTACAACCGACCGTGCATACGACTTACCCGGCCATTTTATTTACTTAGCACTCGTATGTAAAATCAGAAAATTGTTGATAGCTTACAACTAGCGTAAAGAATTATTGAAATGAAGTTCCTTATCGCACGTTACACTTCAGACGCTCGGCAGACGAGGGCTAGGCGGAAAAAAATGTTAGCGCAACGAAAAGTGTTGACCGCAAGTTGATTTTATTATTTACGTCATCTGTGGCTTCAGTGAAAACTTCCTCAAAAGTAAAGCAGAGTGAAGTTTACCGCGTGCAATAAATGGTTTAAACATCAGGTTTGTCAATCGTGCGATGTCGTCGAAGGGCCCTCTACATTCTATTTCGTGAAAGCAGTTTGGATTACGATTTTATTAATATACTTTATACCTAAACAGAGGCATTACGTACATAGTAATAAGCTTTCAGACTTGGTTAGGACATACAACAATGATATAAACACTTCAACGTTCTTGTACTTTTAATCTACTAAGTTCTTATGTACAGATTTTCTGTAGATAACACAATGCATCCGTATTATGTTCACGGCCTTCAATGTATGTAACGCATCAGTCACTGTTCAATGAACGCGTGCCCCAAATCGACACATTTACCAATCATGTTAATTCGTATTTTGATTTACGAATGAAATCCAATGTGTATGTGCATGAACAACTTTTAAATTTTCTAGTATCTCTAGAAATATTTAATGGTTTTGTTTGTTTTCTTCAATAATTTAATTTTTTTTTCTAAAAAAAGTTTACACAACATAACTAAATATAAACCACAGACAATAAGAAAAAATATTGCACACTATATTCTTTTTTTTAAATTTGTTATTGAATTTCATTGTACACTGTTTAAGCTAAACATATTTTTTTCTCTAAAGTAGTTTTGTAATAACAGAACACATTCCAAATCCTTTTTTTTGAATTTTCACCTTTAGCTAACTTTTTTGCATCATTGTGTGGGGTCCGTTGTACGTACTCTGACATCGTTAACTTTTGCACCCCGCCGTGGTGTTGGCAAATGCCTGTGCATTTTTACAAATTTATCATTTTCATTCGCCAGAGCCATGAATATTTAGAAGCTATTGCGGACCACCGCCCTCATTCAATTCATTCATAAAACGGACCAAGTATTAAACCGTACCACCCCAACAACACGAATATGGAGATCGTAATATGTTACGTAAATATATGCCCAAATTGTGTTTAAATTTCGGCCTCAAGCGGATTACGTGCTAACTGTTAAAGCGCATTTAAAATAACTTCTGATTCAACTCGAAAATATGTAAGTAGGTTCTTTTGTTTTTGTTTTACTACAAGTACCTAATCATATACATATATATAATGTTAAGTTGGTATGTAGATCATTTTTATAAGAACTAAAACCAAAGCATTAGAACTTTAATTAACCTTATACATGACATGAGACAACCTACTAAGGTTAATTGTATTACATTAGTAAGATATTTTGTTAATGGAGCAAACTATACTCTTGAACTCTTTATTAAAGTTACTTCGATCAGTCCGACGATGGCAATCATTGACAAATATAAGTATAGTGAAAAAAAGTAGCACAAGATTAATGAAAATGGAAATGAAGTCTTCAAATAGCTGCTATAGTTCACGCCAATCGATAAAAATGCATGTTGTGGAAAATAGTCGCTTTTTATGTAATAAAGTAAAAAAGTAAAGTTTTTTATAGAACATGTTGTTTATAGCAAATCATTAACTAAAACACACATATTATTTACTCATCTATCCTACGTTATCCTGACTTTGTACTTGCGTATGCTTTATTAATTTTGTTATAACATTTATTAAGTCATATACTGCCAATTATTAAACATCCAAGTTAAACTCCAAGGATTATATATTAAGAAACAAATATAAGAGATATTATCATTTAAGAAATTAATATTTCCGTGACGAGAGGGATCCCAAAAAATGAAATTGAATATTAACGTAATATTTTCCTACCCCGTGTTTTTTGTTGGCTCTGATTACGGTTGAATCGGCATCAATTGATTTTGAATAGTGCATAAATTTTTAGCTTTATTTATAGCTAGAATTTACTCACGGATTACGAAAATATATATATGAGGAGCTTCAACCTGCAACCTGCTTAAACGCGAAATAGTTAAGATACATTGCAGTGTCTCAGTTATGAGATGTTTTTCAGTATCGTACTCCTATAGTCGCTTTTAAGGTGAAACAATATTTATGACCAAAAAACATACACGTTTCGATCATAAGATATCAAATAAGAATGGTATGGTAAATATCACCTTAAATATCGCTTACAGCACCAAGTGTATTCATTACCACGTTGCCGATCTAAGAATTAAAAAAAAATATATTACCTAGGAAGCACAAGACATAAAAGAAATATCTTTAATGTATAAATTATCGTGTTGATCTCCCAGAGAGTAAATTACTAGTCTATGCCCTAAACAAACTTTAAGCGAAATAGCTTTAGGTAACGTTCGCGATGAACCTCGTCAGTATTTTGGAAACCGAATTTAATAAAGTGAATCCTACCTTCGGTTTTAATTTTAGAATAGAATACATTGTTTTTTATAATATTTTACTTCCTTTTTACATTTTCTCACCACCTATTCATTATCTATGCCAACAACCGTGTTGACTTTTACATTTCGTTTTGTTTAACCGGTAAGATGTTGTTAGCGAAGCGCTGTTTAATGAAATAAATAAGTTCAGTGTAAAATATTGATTGTTTAGAGTCTCTTTATATAGCTATTTTCTAACGTTCTTTTATAACGTTATATTTTACGACCGAATTCAAATTTCCTATCCACTGAAAAGGGAGGGATAGAATTTTTTTAAGTCGGTCGTTTGGCTTAATCGAAATGAACACAAGCGAAGCCGCGTTCAAAAGCTAATATTGTTAATATAATCATAATATATATATATAAATATAGTACAATCAGATCATACATTGAACGATGCATCAAATCAGGTATGTTTGATGTGTTGTTTATAATGGAATAAAAAGAGAGAAAGAAAAGACAATATTAAATCCAAGTTTTCGACCACGGCAGAACGACCGGGTCATTGACAAAAATCAAGAAAATCTCGAAATTTATGGCCTTTTTTCGGTTTTTGGCTATTTTGTTAGGAAGGACTGTATTTTCGTCAAATACTGTAATATTCATTTAAAACAAAATCAAATTTGTAACAATTTGAGACCTGAACGGTTATTGTGAAAATGCTGGAATATTGTGTTTCCCTATTTATGTCTTCAAGAAGTCGATAAACCAAAATTGTATTGTTTTCATTAAATAAGAACTTTTCTTGAGATATTTGAGTAATTATATTGGCATTAAATAAAACTTGAAAGAATATAGCGGTCTTGGATCTTTGACTACACTCAGAGTTCTTCGTGCTCTTCTCTGTAGCCTCATTTGGGTAACTGTTTGCCTTATGAACACCGTTCTAGCCTCAAATTGCTGTAAATTTATTCTACTTCAAAAATGATTACAACGGTGTTTAACGAAAAACCAGTCCTTCCGGGTCAGAATCGATAAAAACCGTAGAAAGCCAAAAAAAATGAGATTTTCTTAATTTTTGACAATGATCCCGTCGTCTGCCGAGGTCGAAAACTTGGATTTAACTTCTCTCATCGTAAATAACATACTAAAAAAGCAAACATGCCTAATTTGATGCAACGTTCACCCCCTTTTTATGTTTAATTTGATTGAATTAGTATCATAAATATTAAATCAGATATTTATGTATCATGAAATAACTTCAGCTTAAGTGTAGGGAGATCGAGTGCCCACCTCAAAGTGTTCATATTGGGTGCCGAATGACATCACCCATCACTTTCCCTCACGCACGACTGGTATATTGATAACTCGGTTACAATATTTACTTGTTACTGGGCAAAACCTTAACATAATTTTAGTAGTAAATTACACCAAAAAGGTTGTTTCATTTCCGTTCTATGCAAATTTTTATTTGGAGGGCAGTGGTGTAATGACATCAAAATTTTTTCAACTTTCTGAAATCTAAATGTAATAGCTGACGACCGTATTGCAATTTATGTCGCACAATTACTAATTGCAGGAGTACCACTAAGTGTTCTTTTTTACAAAAAAAAAAAACCACGGCCTCTTCTTTCTTAATAAAAAACTTGGGAATAGAATACAGGACCAACCTGGACATGGCAGTCTTATTCACACGGCACCACTGCGATAGTTGTGGTTCTTTTGTTGTTTCCTAGTCTAAATCTTCTTATGCATCAATGTACATTGTACAGTGATTGATATAATGCCATAGATATTCATCCGTAACCAGTCTACGAGCGAAGTCGGTGCTAATGACTTGGTCAACTGCACATTTCGCACAGTTCATAGTTGGTACTATAAGATAGTCGATAGCCGTTAGAGGCTATTATTCTTCCTACCTCAATTAGACTTGCTGAAATTTAGTCTTATATAAGACTGCATTGTAAACTGGGAAGTCGGTGCTAATGAGTTGGACAAGTTCACATTTCGCACAGTTCGTAGTAGGGATAGTCTCTAACACCTAAAATTATATCTTCCTACCTCAATTAGTCATGTTGAAATTTAGTCTTATATAAGACTGCATTTTAGACTACATAGTTATGTTTTAATTTATAAACATGTAGATTTTCTTTTATTTCATATAAGCACTTATGGTAGTAAAACAATAAATAACTATATTCAAGTGTGTAGCATTGGGAAGGACGTATAATATCAAGGAATTTATCAAGGAGCGAAGCGACCTGTCCGTGACAGGCCGTCACACCACCGTGCCCACATACACTGAACTGCTAACTGCAGAGTAACTTATTTTCAAGATAAACGTGATATATACGCTATCCACCATAAAGTTTATATATTAATAATTATAAATAGTAGTTAGGTGCCTATATCACTGAATAAACAGAAAAAGGTATTTGATACAGTTACTTTCATCTAACACCGACCTCCGGCCTCCGCTTAACCTAACCTAGCCAAGGTCAAATGACGTCACTCGGCTCATGACGTCAGTAACCACCTCGCCATTCCAGATTGACATCTTAGAAGAGTATTTTTGAAGAATTGTTTTGCCGGCTGCCTTGTTGAAACCGTTAAGTTGAAGCTAAATTTAGAACAAAACTTCAACTAAACCATATTGATTTTCCGATCATTAAAGGTTGGTATTTAACTTTACATCTACTAGGTACGAGGACCTTTGTGCTCCTATTTTACTGATTGTAGACACAGTACTTTCAAACCAAATTCTACACAATAGAGCAGGATTTAGAATGCACATTTCCACATATAAAATAAGAGAATTGAAAGAAAAAGAAATAATTGTTTTAAATTATAGGAAGATAAAAGTATATAGTGAGATTCATTTGCAACCTTTGATGTTACCAGATGAAATAGATATAATAGTTTGTGGTTGACCTACGTTCAGACTTGCGCGGTTAGTACAACTACTCTTACTTATACTTAATATAATTGTTAAAGTAACCCTTGTGTGTAGAAGCTTCGTCAAAATAAACAAAGACTGCACAAGGCCTCCTTCAATTAAAAAAGAAAAGATACGTTACCAAAGTGTATCACGAAGTGGTTTTAGCCCAAGCATCTATTCAAAGTATCAAACTTTAATAACGTACCCATCTTAACTGTAATTTTACCACCTATTTAATAATAATATAGTTTATTCATCTAAAAAGCAATAATTACATTTACATGGGGATTTACTTATAGGTAGTGTAGCTTTGTTCATACATGTAAAATATTGTCTACGGTTGCAATCATCGGCTAAAAGATCGGTTTGCCTCTGCCTCTCAAACTAAGCTAATACCTGTGTTTTGAGTCATCAGGATGAATCGATCCGGTCCCATAAATATTTATAAAGATCTTTGTAGGTGTAACTAAAATTGGAAATGATTGCTTGTTAACGAGCCATATATTTTTAATTGGATGTTGAGTTCAAGCCTACTCAAACACCCATTAACGTTTCGATTCATTAATATCTTAATTTAAGTCCTCGATAATGATTATCATCACTTCAACACCCTCACCTACTTGGTAGTTAAACTATTGTAAGTAATTGTAACTTGTATGAAAATCGATCCATACAACATTGTGTCCCCATTATTTGAAGTGCTTATGTCTGAATTGTATACAACTTGCAAATATAAGACGTTAGTAAATCTAATATATTTTTTTTTACTTTTACTATTTTGGTAGAGCTGTTCATATGTTTTTCTATTTATTCATTTCTTAAAAGTCTATTTATTTAGCGTTACCTTTGGTTTTCTACTTTGACAGTGCTTTACTAAAAAGTACCGCTTCTCTCAAACTTTCGGAAGAATCAGCGTGTGGCAAACGTGTTTGATCATACTGTTTCTCCACGTTACTCTTTATCAGAAGGTACATTGGAGACACGGCAGGAACGTGCGGGCGTATATATACTATACATATATACTACTTGATGTCTTTCAAGTGTGCAAACATATTCTGACATACATTTAAGTTTAACCCAAATCGTAAAACCAGACCGGCGGCGCCGAGGGCCGAGACGGATATCTTATTGAGACGAGGAGAAAAACCTAGGAAAACTTTACCTATTATTTTAAGTTGACTGGAGGTCTATCACCACTCAACCAAATTATAACTCTCACCGATAGCGGATAGATATATTGACATCTTCTTTCTCATTCTATTCTATCTATTCTTCTATCTATCTATTTCTCACTCTGAAATCATTTTCGTCGTGTCCTTGATGATAAGGTAACCAGAGGTTGGCACACTTTATATAAAGCATTTTAACTATCATATCGAAACATGCAATGACTTTAATTAGCATGAATGTATGTGGGTATGCAGAGAGTACTGTTAAATGCACTATACTAAAATTAGGGTGTTACACCCCTTTTGAAAAGTGTTTTAATTTGATCCTAAGGCAACACTAAATAACCGGCAGCGTGTGAGAGTAAAAAGTGGCATTAAAATGCATTTCAATTTACCTGCGTAAATTAACAAAAACGCTAGACGCGATGTTGCTCATTCGTCATGACGTCATGCCGGTAGTAAAAGCATAAATTATTGCAATTTTGCGAAAGTTAAAATGAGTTAATATTGTTATGATTGATGATGGTGATAAAACAATACATCCAATATCGATGTTTTAACATTTCGTAATTTGGCAGAACAAAAATCAGGACTTATGGCAATTAAAAATCCTATCATGAAAGAACTTTACAATTTGCTTAGTTTTTACTGGCGCGATAACGTAATGTCATGACGGCTCGCGTTTTGAATACTTGTAAATGGAAATAAAACACAGCAAACTTTGAAATGAAATATAAAATGTAATATCTAAATGTATACACTGAAACTAATATTTTTCGATTGCCTATGGCCTAAACTATCTTACTATTATCATTACATTCATGGAGTAAAATACCCTAATAGGGTTTTTAGGGTTTGTTTATAAATCGTAAATACAAAAGCGCCACAACAAAACCTAGAGTTTGACAAATACTACTCGAATATCGTCCGAGTACTTCGTATACACTTACCCAACATTAATGGTCTGACAATGAATGAAATTATAATCGGCTTAAATACCCTGGATCAGAAATAGCAAGTTCTATTTATAACAAACAAAATAACAAATAATGACTTTCCAAATATTAATGTATTCCATTGTTTTACCTTTTATATTCTGTGCAATTATACTCAGATAAAATATCCTTCTATTGCTTTTAAATATTTCACCGTTGGGAAAATAAAAATGTCGGAGACAGGAATGCGAGTGTGCTAAATATTAGTTTGAACAGCTACGGTTCACTGAATCCGTTTTATTTTTATAGCCGAACACATTTATCTCTTTGTGTGGTTTAAATCGTACGAACAAAAACCAAAAAACATTGTGTTCGCATTCTTATAGAGACTAATATTGTCTTTTATGTGAAAACTATAGTCGGAGCATAATTTATTGCAATATACCTTACAAATTATTATTTGACTAACATAATTTTCGCGTTTTGTATTTTACTGACTTTTTCTAAAATATATACCTTTCAATGATCTTTTTCTTCGGCAGAATTACTTTGTTGAGCTCTCGTCGGGGTAGTTCCCTGCTTTATCTAAGTCTACAATGGCCTATTACTTTAAAAGTTGCAGGAGGTAGGGCACAAAAAAAATCTCAATCCCACAAAAAGATGTATACAAAAAATTACACAAAATGTTGTAGGAGTTAGGAACCCAAATATGGATACTCTGTGCTATGGACTCCTGAGTTGGAAAACATTTAAAACACAACAAATGCACAAGTGGGCAAACAAATACAAAAAAAAAACGGGAATATAAAAGCTTTATTGTAGTTTCAGTTTGAGGAAGACGACCACACCACGAGGTCACTTAAAAGCCATTTTGAAGCAAAAATGGGAGTCATACTCGTGCTATGCCATGCAAATGTAGACGGTTGCTGTATTCTGAAATATCTCTACAATAAATGTACACTATTAATATTCTGCAACATCACTAGCAAGCGAGATTCTAGTAAGGTGAAAGCGAACTAGTGGAAATAATTATAAATTAAAATTCGAGTCAAGGAATTTCAGCACCAAATATACATGAAAATGTATATATATAGTAACGTAGAACTGATTTTATCACTTAACTAACTACGTCAATCACCAAAATCTCTGTTGAAAATAGGGTGATCGTGTCACTGTGCGAAAGTGGTCGTAGTAAGAATTCAAATATAACTTCTTATAGAAGTATGGAGGATAAAGAACAAAGAAGCCATACTCTATTTATAGAAAAGTGCCTGAGAAATTTACTAAAATGGCACTGCTGTATCAAAAGTTTCAAATTCGAACGGAAATTTCAATTGTTAAATTATAACAGAAAGAGATTCATCAAGACATAGTTACTTTAAATATTAAATTCCATTATTATGATTTATATAACTCTTGTTTAATGCACTTTTACTTTAAAATGCATGTAATACATTTTGGTAAACACTTTTTACTATTTTTTTAGTATTAAACCCATATGGGTTCGAAAACACTCAATCTAATCCTTAATCCCCATACCTAAAGAAATTAATATAAATTTAACAAGGTTTGTTGCTCTTTCGAAAGTCTATAAATGATTTGACAAACGTATGCAGCATGTATTTCAAAACATAGTTGAAATCTATGGATATTAGTTTGTATTGCATATTAATGTAGATGAATATCAAAGGATAACGGTGTACATGATATCTGAATAACTGTATTAGGATTCTCGAGCATTGACGCTTTGAGAGAGAACTATTACAGTTTATCCAAGCGTACTGATGAATAAAGTTTTAATACCACGTTCATATCAGGCGTTATATAATGCCGCTGGCCTACTTAAGAATGACATTGTAACAGTCATTTGACTATTGGTCGAGGGAGGGCCGAGGAGCACACACAGTAACATCACACACAATTTGATGAGTCTTCGTAACGAAATTTATAGCTACGGTTGTAGCTGACTACTCCCGTGTTGCATATATGTAGTTATTAACAGGCAATTATTACAAAAAAGTTAAAATATAGATGCAATTCCATACAATTAATTAGAATAGGAATATAGAAAGAAGATGGTAAGAGAAAGAGAGAGGGAATTACTAATAAATCAAATGTAGCAGTACAGGGGTAAGCGTAATTCATTGCACAACTACGTCAATTGTTATAGTTTTTGCCCCAAAATCATAAGTGACACAGTATTTTTTTGTATTTTAGAAGGTGTAACCTATGCTCAGAAGTCAATGGTAACAGATGAAAAGAAATTCCCAATTTGGTAGAAAGTGGTACCACTTTCTACCACATTGGGAAACACAACGTTCTTCGCTTGGCAAGATACTCACAGAAGTAAGACTTATTCTTCTCACGTCTTACTGATGAAGTTAGCTTCATCTACGGGAATATAAATGCCGACATTCTCGCTTTATTGCATGACATGTTTATAGCATGATATGTTTATTGTACAGTTTGTTTATGGTTTCGTAGAGATAGGTCTTTTAGAATACAGCGAATAAAGTTGTCATTTCTTATTCTGGTTTACTAAACAACGTTATCAACATTGTTTTTTTTTTTATAAATTTCACTATGTTTTATTATATGAAATTGGGTAATTAACTTTAAAAAAAGTACATAACCGACTTGGACCTAAATCATGATAAAAAATAAACTGTTGAGTTGACTCTGCTAGGAATGGTAAATCAAACTAGTTTTATAGTTAGTAACTCCACACACTTTATTAACACACAATCACATTAATTTCTGTTCCGAATGACGTTACAGGGCCAACTAGCATAAGTTAGATGTTGCTATACAACAATAAAATCTCTTTCGAACAAAAAAAGAATATTGCAAATCCGTCTATATATGACGGAGTTATGCCCGAACAAACATAAAAAAAATCCGATTGGAGAACATCTTCTTTTTTGAAGTTATTTAAAAATTATTTGAAAGATTACCGATAAAACTAAAAACCCTTCACCTCCTCCACACAATTAGCTTCACTTCCACCATTACGACATGCCAAGAAGAGGAATCTCTTGCCGTGTATTAAAACTTCTATTTAAATCTGTTTCGTGAGAGACCACATCAACTCTTAATATGAGGCGTGTTATGGACCAAACTCAAGCCAATAAAGTCTTTTGTTTTGGATGTAATAAATTTCTTTTCCCGACTGGACTTTTTACGTCACTACGACCATAGCTAAGACTTAGCTATAACCGACTTCAACGATATATCTATCGATTCACCGGCAGCTGGAGTGTTACAGAATACGTAACTCACGATCGTTATTGAACCTTTAAGTCTCAGGAGAGATTTTACCGCCCTACGAATATTCTACTGCTTGTACAATATACTTTGTTTGGAGAAATTGTTTTCTTTTTTATGAACTACTAGGACACAGGGGTGGTTACAAACGTAGGCCCTCCTGATAGCAGATTCAGTAGACTCTAGACTCTTGCAAAACTGTAGATATCAGTCGCGAGTTCGCAAACACACAAACGAAATTCACAATAATTGTGAAGAACAGATAAGGATTTACGAAGCTTAAAGCAAAAAGGCACGATAGATTTTCTCTAGAATTAGAGCCGACTGACTGGTCTGGTAACTCTATAGAAAACCGCAGAAACATAGCTTTAATTAACGTTAAGTAGGTTAAATAATAGCACTTTTACCGTACACAACGCCGTCGCTATGTCAAAGGCCGGAAATACATTCTACGCGGTTTGGAATTCACTTTGCGGTGTGACCCTTGTACATTGGCCAAAGACCTAAGCAGTAGCTGCATCTACCGTTCAAATTTCAACCGTAAAGTCGAAATTATAAAGGTAAAATTACATTGCTGAAAATTTCTCAAGTGTATACTTGACAGAAACCGTAGCTACGAAATTCTACGAAGTTTACAGCTACGTTACATTCTCATGTAGTGTAGCTACGAGTTAAGGCAAACTATATGTACAATGTACGATTTTCCGAGAGCATTATTTAGAACTAGTTTTACCACGAATTCGCAACCTATTATATATAATTATTCCTTAGCTGAATGTGAATACTATAAATATTTTTTTTAAAGCAATTCAAATAAAAATTACTATGGCTACCGCTCCATCCTCCGCGCCTTTTCCCAACTAAGTTGAGGTCGGCTTTCAGTCTAACTGCAATACGGCCGAACTTCGATATTTAACATGAAGCGACTGCCATCAGACCTCCATACCCAAGTAGGTACTAGGCGATATCAAAGTTCTGTAGTTAGACCAGATTGTCGACCAACTTTTTAAGGTTCCAACTACCCGTAACGAATGCCGCAGATGTTTGTATGGCACCCGGGACCGACGGTTGAACGTGCTCTCCGAGGCACGGAGAGGTCTCAATGAGTTAATAATGGTCACCCATCCTTTTCTTTTTTTTTTGTGCGTGTGGAAACCCCCTCGGGCCGTCACCCCGCCGGGGTTTTCAGTGGTGCGGTGTGTCAGAATCGAACCGACTAAAACCACACGGTGTGCCGTACTGCGCCTTAAGTAGGAGGGATCCGGGAACAGCTTTTATTAAGACATCCGAAACCCTCCTAGCGCCTGCCCACAAAAGCGCGGGCACCACCTTCGGGTAACAACCTCTCAATTAGGCGACGTCCAGGCACACGCGGATGCCGCCTCCTCACGGGGGGGCCACTATAGCGGGTGGAGGCGAAAACCCATCCCGTCCACCCGCGGCCACACTCAGGGCGGCATGAGGCGCTGGTAAGCGCGCCTCCACCGCCCGGTTCGCCGGCGGCGAATTAGGTCTGAGTGGAGATCGTCCTCCCGGACCCTTTCCACCGCCTCCTGCGAGATGACGTCCTCACAGAAGGTCGCGAACGCGGTAAAATTCCTGTCGCTACCGGCCATGGAGCGTATGACGGCCGGTAGCGAGAGATTCCCTCCGATGACTGCAGTGAGGGCCCGACACTGCATCGCCCAGGCGGAGCAAACCACCAGCGTGTGCTGTGCCGAGTCCTCACTGCAGTCGCAGTGGTGACAGGCGGGACTTCGTTCCCTCCTAGCGACCGAGTGCAGGTACTTCCCGAAGCAGCCGTGCCCGGAAAGAACCTGCGTCAGTCGGAAGGAAAGGGTCCCGTGCTGTCGCCCTGCCCACTCGATGATGACCGGCTGGAGCGCCTCAACGGCGGCAAAGCCAGCACGTGGAGCCTCCAGCCGGGACGATCAACGAGCCATGGTGGCTCGGCGAGCGGCCTCATACCATTCGCGTACCTCTTCGGGCGGGGGCCGACTGCCGCTTCCCGCCCGGAACTCAGTCGTTCGCCGATATACTTCGGCGAGCACTTCCGCTTCCAAATCCCACGGGGGAGTCCCGGCCAACGCGCACGCCGCCTCTGTCAAATGGTCACCCATCCTAGACCAACCTGGCTTTACTGTGTATTACTTAACTTTGTAATGTGCTTACCTACTCGGTTACCACTTAGCCACGAGCCCCTCCTACCGCTACCGCTACCGCAATTAATATAAAACGCCGCTTAATCACGCACGCACAATGCATGATGATTTAAAATTCGATTATTTTGGGTAAAAGTTGAAACTACGAAAACGACAACTCAATGTAGGTCCGATATCTTAACCAGTGCTCTGCCGCAACTTATTTCTTGCACAGACAACCCAAATATTCGACCTACCTGATTTTAAATTTTAACCACAAATAGGTGCTTACTTATACCTACATCATACTTTTAACAAGTTAAATAAGTCCCTGAACCACAAAACAAAAAGCGCAATAGTATCCCTTTGCTGACGAGATGGTTTTTTTTTCTACCACTTATCTTGCAAACAATCATTGATGGTAACCGATGATACCTTATGGGCCCTATGGGCATTGTAGCACTCGTTCGTTGCTAACAGTACTTTTTGAGAAAAATATAGAGGTGTATTTGAAAACGGAACACTTACTTAAATCACTGAAACTGCAGATACAATAGAAATTAAAAAAAAAAAGCGTTTACAAGTTATGACCATTTGAATTTCCAGGTATTTTTGCCCCCGTTTTTGATAAACGTGGAATGTGTAAAGTAAAAGATTTCAAATCGTACATATTTTTTTATTTTGGAGTTTTTCATTCCGTTACTAAGAAAATCCATAAAAACTAACTTCGAATTTTTTTTAAGTTAGTTTTTATGGATATTCTCAAAAACTGATATACTGATAATAAAAATTTTATTGTGTCTGCAGGTCAGAATCATGCCCTTTCAGTGTTTTAGGTAAGTCTTCCTTTTTTCGAATATGTATAAAGAAATATTTCAATACATGACATATTATACTTTATATTCAATATAGACTGTAAAACCGACGAAAACCTCTAATATTTTCACTGCAATCAGGAGCTTTCATTACCTCTAATAAAAAAACGAATATAAAGTAAAACCACAAACCACCCCATAACATCAAAGCTCTCGTACATAAACCCAATCAATTCTTTTTTAAGATTACCCATAAAAAACGAAACAATGATTTACTTAGGGAAGAAATTTTCGTCGCTTTATGGGAGTTCATATGTTTTACCAATATTATACGGAAGGGAGGAATTTATGGACGTAAATACATTCAGTGTAGTGAAATCCTTTTCATTGTTTAAAAAAAGAAAAACATTTCTTTTTTCTTTCAACAACCTTGGCCACCTTTAAAAAATCTTGGCTTAATTTTTAAGATTTCATTTCAATAAAAAAGGAAAAGCAAATCGGTCCACCGGTTATCAAGTGCAACCCGTACACCAGGGTCCTAGGTTATAGAATACATCAGTAAACTCAGAAATAAATTTCACTGACTATATTGATAGATAATAAAAAAACCCCGTACAAGCACGAGTCTGACTCGCGCACCGAGCGTTGCGTAAGCAAACAAAATTGTATGTAGATAGTAAGTCCATCTCGGGAATCAATTCTCGTCTTTTCCAAAAGACAAACTTAACTTTGCAGTTCTAAAAGTACTCTCCCATACATCGATATACGACAAAGTCAACTTTCCAACCGCAATATATAAGTTTGTAATCACAAAAACTGTTTTTTTATGTGATACAAAGGTACCACAGTACAAACCTTGATCGTATACCGCAGGCAAGGTTATTAATTCGATCCTGTAATCGATTTTTGAACTACCCTAGTAGTATTTCATATCTGTATATGAAAGCATTATAACTGCGGGGTTAATTATAAAATTGTTAACTATCAAAGGTTGCCATGGAACTAACAATATTATTTACAAATTGCGTGAAACTCAGAGATTATTACAATATTTCTTTTTATTCTTATTTTCTTAAAGTAAATAAATGTTTTCAGTGCCTGTACCTGTACCATGCTGCTGCGTCTATAAGTATAGAAATACAGTGTGTATTTATATTTTACATTTTGGCAGGGATTGGCGTTGCATTTTGATACAAAGACGATATTGTGACTAAAAATTATTTTTTTTAACCTGGGTAAATAATAATTGCGTATGAATCTTCTCATAATTGAATTTGTTAACACTTTTTGTAACTATACGTATTGCATAATTATTTACATTCGTAGCTTTGGTTACTATTTGTGTAAAACACAACACAATAGCCTTTTTAATAAAGGCTATGCATACTTTGTTTAACTACTTCGTTTCGAAACGTTATGCAAATATTCCAATTACCTACCCGATCACAGAACCAGCTCCTTTCCTACAATACAAGCAACAAATGTAAACAGAAGTTTAATTGAAACCGACAAATCGTAATACGTTATATAGGTTCCGAGGCATCAATGATGAATGCAAACGTTCTGCCCATTGAACGTGATGTAGGGTGTACGTGCCAATAATTGTACGCCGTCAATTCCAGCCAACATACGTCCGATCCAGAATTCGAACCTTGTCGGGACATCAACCGACCCCTTTGATGCGTCAATCAAAATGATTTATTCGCCTTTGAAGATATTTTGGTAACAACATAGTGAAAAAGATAATAAAGTAGCATGTTGAACGAAATTAGAAGGATCTGTTAATTACTGTAAGGGCATTGATTATTATTTCATATTGATTCTACATACGACATATTGATTCCTAAATTTGTATAATTTTTACCACGACAGACCTCTAATTGTGCTCGCTCGAGGTAATAACGAGCGGAAAATGAAAACTGAAGCCAGATTCAATCAAATCTTAAAGTATTAAGGTCTATTTTTGCATGCTCTACTCGGATTTATGGCAGTGCGCTTCAGATTTAGGTTCGGTAATTGAATATTCACATCCCGATGGTCACCCGTTCGACATTTTGATGACTTGCCGCTAGAGTAGGTTCGATCGTCTTTCAAATTGGAATAAATATGAATGGCTTACCGAAATCGGCTCATATTAGTTATCGATGTAAATGGCTTACATGAATATTGTCTTAGAAATGGACTTAGTGTTAAAATGTGTGTTACTTACGTGTTATTGGCGGAGGAGAGCCGCCGGTGTAGGCTGCGCAGCGACATGGCGTACCCCTAGCAAGTGGGACTTCCGCTGCCCTTGCCGCGCGGCCGGCGCAGCGCGCGCGCCCCGAAGAACGCACCCTCTTCGTTGCAGGACTGCGAGCGCTGCGAAGCCAACATACCGGCCACGCGGCCCAGCGCGTGCAACGGGCGCACGCGCGCGCGCCTGCCCCAACCGCACCCGGCCACCACCTCAATCTTGCCGATCCGACGCGCACACGCGCGCGACTCACTCACGCCTTTTGGCGGTTGTAGAGGGCAACACCACACACACGCATCGATCGTGACAGGGCACACGATACGCCACCGCGCGACACGTGATACGGACGACGGACGCGCGACAGCCACGCGTCTCGAACGTTTGGCACTTGTGTATACTATCTTTTATATTTAAAAGGCTAACTAATGCGTAATTGAAATATCGATTGAAGGCGCTTCGTCGTTTGTTCGATTATATTATACTTTACTAATTAATTAATAAATGTGTGAGTTTAGCTGTTGCTTCCCGTCGTAATATCTGAAACAAATAAAATTGATAATTAGGGATGAATCGAATGAATCACAGATTCGAAAGGAAATAACAATTGATCGACCCCGCGGTAACTGAATCACTGCGTTCAAATTAATTTCACAGAACGAACATTGGCGTGGCGGCGCACATCGCACTGTCGAGTTGTGCTCCGAATGGGAAGTGGAAAGGCTCACCACAAAGTAGAAAATGACGTACGTCACTGTCTTAATTAATCCGCACATTTGAATGAATTAAGTATTACACGTAACATTTTAATTGAGTCACGAAATGATTTTTGTTTTAAACGTAATTAGGGTTCTGAGCCACAGAGGAACTTTTAATGAAACGGTCTGATGGAGGTCTGGTCGAGTTAATCTTTTGAAAGCTTCTAATCCAAACACTTCGACTACCATATCCTGCTTTAAAATCACTACATATTATAAAACAAAGTCCCGTACCGCGTCTGTCTGTTTGTCTGTCTGTCTGTTCTCGATAAACTCAAAAACTACTGAACGGATTTTCATGCGATTTTCACCAATAGATAGAGCGATTCATGAGGAAGGTTTATCACTACATATTATAAAACAAAGTCCCCCGCCGTGCCTGTCTGTCTGTCTGTTTGTCTGTTCTCGATAAACTCAAAAACTACTGAACGGATTTCCATGTGATTTTCATCAATAGATAGAGCTATTCATGAGGAAGGTTTGGGTGTATAACTTGTTAAGGTTTTGTGCAAATTGGTTGAAGTATGATGATAATTGTTGATGATGTCTCTGCTACCCGTGCGAAGCCGGGGCGTTTTGATAATATATTATATTTATAACGGTAATAGAATCTAATTATTAACTTATTAACATATAATAATAAATATTTTTCAGCAAGTGGCATGCATTACCTTTTATTAAACGAATCGGATACATTTCTAACAAAGGAGACAACAGGTATTACGTCTCCTTTGTTAGAAATTTAGCATAATTGGCTTAATAATATATCTTAAACTGTCCAAATTGGTAAATCCGTTGCTGAGTAATCGGTGATGAATGTACATATCTGACGATTATTTTATGCTATTAAATATAATTTTTTCGAACCTAATTTCTAAAGCTCTATAACTAATCAACTGTAGTCGACCCTAGGCTACAAACTATACTACGAGACACTTTAGATTATACACTGGTCTACAAAATCTAACTTTTTGTGTGCCTTTTTAGTAAATGCTATGAATATACAAATATTTTTTGATTATTAACTTTTAAAAAAAATACTGGTATAAGAACATAAACCATTTATTTAAGAAACACATGATTTATTTGGGGATTTTTAAATTTATTTACTTAAAATAAGAAATTCGAAATATATTAATACAACATTTGATTCTTTTAATCAAGAACTTCTCTACTTTTTAACCGACGAAAAAAAAGGGGGTTCACAATTCGACCGTATATATATTGTTTTTTTTTTTTTGTTTTTTTTAGGTTTCTTCAGCCCTCTCCCCGTTATTTATGAACCGATTTTGATTATTCTTTTTTTGTTAGATAGGGTATACCTCAAGGGTGGTCCCATGTAAAGGAAGTCAGGATCTGATGATGGGATCCTGATAAAATTAAGAGAAACCTTCGAAAATTGTAGGAACGAATAGTGTTTCTGTTTACTTTTCATTACTTAATCAGGTATTTGCGTTCAGAAATCATCACCTCATGTAGCTGAGCTGATGATGAAAAAAAATCATCAAATAAAAATCTTTTTAACAAAAAATTTAAGCGACGAAAAGAACTATAGTTATTTATTTTTTGCTTTTTAGTTCTTTTCGTCGGTTTAATTTTTTGTTAAAAAGATTTTTATTGCTTGTCATTTGTAACCACTTTTTTAGGGTTATCGCTACTCAAGTTTCAGCAATAGTCCGCTAACATTACCACATTCAAACGACCCTGTTATCTTTTCCATTGTTGATACGTATTGGTAGAATCGTTCACCAAATTATAATTATATTATCGACGCCGTTGGTAGGAAAAAAATTAAGATAATAGTGAAGAAAGTGGTTTTTTAGTTTATGTAACCCAGCGTATGTAGAACATTCTTAACAAATTCAACTCTTTGGGCGGGGCCAACTGCCAACACCTGCCTGAAATTCAGACGTTCGCCAATAAACTTCGACGAGCACTTCTGCCTCCAAATCTCACGGGCGAGTTCTGTATTCGCGGTATCCGCGTATGACTCTAACCGCCATGACCCTCTTAGGGCACCAGAGGAACGCCCTATTCTGGGCAGTCAGAGCCCACACCACACCGTTCAGCGCACCGAACAGTGTTATATCCAGCCGCATCCAGATATTGCCCAAAAGGTGAACGCAGTGCCGACCAGCCTTGGAGGAAGCTGCTTAAATTACTCGTTGAAGTGCTATGTTCCGTCGAGAATCGGGCCCAGAGAGTGTAATGTAAAGACCTAGCTGGACTACCACACTCACACAAATACGTTAATACAGATAATATAGCTATATATATGTCAAGACTATAACTTTGAGATGCAACATTTTCAGAAAAAAATTCAAAAGAACAGGAGAAGCGGTTCAGCGGGCAGTCAGAGTGGACGGCTGTCAAGTTGCTGAACCAAAATCGATGAAACCTTTATAAAGTTGTAATTATATACGTAGATAGCTCAGTTTCTACTACACATTATTAATCCCTTAGCCTTTATCAGTTCATAACCTCCTCCGTGATCACCCCGATTCCAAGTCTTCTCAACCGAGTGGAGTCTTGCAATATATATACCATTAAGCACAACAAACGAATAAGTAATAACAAAAGTTACTCGAGTAATGACTATATATACAGTCTACATATACATTGTTATGTCATTGTGAAAAGTTGTGCGCAATCGTTGACAATAAATTTGTCCTACCCACAATGCCACTCAATAAGCGCTTCAAGTGCAAAAAAATATTACCAAAAAACTAACTAGTCTTGAGTGTAGCAGATGTGAGAGCATGTTCTAAATTAATTAATAAACAACTAAACACTCTTCGAAATTCCCCGGGTATCGAATGCAGTCGCGAAGATTGCGTGAAGAACTTCTCCCGCAGGTCATCGTTCCTGATTTCAGATGACGACGGCGATGAATACGATACCCTTGATACTCAAAAGCTAGTTCAAGATATTAGCCGAGAGTTGAAGAAGACATTCCGAGAGGAGATAAGCCTAAGGTAATCTTAAGTCATCCCTAGAATTTTGGGGTAACCATTTAAAGCGGCGGTGATATTATTGTTTACGTGAAAAATCATTTTTAAATTTACAATAATTCAAGAAAAAAATTCTACATTTGAAAGTTTATATTAAATTTAAATTCAAACCAGGACGTAGTTATGCCGTCTATAGACCACCAAATACTAATAAACACTTGTTTGTTATGTACCAAGTGATAACTACATTTCTCGGTATGTCTCGAAACATAACCTCCTGTTAGTCGGCGATACAAATATTGATCTAAAATCCATATCATCAAACAAAGATTTATATCTAGAAACACTTAGCGAGCACGGATTAATGTGAGGAATCTCGGATTTCACCCGGATTGTAGCAAAATCAAACGTTATCACTAAATCGTGTTTTGATCACAGTTCCCCACATTAGCTCCTTTCTCGGCAGTGCTAGACTTCGTACTGGCGGACCATCGAGCGAGAAAGATAATCATCTTTACCTGCACTGACGACGAACCTACAAAGTGTGTACAGAATGTTACTAAAACAACTGTTAATTATTTAAAGAAATTTGAAAGACGAATTAAATAAAGCAAACTGGGTTTCAACAAGAGATAGTAGCAAGAGATAATCCTAATGTTATTTTTAGTTTAATTGCGATTATTAATATTGCGAGTTCCAATACATCAAATCGCAAAATGCAGCAATGTCTATAAACCAAGATTGCCTTGAATCGATGAAAATGTCAACCGTCTTTGCATCAACGGTATAGATACATTTTTTCACTCATGGAAAAAAGTTCCAACGACCCTCAATTAAGATTAGAGTACAATAAAAGCCGTAACATAAAATTTTAGAAGAAAGGAGGAACGCTTATTACATTACTAAAATTAATTACACTTTAAAAATACCATAAAAATGAATAGAATTATCAATCAAATACTGGGATGTGTAACGTTATCAATTGATGCAACGTTTGTCAAAGCTACCGACGCACAGGGTCTCACCGCTAAAATGGTTGCAAATAATTTTGCGACCGGATTCAACAAATCCGTTAAAGACATCATTCCAAACTGCACGATCAACATATCCGACCCGAAATCCTATGGTAAACCCCCGAATTCTACGTTATAGTTTAAAAAAGCTTCACTAGATAAAATATCTAATAGAGTAAATAAATTAAATTCAAATAAGGCACCCGTGCTGGATAATATAAAAGTATCTGATATTAAATTGATAAGGCCTAATATATCAAAAGCCAACTTAATTAATGGAGTTTAGCACGATGAACTGAAACTAGGATGTGTTAGACCAGTCTATAAGATAGGCAGACGCGACGATTACGGTAACTATCGCCCTACTACACTGCTCTCTTCCGTTGATAAAATCGTTGAAAAATATATGTGTCAACAAATAGATGCATTTTACAGGAAACACGAAGTTATCTACCCCAACTAGTTCGGTTTTCGCACTGCTTCATTAAGTCATGAAATTGATGTTACAGAGGGCACGGCACAAGGGTCAGTCTTAGGACCCCTTCATTTCCTGTCATACATAAATGATATGAGCAATTGCATCCAACACTGCACATGCACAGCTGATAGCAACCCACTTAAAGCTTGTGATCGTCTGCAGTCTGATTTAAACTCTTTATTGAGATGGTGTCATAATGCTGGCTTAGTACTAAACGGAAACAAGATAAAACTATTAATAATAAAATCACCATACATAAAAAACATCCCTACTAAAAAATGCATCATTGCTCACAATTACATAACACGAACAACCTGACCTGCAATTGTCCTAAAATAGATGTAGTAGAATCGCAAAATTATCTCGGACTGGAAATTGATAATATATTTAGCTGGAGTAAACATATTAAACGTGTCTGTGACAAGTTAGGGCAGCTTTTAGCAAACATAATTATTAAAAAAAAACGCATACGTTTCAAAGTAAAACTAATGCTAAACAACATACAACTCACTAGTTAAATCACATGTTCAGTGCGGAACAAGGAGCAGGTCGCAGTTACAAATCTTATCTAGACCAAATATACTACAATTAAAATTTTTGAAAAATATTGCATCAAAGAAAATTAAAAAACCAATTCCAAAACGACGAAAACGGATTATTTCTACTTTGTAATATACTGCTTATTCATACACAAATTAAATTTATACTTCTAAAAGAACAACTCTTTAAGTACAACGTAAAAAACAATGTAAATTAAAGTCTCATTTTTTCCAGAACATGGAAAGCCTGTGATTACCTGTAAATATCGTTACCAGCCTTATTTATAAAAAAAAAGTATACTGCTGGACGTATTAGCATTTAGTTTAATGCTTAATTAACACCTGCACTGTCGTTATTTTTAAGTACAAATGTAGACTACTTGTAGCATTTACTACAAACCTTAGTAGTTTAAAAATGCTATGTATACAAATTGGATTTTCTGTTATTCCATTGCATTAAAATGTAGCATAAATAAACAATAACAGTTAACTATCAATTTGAAGGCCTATACTTAGATCAGCGAAACAAATTGCTACAAATAAAATACATTTTTATGTAAAAGGCAAATTGATATATACCAGAGAATTATTAGCGCATAAATCAGCGTACGGCCCACTGGTCAGGTCACTGAATTCCTTGACCCGCTAACTCAGTGTTATGATGTCAGACGTTAAAATTCTAAAACACAATCACAATCCAAAAAGAAATTAACAAGCGATACGGAAAAGTAAAGAATAAAATTGTAAGTCTGATAATTTCAGATAATTTTTAACGAGTGCTCGTGACAGCTTGCAAGATTAGCAATTAAGTCCGTTATTTCATTAAAAGTTGACCCGCCAGTTTAAGTTCTGCTTATTCTAAGACGCTGCACCCTGCTATTGATATTTTATCAAGATGATCTACGTCACACCAACACGTCATTATTGTTTTTAAATTTTGGAATTCAATTTGAATTTTGTGGTTCTGACAAAGCTGATAGAATGTCAGCAAATAGAATTATAGTACATACATAACGTGCATTATATAAGATGAAATTATTTTTATATTTCTTTACTTTGTAAAAGTAGTAAATGACGTTAATTGAGCTATCGCCAATAAATGGATAAAGTTTCGTTAGATAAAAAAATATAATAATCATAACTTATAATAGACGAGAAATAGAATTATAACCTACGCAACAATGTTTTGTTGTATCATGTATCTAATGGAGGTAAATTCCTAAAGCTCCATTTACTTAAGTTTTTATGTCAGATTGTTTATTGTTTTTGGATCTATTTGTGTAACTCTTTATAGGAATATATTGAAAATAGTCTCAAAAGAATTTCATTACGTTCAAACAAGTATTTTTATATAAATGTCAGTTTTCCCTGTTTATATCCAATATTAAAGCGAACTAAGTCTATTATCACTTGCTTTTACCCAATTATATGTAGCTAAGATTTAAAGATCATATATGTTGTATGACAATGCTTATTATATACGTAAATTGGAGCATGCGAGGCCAATATGCATTATAATAAGGTACTTTATCAACAGATCCAAGTACGCATTCTTAAATATTTGTCTTAATCCCTAGTACGAAACTAATTTCACTTAACGTGCAGAAGCATTATTTTTTACCTTCTTAGAATGGAAGCTTTAAAAATTCATAATAATGTTTTAGAGTCGGGTTTTAAATTGCTGATTATTCAGAAAGATATTTCAATCAAATTAGAATTATGATGATGAGACTTAACCAATCAAATTCATGTAAATTTCGTAGATGATACAAGGCATCTAAATGTCCTGATTGGGATTTTATAATGTTAAGCTGGTCACGTTTAGGGCCGATTCAGATAAACTTAACTTTACAGAATTGTATGTTAAGTAATGTAAATTTTATTTACATTTGTTAAACTCTTCTTCAATATGGAATGACTAGAATTAATACCAAGGTTTTATCGGTCAACATTTGTACAAAATTTAACTTATTTTTTTTAAACTTAGGAAGTTTCAAAACATTTAAGTTAAATTTAGTTTGCATTGGTTGGAAAATCAGAAAATGCGAATCATCGAACTAACATTCTAGTTATATTTCGTCCTTCTTTTGTCACATTCAGATTTATTTTCTTAGACTGTTACCAAATTGCCGATTTATATGCCAAGTGTCAATAGCAACCAGTCACTTTTGCGTCAGGAAAAACTGATAATACAGCGTTAATTTGAGCAATTTCGTAATCAAATTTGAAAGAAGCGATTATAATGCCCAATTTTTTTCTTTAAAATTTTAAATAGTCGTTGGTACGTTTCTTGCTTCTTATTGGGTAATAATGCGTATAACTGGAATAATATTTGTTGATTTTTCATTTGAATTCAGATCGAAATGTAGGATGTACACTGTACAATTGTTAAAACGGATGAGGTGTAACTTTAAATGTGCCATCTGCGTAATAAGACCCGACTTTTTTAATTTAAATTTAGATTAGTCACAAACACTATTATTTTGTTTGTATCGCCGTTTTCACATACCTAAAAAGTTTTTGGCCAGAAAATCGGATATCTCAACAGTTTCAGGGCGATCGTGACTCAATCCTCGTGTCCATCAAATTTTTTCTCGTGCCCTGATAATCTTTGACTGATTTATTTGCTCATCCATTATGTAAACATAAATAAAAAAGACTGTATTATCCAAACAAAACAGTCTAAACGTTCAAAAGGCTCATTAGAGCCACCCGACCAGCACCACCTTCTCGTTCGCCGTGAACTCGTTGTCGACAGGTGGTCCACGGGTAAACGTCGCGTGGTCAACGAGTGGACATCCCGTCATCAACGAGTGGACATGGTGTGGTCAACGAGTGGACATCACGTGGTCCATGAATTTCCGAGAAGTCGGGCGGCACATCACCAACGCATCGCAACAACGCAGCGCGCGATCCAGGACCCGTGCGTTTCCAATGCGCAGTCAACGTTAGGCAAGCATGCGAGCAGTGAGTTGTCTGCGAGTGGTCTACTCGCCGTCCGCACGTGGACAGCTTGAGAGCAAGGCATCCGGCGACACTACCGAGTTGATGTAGTGAACTCATATTCATAGAAGTCCATATAAAGAATACTAATCGCATGAGGCGAGGCAGTGCGGGTCGGGTGCCGAGTGGCTCTCATGACCTATAACCTTTAACATCGAAATATCCACGGCTCTTTTCCTTACAGCACTCACGAAATCGAAACCAAATGACACTTTTTTAAACATACCCAGGATTCCGATAAAACATTTCATTGGATTTCACCTTTAACGCCTCTTATCTACAAAATAAAATAAAAAGTTGTTAAAGCGCCTATGAACATCTTTCAGCTTTATCAATTATGCCTGGTTAGGTACTATCGAAGTCTATAGTAGGTACTCGTAAACCCAACAAGTCCAAACACGAGATAATAAAATAATAATATTTTATTTTTTTTTTTTATTTTTAAACTATTAGGGTTAACAACAGTCCATAACATTAAATATTACAATCAAATTTCTACAAATAAGGGGAAACCAATTAATGTTAACCACATAAATACAATTTAAAAAACATTATAAACAGGTCCAGATCTTGTTACAGCAGAAATGTGAATAAAAATATAGAAGTTGCAGCAAAAACATGACATATAAAAAACCAATAAATTACAATTCAAAAGAACAAGTGTGAGTGTGTGTGTGTGTGCGTGTACGTGTGTGTGCGTGCGTGCATGTGTGTGTGCGTGCGTGTGTGTGTGCGTGTGTGTGTGCGTGCGTGCGTGTGTGTGTGCGTGTGTGCGTGCCTTCGTGCGTGTGTGTGTGTATGTACTGCAATATATAACTTAAGACACCTCACACACGGCCGTCTGATCCCAAACCAGGCAGAACCTATGGTAACCACACTGCTGATAAACATACTTACAATATTAATAAATACAAACATATTACATACACTTAAGTAGAAATAAGCTTCGTCAGTCGTTATGACTTTGGATACGAAATCATCCTCTTCTTACACCAAGTTTAACATGGGAGTGTATTAAGCTTGACTGACGGCAATGCAAGCAGGCAGCGATTCGTGAACTGTTTGCACTTTGTACGGGAACATTTTATTTCACCAAAATTTGTTACAACGAACGTCTGCTGATTCTGTGCATCGTCGTTGCTACCGCAGCCGTGGATGTCAGAGAGAATCCACAAACATCGACGAGAAGATGACAAGAAGAGGATGATTTCGTATCCAAAATCATAACGAGAGACGAAGCCCATTTCTACTTAAGTGTGGTGGTGTGGTGTCTGGGTGTAATTTATCTTTATTACTAGCAACCCGACCCGGCTTCGCACAGGTACAAATTATACACCTAAACCTTCCTCATGAATCACGTTCAGTAGTTTTTCCGTTTATCGCGAACACACAGACAGACAAACGCGGCGGGGGACTTTGTTTTATAATATGTAGTGATTTATTATGGGTGTATTTTTTATTTTATGTAGAAAAGGGGCGTTAAAGATGACCCGATGAAATATTTTAAAGGAATCGTGGGTATCTTTATTTTTATGGCGAATAGGAGTAATATAAGAAGAATCTGTTGAACTTTATTACATAGTCGAGCAAAAGACACTGCGGCTTGCTCTAAATGTAAACATTTTTCCAATCGAAATAATCATTTATTCTTTGATTAACCGTGAACTGAGTCTACAAATAAATAATAAAGAACACACACATACAAACAATAATTTAATAAACACGCTATAAATTTAAAGTCTTGTTTGATCGTATTGTAATCTGATATTAATTAACTTTTTGTTTCAAGAACGGTAACTGGAACTCGTCGCAAATATTTTTTATTAGTCGTATTTTTCAATATGTTCTATGAAGTTTCTTAAAACTATGCAAAAATAGGTTTATGCAATCATGGAACGTTTTTGAAACTTTTAACCGACGATTAAAGGGTTTTCGTTCTCGATACCTATACTTTTAGTTGGGCTAATAAGTTTATTTTTCGATTTTCAGTTCTTTCTACTTTCGTCGGTTTAATTTTTTGTTAAAAAGTTTTATTGAAGTGAAAACTTCTTTAGGCACGTTAAGCACGAAAAAGCACTGTACTCTCGTGACCTTCACGCTCAGATGACATATTAGATGTGTGTGTTATATGAAGTATATGTATATATGTGTTGTACTTGTGACGTGCAGTCCTACGACTTTTATTTTTTTTATTGTCATAGCACATCACACTGCGATACTTTAGATCTCCTATACACTCTATAGCGTAATTAAAAGTGAAATAAGCTCTATACCTCATCGCACCGCAGAGACGAGTAAGAACCTTACCTGGACTGACTGGAATTTTATCATTTAGTCGGTCTGCAGGCGGCATACTGAGTGGATGTGTTATGATTTTTTTTTAAAGAATGTGTGTATTTACGCCTTATTAAGGCGTTTGTTTTAGTTCAGTGGTTATATTTATGAGATGATTTATATTATTAGATCAATACAGGTAGCATTTCTTCAAAAACAAAAAATATTACGTATGCGGTAACCTTTCTTACCTACGTCCGTCTGGCACAGAAAATAAAATGAAATGAAAATTGGCGGTTTTGTCGTTACGTGTGGAGGCAAATGTGATCAAGTAGTAAAATTGTATCGTGTATATGCCGTTTAATTTTCTGAATAACAAAAGAGAGACCCATTTATATGCGCCCGCGCTCATACTCACGGCAACATTTTATTGGTTATATTTAGTACTAGCCATTGCCCGCGGCTTTGCTCCCGTGTTTGGTTTTATTTTAAATCTTTAGATTTAGGGGGGAAGATAGGGTGATGGAAGGGTTAGGGCCTCCGGTAACCTCACTTACTCAGCGGAAATCATTGCTTCACTGCCGGTTTTCTGTTATTCCGTGGTATCACTCCGGTCGAACCGGCCCATACGTGCCGAAGCATGGCTCTCCCAATGTTAAATTATATAAGAAGCTTGAATATTTAATGCTTCTTCCTGCAAAAGTGACGAACAGCGTATATAAACTTACATTCCCTGATTCGCCCGCTTCGGGGTAAAATTTTGAAAAATGCCGATATACATGTGCATTTATTTCTAGCCAGAAGTAGCCATTTTGAATTTCGTGTTTCCTACTTTAAAAACCATACAACCGTAAACCCCTTATTTTATCCCCTTCGGGGTGAAATTTTCAAAAATCCTTTCTTAGTGGACGCTTACAACATTAAAGGCATGAACTGCTAAAGTTTCAAGTTTGTAGCCCCAGCGGTTTAGGCTCTGCGTTGATGAATCAGTCAGTCAGTAACGGATAGTATGATAGGTTTTTTTTTTTACATCTTTTTGTAACTGCATGCTAGAGTCATGCCCTTTCAGTGATTTAAATAAGTGTTCCATTGTCATCTACAACCTGTATACATATGTATTTTAAGTTAACTTTATTTATGTATTTCCTGAGAAAATGGGAAACGTAGAAGGTACCAGCTGCTTATTTGCTAAAGAAAAAGTCAACTATAAACCTGTTGTAGACAGAGTGCGCGACAAGCTGATGCATCACGACACGGTCTCCGGTCGCACATTTTCCAATGTAACATACTTGAGCTAAATATTTTGCAAGGAGAAATGCGAGAAAAAGTGGACACGTAATGCTTTGAAAATGAAACTACAGATAATTATATTCATAAAATAATAACTATGAAAATCAATTACGGAAGCTGTAATTCTAAAGTGTATTAATAATATCTTGGAGATAATTAAATAGGCCGTTAGTTCGAGAGAGATGATGATGTAAAACTATAACAGCTATTCCAACGTAAATTAATAATCAAAGCCATCAAACAAGGTAAATAGATCAGATAACAATAATTGAATATTATTAATTCATTTGAAACTGAATAAGCTTAAACCGCTTACGATTTTCATGACACTTATTATGAACCGAATTACAAAGTTGGTAATGACTTAACCGCGATAAGTGAAGATAGAGATATCTTTAAACTTAACCAAATCTGATACACTTAGCACCTTCCGGCTTCGTGGATTCAAATTTGTTGTCTTATTTATTAAGTTAGTTGCACAAGAATTGGAAAAAAGAAATAAAAAACCGGGTATGTGCGAGTCGGACTCACGCAAGAAGACCATGACCATCCCACTAGATTTAAAACTTTCGAAATTAAATTAATTTCTAGGAACTTTTTAGAAACGGAAAATTTTTAGGAACTCTGAAATTTTTACTTTATTTTATTTTTAGTATTTATTTAACTATTAACAACATGATGTGATATGTACTAAATATTGTTAAAACTGTCTGGTTTTTTTTTAAAAGAGTGGTCGTGAGTTTGTTTGCCCGATTTCTTCTCACAAGGCTCAACCATTTGGAAACGGGCGGTTATAGATCGAAACAGGCAGATGTGAAATATTTTTAATTTTTTTTTTCTTTAATAATTTTACATTTGACGAAGCAAATTATTGTTACGGTGACTCTGTGTGTGTTGATCTATAATTTTTAATTATAATAAGTATTTATTAAATCGACGATTTCAATTAATTGATGGTCAATTTAATGAAATAAAGATATTGAATTTGAATTTCAATTATAGCAGCTATAATATACCAACTGTTTGGAAACTAAATGTTCGACAGTTACAGCGATTATTAAGGTCGAGCAAAACACCGAAAAAAAATATGATGTCTTCTATTTTATTATTTGTTGTTATGGAGGCAATGAAACTACCTACACTTTGTAAAAATTTCAACTGTCTACCTATGATATGAGATACGTACGTATAGGCCGGACGCCTAAAAAAACACGTTTCTTGTAAAGCACCCTTTAATTTTAATTAAACTTTGTTTATATTCTTTGTTGGTATAGCTGCAATAGAAATACATACTATGTAAAAATTTCAACTGTTTACCT
Organism: Euplagia quadripunctaria; assembly: GCA_963859945.1. Classification (NCBI taxonomy): domain Eukaryota; kingdom Metazoa; phylum Arthropoda; class Insecta; order Lepidoptera; family Erebidae; genus Euplagia; species Euplagia quadripunctaria. The sequence continues at coordinate 8,419,626 of OY982575.1, read as the reverse complement.
CTTACGGTACATGAGATACAGCCCGCTGACAGAGAGACGGAGAGCGGATGCTTAGTAATAATAGGGTACCGTTAGCACCCTTTGGGTACGGTACCCTAAAAATGTAATATGTTTACGTTTAAAATGTAAGCTTAGTCTCATATATTTAACCATGTGTTTTACAATTATGATGCAAATGAACATAATTTTATTAAAAAACATATAACCGACCTCAATACGCCTTAATCATTATTATTAATCGTAATAAACTGTAATCTTTATCCCTAAACTTTCCATTCTTAGAGATGGAACGAATGAATCTCCAAATTTAAATGGGACCAACCTTGCGTATAACCTATTCGATTAATAATTAATTCTTTAAAAAAAACGACTTAAAAAACTATTCCATAAAAGACTTATATGGTTTTCTCATGGATGCCATTGTCAGAACTGGACCAATGGGACCACACGGGAAGCAACAGCTTTCAAACAAAAAAAGAATCATCAAAATCGGTTCCACCCAGTCGAAAGTTCTGAGGTAACAAACATAAAAAAACAGTCGAATGGAGAACCTCCTCCTTTTTTGAAGTCGGTTAAAAAAATATTATTGAAATCGGTTTACAATGGGCGAAGATATCGCGTAATATATAAACAAAAAATCTGTTGAATTGAGAACCTTCTCATGTTTTCAAGTCAATTTTAAGCATTTTTTATTTAATTATTATTGCGTAGTTATGTCGGCCATTTGTGGTCTTCAGCATCAGTTCCATTTCACCAAGTGGTGCTTTTTGAGAACAAATGCACGAGTTACCATAAAAAATACCCAAATCGCAGGCGCAAGTACCCAGATAGCACAGATTCAGCAACATATAAGAATACTGTACTCAATACATAACCTTGCTTACTCTGCGCAGGCGCAAGTACCCAGATAGCACAGATGCAGCAACATATAAGAGTACTGAACTCAATACATACTATTTTGAACAGTCGCACCGGTTGTGAATTTAACTTTTCTTTTTTTATTATCTCCAAAGTTGGTGTAAGATTAATTTATTTACTGTTTTTATTCTGGCATACTTAACTTATCAGACAGACTTAAAATTCATCACTCATCTATGTTACAATATATTGCAGTTAATAAGTAGCTTCACATTGTTTGACTGTGAAAACGATTGGTAAAACTTCATAGAAACGTTGGCCAATATTTCTAGATACGTATACGTAGCTTTGTGACTCGTTGCTTATAAAATGATACCTTTAATTTTAATGCGAAGTTTAAAATTGTAGATATTTAATAAATGTAATTCATTATTATCTGAAAATTCTATTACTGAATGTATTTAGATTGTAGGTTTTAAAAACTCCTAAGTTTTTTAAATCGTAGTTAATATATATGTTACTGGCAATGTGTATAATAATCCGGTATTCTATACAATACCTGAGCAATGTATAGAATACCTAAAACGTAAAATATTATTTATTTTATACTTTGCCTAGGTATTTTATACAATACCGTATACCCAGCCGTTATGTGTGTAAAAGACGAAAACAGGGAAGGGGAGTCGTTCGGGCAGGCAGTAAACGCACTGCGATTTGTTTACTTGTTTCCGTTTCATAAATTTCATTGCGCAGCGTGCGGCGCGGGTGAATGGACGCAGCGTGTAGTGAACTCATTGCGTAATCTTCACTTTGGTTTAGTTTCGTTCGTGAATTTATTTGATTAAAAATGGTGGCCGATGAACGGGTCTCTCAGATGAGAGAAAGATTTTGTTCACAATTGCGAATTAAAAGAGGAGCATCAAATACTTATACACATAAAATCTCACATTTATTAACGAACAACAGTATGAACAATTGTTAATTTTATTAAAGTTCCTTTTGTACTTGTACTTACATAAGATTGATAAATACAGGCCAAAATCCATTTACTTTACACATTGCCGGTGGACCAGCAGGTACTCTATACAATCCCTGGGAATTGTATATGTTATGCAGCAAGAGATCAAATATCCTTCGTTACCCGTGTTACTACCAGTCTTACTACCAGTAGTAACACGGGTAGTTTTTTTTGCCCGTGTTACCACTAACTGCTGCAGAGTAACACGGGAGCTATTTAATTTAAACTCATATAATTTTTTTTAATTATCACATTGTCTGACTATTATGACTATTGTCACATGACTGTTGGGCAAGTTGATAATTAAGCCAATTAAGGTACATTAATAGGGCGCTAGGACCAAGACCATGATCTTTAGCAAACACGCGCTGCTACAGAGCACAGTTGTTTTTTATTAAGTTTAAAATTAAAAGCTAATGAAGCACAGTTTATATTGTTTATATCTCGAATTGAAAATTAATACGAAGCTTCAGTAAAGAGTGTTATAACTAATAATTACTTTTAAAAAAATTTTACATTTTTGAATGAACATTATGAAAGTGTCTTAGAATGGCGACAGGAGAAAGACGTTTAGAATACAGATGATATGGTTTTAAGGGTAGTGTATGTCTAACGGATGTAGTCATTGAAATAAAAAAACTGCAACCTAAAATACCATCAAAGTAATAACGACGTGTCATCAACTCGCCGGGGCTAACAGTTAAGTGGGATGTCGGCATCGAATCAATTAAAATCACACTCCGTCACAAGTGGTCAAGTTTTTCTTGTTAAACAGAATTTTGGCTTAGGTTAAAAAACTAATACTTGTTTTTATGATTTTTACCTATTTATGTAAAAATCATGTATTCGTTCTCACCTACCATATTGATTTTATTATAATAAGATATGGTATAATTAAAACAATAGGAAATATGCATGTATTTGTTATTCTTTTAAACCATTCTATAGTTCATCATTATTTTACCGTAAAAACTATAACACGCAATTATGTACATAATAACAATAACGACAATGAAAAATATTAAAACTGCAGGCGGTTTTGTTTGATTTGAACACCGGCATTTCGTTCTGCTTTTTCTGTAACGTCAAGGATCACGAAGTGTTTGATTCTTTATTGAAACAAAAATTATAAAATCTACTTATTATTAATAAAACGACAGAAAAGCGTTTTTTAAATATTGCATTGTTTCTATTTCCCAAAATATGATCAAAACTGTACGTGACATAGTATATTTTCAAGTACCGCGAGATCCAAATTTAAAAAAAAAGTGGTGCAAGGTGCGTCACATTTTGTTCCATCGAATTTCGTTGCGATTTAGATAAATTAGACAGGAAGATTTGAAATATCAACTTTTTAATCATTGCCTGAACCCCCCAGTTATTCTATACATTGCCTGGTTATTGTATAGAATACCGCATTAAACAGGAATACCGCATTAAACAGATTACTAGTAGCATATATATACATGCAAAGAATAATTTATTTTGAAAGTGTCAAAATAAGCTTTAAAACTGTTTGCTAGTAAATGGAGATAATTATATGTATAAATATAGATATATGGTTATTCTGTAGAATTAGAATATTTTATTTTGTTCTCAATGTCATACATGTCAGAAATGTAAATATAAAACCGATTTAATGTTCAGTTTCCATATTCAAATAGATTTTGTTGATCACCAGAACGTCCCTTGAATAATTTGTCACCGAGAACTTCAATTGCCTTACCAGACAACGGAGTCTAATACTAACGGTATTAGATTCCGACCTTCGAATCATCATTGGACAATTTCTATTACACACGTTTCTTCACTTAGTGATTTCAACTTAGGTATCTGACGTTCACAAAGTTAGTTAGTTCAGACGCTATCTTGGCCTTTTAACATTTAATAAAATTACTATATTTGTTGGACAGATCGTGAAACAACGTAAAAGTAAAACTAAATGGATTTTTTGTTTCAATAAATTAAATGCGTTTTTCAAATTTTTCTTCAAACCTTTAAAGTATATTTCATTCAAAACATCGAATAGAATGATTTCCATTTTACAAGTATAACAAAGGGAACAAAAGAGAGTATTGTCATCGGTGAATGAAAAATGATGAATTTTGGAGTATTTCCAAATTCACCGACTTTGATGACCGATTTTTTTTCTTGGATACATATTCAGGAATAAAGCTATAAAGAGTAAAAATAGCGAAAAATTAGAAAATATTTTTTTTTACATAAATAGTTTAATTCTTGAGTTCATACTAAAATATTATATATCATCTTTCAGTGTTTCCAAATTAACATACAACTTTTCGATTATTTTTTGACTAGCTTTCGCCCTCGGCTTCGCCCATGTAGTAGTTATTTTTCTATCCCTCGGGCTCTGTATTTGTTCTGTGGCAAAGTCCCCTATATACCCTATGTCCTTTTGCGTACTCCAGACAACGTTTATTCAAAATTCCATGTTGATCGATTGAGTAGTTAATGAGTGAAAGCGCAACACACAAACTCATTTTCCCATTTACTAAATTATTTAGGACTAGCTGCGCCTCGCGGTTTCACCCGCGTAAGTCCTGATGCCGTGGAAATATCAGGATGAAAAGTAACCTATGTTGTACCTAATCCAGGTCTCCAGCTATCTACATACCAAGTTTCATCGTAATGATCGGAGTTTTTTGCGTGAAAAAGCAAGAAACATCCATACATCCATACATCCTCACAAACTTTCACGTTTATAATATTAGTAAGATTCATATATAAATTCATTTTATGTTTTACTAAGTATTAAACAAACCGTCCCATCTGGACATACCAACGTACCATTATTTTAAAAATATTAGAATATTAGAAACAGAAATGTAATTGCGTATAATTTTAGGTCGCATTCTCTTCTATACGAATAACATTTAGATAAAGTGAAATATTACGGTTAGAAATAATAACCCAATCGTCTCAACAAACGAAGTCGAATAAAATCGAAAAACAAAAAACAAACACCAGTAGAGTTAAACTTTCTGATTTCTTCATTACCTCAAAGGAATTTATAATATTATCTAAGTCAGTGTTTATCAGAAACAATGTCATTGACCAAAAACAAGCGCTGAATCAATGCGGTGTTAGAACAGATGATTGATTCGCCTCAGGCCCTGATTGATTAATGGCTCTCTAAGCAACTCCCACATGAACTACAGTTCAAAATTCACTTAACGATGTGTTCTTAGCGTCTACTTCAGCCTCAACTGAACATGACTAACTAGTTTATAATGATGACTTTGTTCTGTTCAGTAATTACCTCCACGAACATGTGGAAAACTATTATACATTCAATGTATTACTTCAACATTTCACATTTTGTTTTCATGTAACGTTAAAGTTCAAGTTTTAAATTTACGAAATATATAAAATAATTAGTGAAACCAACCCAAGCAGGTGATATTACGTCAACTCTTAGAAAAAGTAATAAAACTTGACACAATTTTAAAGAGCGAGCAAGTAAGTACGCGGGCTCAGCACCTACATATCGATTTTTCACTAAGTCTATTTTCGCGGTGCTCGTCTCGTCCCAAATACGTAGCATTGTACGCGCGGATTCGTCGCCATTCGTGGCGTTCACCGTCTGCGGTGCCAGCTATTGTGTGCTTCACCTCACAAGCTTCACTTGCACTTCAAGGAATTGCTGGCTGTTTACATGTTGTGACCCGTTCTTATTTTAACATGTTTAATGTAATATTCAAAACTTTATTTATTTCAAATATCAGAGCTGAAGCGTTCAGAATATACGTTATATGACGTATTCTGGATATTTCTATGTGAGTAAAACCTTAATGCACAAAGGACAAGAATAATAATGATTATTTTGTTTTGCATGGTTATATCTGTAATAAATATTATATAGCTACATATTTATTATTTTTATTTAAGTAATATTGTTTGATGAAAATGAGAAAAAAACCAAAAACTGATTAATATTTTTTTTTTCATTTATGTAAAAAATTCAATAACGCGTTTCTAAGATGTAAAATGTATATAAATAATAATAATTATTATTTTATATTTCACGAAACCTATTTTTTACTCTCGTCAGCTAGGCATACAAACATGACATCAGCTACAATGCATATTAACATAACAATGGGAACAATGTTACAAGTAATCATTTAATCACAATATCCTGCATATACGAGTACATGTGAAAATCAGATTGTGCATCTGTAGATTGCTAATAATAATCACAACACTTCCTGTATCGAACAAAATATAACAATGTGATTAGTATACATATTCTGCATGCTGATAAGCCTATGTTATGTAATTGGGTTCATAAGTTAAAACGTTAGGTACACGAAAAAACTAATTATATCATTTAAACAATCAAATAACCCAAACATAAGTATACGTAAACTAGGTAACATTTATTTTTAGGATTTTTGAAGTTAAAATTACTATTATTAATAATGAAACTAACAAAGAGCCTATAGTAAATTACGCATTTCTATTCTCCATCGATAAAGTCGATCGACATGAATATATATATATTGACTATGTAGTAAAAAATGCGAGCAATGCAACACAATTAATATATGAACCTAATCAGCAAACTGGCAGGTGCAAAACAATACTTACTAATTTTGAACCAGATAAATATTCTTCATTTATTGTTAGACATGCTTTCGTTTGTCTTCATTAATGAAACGGCTTTGCTAGATAGCATTCTTCGTCTTACTCTAAGAATCAATATTTGAACTATTTACTTACTAACACTTCTGACCAAAGTTCCAACTTTGTCTTATCTTCACCTTATACCCCTGAGGTGAGGAGATTGATTATTTTATTAACTACTAAACTTTGGACGAGCAATACATGAGGGTGGTCAAGTATTAACGATAAACTTGAATTGTTTTAATCTGGTATTATGACGTCATAACTCAAGATCTAAACTGAGCTACAGACAAACAAGGTATTCTTAATATTCTAATGATATTTGCAATACAATATTTTGTGGTCGTTAAACTTCTGTTTGTATATGACACCGTAATATCTTCCCATAAATATCAAGTAGAGTAAGTGATTAGCGTGGTTTAGTAATTTAATTGTCCATGTTTTTTAATTCACGTTACCCACAGTTAGCTGTGTCGGGTTAGGGTATGAGCATAAAAAAAAACTAGTTTACAACTGTTAAAGTGGATTATTACATGAACATAGAATGCTTCAGCAAATTAAAATTTTGTTTGGATATTCATGTACCTATAAATACATATGTCGTGCAGATGGATTAAATATAAAAATGTTGACGTGACTACGTGTTCTTATTGCGTGAAATACTTTGTAGTCTGTCGAAGCGCTAAGAAATCACAAGCAATACTAGTTCCACAATGTTAGTGTTCTTGCTGCTGAGTATGGTCCCGAGAAGGAGAGTCATACTGCAACTCATGTTGCGAGCTCATTAAAAAAACCCGTAATCGTTTCTTTGAGATAACCTTAACGGAAACTGAATATTCACTTATTTTACGTATGAGGGTTTACCCTTATAAAACATTTGGCCGGAATTGTCGGCCAAATGTTTTAACATTTGGCTGAAAATTCCGGCGGTTCAATTAGTCGATACAATAATCCTCGCCATTCGTAAGTAATCATAAATCAAGCCATGACGCTACAACATAACGAAAAGATAAACATGAAACAAGAACCAAGGCAAATCTAAATGAAAGACAAACATCTTAGTCGTCTAACCTCAACAAGCAAACAGATTAAGAAGACTTTATCATCTTAAGGAGTTAAAATGAAACATTGTTGAAATTGATAAAACTGGAAATTTTCAATTTTAATTAAACATTTAGAGATATTTAAATGTGTCAATCAAAATTTAAGTCGAGTGTGAAAGTTGGCAAGAAAACCACGATCAGGCACGGTAAGGAAGGTTAGGCAGCGTAAAAGTGACATCATTAGTATGCATTATATGTTGCACCGGAAACTGTACCATCAAGAAAAAATCTTAATCTGTCTGTATTTACTGATAGTAAATACAGACAGATTAAGATTTTACCGTTTAGTGATAATGAAACTTAAAAAGAAGTAGCCTGTGGGCTAAAAAAGGACGATAAAAACTGTTCTCCTGTGATGGATATTCCAGAGCCACAGCGGACATCCATACCAAACACACGTGAAGTATTCAGTTATAAATACAATAACATAATTTTCACTAAAATTTTACATTGTTCAGCACATAATCAGAAATTAGACAGTATTGGAGCTACAACACCACATACATATATGACAATCTTAGTAAGTCAAGGGTAGTAAGGTCAAGACACTATTATATTATTAAGTTGTAGAATAAACTTATAGAATAAGGGACGCCGAAATTTAGAAATTTAGACAAATTAATAAGACATCGGACACTAAATAAATATAACATTTTTCAAGTTGCCGGAGAGTTACTAAAAGATGATTTAGATGTAGATAATGGTGATGAAGAGATGCGATTTAGACGATGGGTAAATTGATCGCAGGCTCATATCAGCCTAATCTCTATATCTATAAGATCTATATAGATCTGCCATAAACATGACTAAGCGAGAACGAGGAATTTGGACCGAAGCAACTATTTGTTATGCCCAAGAAATAACTATTGAATCTCAGGGAACGTCTGTATCTACTAATAAGACCATCAATAAATAAGTGCCGACTTATTAACAACACATAGAAACGGCCTGATAGATAGAAACGCCGCATCACTTAATAAGTTTTTATGCATTATTATAGGTACAACTTTGTAAGGTAAACGATTTTTTCCTGGTCAAGTCAATGGATGGTTGACCATTGAGAAGCGCCTAATAAATTATTACGTTTCAAAATATTCGGATCCCAATAATATACGGATGTTTTCTTTTTGAGGTCATTCACGTCAACTTTATTCTAAGATGCCTTGCGTCAAAATTTAATGATCATCCTTTAGCTTTGTGAGTGTGAATGACATAATAAACAGCGATCATGGTTGGATATAGTTATAGAAAAATGTAATATTTTCTACACCCATATTCTCACTCTGCAAACAAGTTCAATTCTTCATTTCTTTCTACTATGAACCTTCTCGTAACGTAGGGCCCCAGGGTATTCATGTTTCCTATATTGCTGTGTTTGACTCAAAAACAAAAAAACCGCACAAGCGCGAGTCTGACTCGCGCACCGAAGGTTCCATAAGCAAACAAACTTGTATGTAGATAGCACGTCCATTTCGGTAATCGATTCTCGAAGACTTTTGCCTGTCTTTTTCGAAAGACAAACTTAACTTTGCGGTTGCGATGTACGACAAAATCAATCTTTTCAAATCATCAAATCAATTTTTTTATGTAATGTACCAACAAATCAACGGCTTTAGGATTTTATACTTACTTGTGCTTGAGACCTTGCTCCTTACCAAATTTCATGATTCTAGGGCAATGGGAAGTACCCTATAGGTTTTGATTTACCTGTGAAATGTTCAAATGTGGTCAAATCTAAGGCTTAAGTGGCCATATCTTGATTGCGTTGACTTAGAAGCTTGCTTTTTTACAGCTTCAGACTTATGTATTTGGTATTAATTTCAACTTGATGCGAACCGGCCACCAAATCTCAAGCACTCTGCAGCCCTCCGCATCTCTTCTATGGTACGGTGACATCATTCCAAAACCATTATAAAATTAATATTGATATAGATATATAGATAGATAGTACGACATAACTAAGTTCTGAAGTAATTATAATTTGACTAATCTTCAAAACCCTAAAATTTTATTGAATAATAAAATTATCTCATTTGAATTAACTATCAGCAAATAAAAAGCTTTACCCATCAAAGTCGAAGCGTCTAAATGTTCTTCATATTAGCATAGCAGCCTACAATACGTCAGATCAGTGCTTTAAAGAGCTAAAAGTAGTAGTTATGTTGATAGCTATAACTTTAAATCGTTATTTCGACTTATCCGAAGAATAATGGCGTGTCTGCAAAACTACCAGTGCAAGGCAGTTAGTTAAAGTTATAAACACGTATAGAAGAAGAAGAAGCATAGGAGACACGTATAGGAGAAGAACTTGGGATTTCGAATTTTTGGTATGTTGTTGTTTGAATTAATCTCCTTCTATACCATTAAACAAAATTCTCATAAGCCTTTTATTTCGCGAGTTATTTGGTCCTATTTTAACATGGGGCGTTCTAAGACGGAATGTTTGTAGTCTGAGACGTTAATTTACAGAAAGTCTAAATTATACTACGCCTAATGTTAATATCGTACATTTTGGAACGATCGTAACCATGTCTTTATGGTCCTGTCTATATGAATTACTCAGGACTTGACTTCTGAGCCATATACAGACTCCTACACAGTCACATTCTCCACCAAACATAGGCCTAACTAACGATCGGACGCCGCATGTCCTGCAGGTCCCATGTGCATTTCGTACATTACACTTCGTAATAGACATCAAATCAGACGTAACCAAGTAAGATACGAAAATTTTGAAATTAGAGGTAGGTAGACCTTGGATAGTACTTTAAAAAATAGTACATATTTAATTTTTGCTTTATGATCACGACGGACTCTATTCTTCTTTTAAGTTGATTTTTTACGATAACTACGTATTTTACAAAGTTACGCTTTGTGACGTCACGTTATGATAATTGCGCATTCGAGTAAGTGGGAAATATTAGTTCTTCCCACGTCCTTTTGCTGCTGTTATTTTTTGACGTTAAACTACGTTTTATTGAACTAATAAGGTAACGTAAACTGGTCATCCGCTACGCGGCGTTACTTGCTGTGTACTACACTGAACCGAACACATCGGTTCATTATTATACTATTTTTTAAATTCTCTTTTTTAGAGTCCTATACGATGGATCCTATAGGACGCCTTGACCTATAAGATTCTAAAAAAAATTTGCAGTAATGGTTTTGAGATATACATTTGAAAAGCCTTAGGAGCGCATGATAGAAGCTTATGCCTTTCTTGTTCATTTTCTTCTCGTGGATTTTCGCAAGACGTCATCGTGAACTTTGATGACGCAGATTGTCGAGACAGTCCCAGCTACAAACTCACGCTACTGCTACACGCGATGGTTATTCACGTGTCATTTTCGCTTACAACTCACAAATCTACTACATAGATATATTATACTGGTAATACGCCCTTGGGTTGGTAATCAGTAAAATAATAACGTAGTTGCTTATGGATAAAATAAATTATTTAATTGTCGTCATGAAATCAAGTGTTTAAAAACGCTTTAAAAAATGAGTCTTATTAGTTTTAAAGTTTGTTACTATTTCTCAACTTGCCGTCCCCGCAGTTTCACCTGCATTTATGGTAATTTCTCCGCTCCTACTGGTCGTAGCGTGATGTTATATAGCCTGTAGCCTTCCTCGATAAATGGGCCATCCAACACAAAAAGAATTTTTCAATTTAAACCTGAGATTAGCATGTTTAACCAAAGAAACAAACTCTTCAGCTTTATAATTTTAGTATAGATTGGAAATGATTTTACGATAGCTAAGTATAACGTCTACAAGTTTCAAAACAATGTACCGTTTTGATCTTTAATAAAAATATACAGTTTTGACTTGACATTCAACTACTGTCATGAGGATAACGAATAACATATTCGTTATCCAGAGTGTTGAAAAATCTATGAATTTCCTCTTCGTTTACACCACTAACAACATAGTTACAAAAATTTGGTCTAACCTAAACCTTTGGTATAAACTTTAACTTGAAAATCATAGTATATTTAATGAACGATTAATTATGTAATACAAACACGGTTAATATCCGGACATTAAGACGTTACGTGAACAAAGACTTCCGCAATTCCCAAAAGTGTGTGGTTTTATGGTCTATCATAGTAACAGTTAAGTTTGTAGACGAACTACCCAACGTTGTTCTTAATTATTATAATCTTAGATACAATGAACAAGAAGTTAATTAGAATTTACCTATACACTTATGCACTACTTTGTATATGTATACTTACTTATCCGCTCCAAATGCGCTACTCCATATACACACACAAAGTAATAATTATAATATATAAGTAAATGTATAATTTACATATCCATAATTTGAACTGTTCTTATTATGAGATATTCTTCTTTTCTTTGTTGACTACACTTCTCTAAACTGAAAGGGGGGGCAAGGCACCGCACGCAATGGTGTGGCTGTCTTCTGTTTAAAAGGGCGGCAAAAGTCTACCGGGGTTCTCAGATACTTCCTGCCTAGGGTATACCCGAATCCTTGTAATAGACTCACTTGTGACGGAACACCGTGTGGTTTTAGTCGGTTCGATTCCGACATACCACTTCCAGTAGTCCCGGTGAGGTAAAGAACCGTAGGGGTTTCCACACTATAAAAAAAAGACGGAGCCGTAACCTTCTTTTGGCAATCTATTTCTTTTTTATTTTTACGGTATAAGGGGGCAAACGAGCAGACGGGTCACCTGATGGTAAATGACTACCGCCGCCCATAAGCACCTGTAACTCAAGAGTCACAAGTGCGTTGCCGCCCTTTAAGGTGGGAATAGGGGAAGGTAAGAAGACGGGAGAGGGGAAGGACGGGAATAGGGGAGAGGGCAGGATTAGGGCCTCTGGTAACCTCACTCACGCGGCGAAAAGCAATGCAAGCATTGTTTCACTGCCGGTTTTCTGTGAGGCCGTGGTATCGAGCGGAGTCGAGCCGGCCCATACGTGCCGAAGCATGGCTCTCCCATACATTGCACTCCCGCACAATAAGAAATATTTAAAATTGTTTTGCGATGAAAAAGACAGCAGTTCGGTGTTAACCTCTCCCACGTAAAAATATACAAATATTACAAAGCGAAATTGTTTGTTAAAGATATTTTAAATTAAAGAAAATAATAATTTTACATTCATTGTGTAGCTTCATACAGTCAAATCAAAAAAAAAATTGAAATAACAATTTATCTGTCTGTGATCAAACCGTGCATCGCCGTCGTACAGAAAAGTGAATGTTATTATAGAATAGAATAGAATATTCTTTATTGTACACCATATTACATTAAACTACAATAATTAATTGATCTTAATATTAATGTTATTGTTGGGTACAATTAATAATTTCATTTTACTATTTTTTCTTTTCTTCCTCACACAGTGCCTGCCTGTTGGAAAGCAGTTACCGCCACAAAAACACACGCAATAAGGCAAGTAGTCTAATAACATTTCTACTAGGAGAGAAATTCTTTATCGCATTTCGTGAAGGGCACAATTTATACCCTCTTTGGAAGCTAGATAATTAAGAAGCTTCCGACCCGAGATCCGATACTAATAAGCTAATCAATTTTGACAAGCCAAGTTCTCGAGCCATACCTGAAATTGGATGGGGAAACACCTGTACTGTACATAGTTTTGACTGATAAGTGATTCTAATGCAATGCAAATTTTAGTTTTAGCAGCGTATATATCAAATAATTATGATAAAATACACTCACACCTTGCACAATAATAGTAAGACTACAAAATATGCAATAAATAATTAGGTATAACCAATGGGTATAACTCTACATTAATGTGTAATGATCCGTACCCAGCAATGCCACATAATATTGATACTAAAATTCAATATTCTTATTTTTTCTTCAACACTAATAATCCAAGCAAGTACAAACAACAAGTAATGTCAACTTTAAAAAAAAAAGGAAGTCGACTTCGACAGGTGAATAACATAAAACGTTAACAAATACTTTATACTTGAAATTATTAATCGAAGGCGGGCAAAGTATAAAACATAAAATCAAGTAGGTACTACCTATAACATAGTAGAAACGCAGGCCATACATCACAACACCCACACCGCAATGACATTATCTGTCTTGCTCCTGTCACCACTGGCGTTCCAACGATGCATAAGCTTAATGGCTAGGTATGCGACGAAAGAGATCAGTTGATATGTGAGTGCTAACACGGAAGAGAAGAGAGAAGCTAAAAGAAGAAGAAGAAAAAAGCTAGGTTGGATAGTGGAGGCGATGTTTTTATCAAGGACTATGTTGTTCAGCTGTTTATTATTGAGAAGTAACTGGTGTTACCCGTGCAGAAGGGCCATTTGCAAGCATTCTACCTTTTTTAATAATGTGGTATTTTGTTTTAATAAGTTAATCGTAAAAAATCTATTTTTTTTTGTTCATGATTTTATCCTATTTATGGTGTGCAATGAAGAGTACTTGCCTGTGTAACTATCTATCTTCACTATGAGTCTATCAAAACTCCTTCTTCTAGACATATGCCGATCGAATTTTACAGAAATTGCAAAAAACGTGATTATTTAAATTATCTCAAAACGCAATTTCTCACGATTCACAAAATAAATAAAAGCTTAGTGGAATAAAAACTACTACCTCAAAATCGAGGCATAACAGAATAAAATAAAAAAAAATGGGACATTTTCGCCAATTAAGTCCCTTCTTCTACGGTTACACTACTGCTTATCTCCATCTTATATAATAAGTATTGTTATTCCTATGATTCATAAGTCCTGTAATTATTTCAATTTAAAATGTATTATCCTTATCTTTATCCCTTGTCTGGCTCTCAAAATGGCCCTGAAGAGGGACTAAGGGCCACATTTTCCTTATTTAAGAAAGTTAGTGGCAGTTTTATTCCTAAAATGAGCTGCGAAAATGTCTCCTTAGGATGATTTTAAGATTAAAATTGACCGAGTAATTTCGTACTTTCAGAAACGAAATACTTATAATATTATGAGACGATATTTAAACAATATTTAAATAATGTTGAAAGCCTCTAAGATGTTTAATCACAGATGAAAAAAAATCTAGACTGGCGAAGTGGTAAATTAGCGTCATACGGGTATAATATTGCTGTACATAATATTATAATAAAAGAAACCCTAACTCGTAACTCAGTGCTAAAAACTTCTTTATGCTTATTTTACCAATCGAAATCGATGATATACAGGTGTATATCATCGAAACCACACAACCTCACAGGTTGGGAGAAACCACTCATGTTGCGAACTACCGAGAGTTGTATAGCAGAGTACCGAATCCACCCGACGATTGCCTCGGTTTTTGTTTTGTAATTTAGTTCAAATAGTTAGTTAAAATAGGATTTTCTATAACCGAATCCGAAATGTGTTGTAAATAAAGTAATTAACAAAGCCTCATGGTTTACAGTTTAGTTATGTGATTTTTTTTCAAACCCTTACAACCGAAAGTGTCCGCGACAATTCAACATACTCTTGAATTTCATTAATTAATTTATATGCCAAATATGTTTTGTTACAGATAAAGCATATTGGGCAAAAAAAAATGAAGTTAGATTACAAATCGAGAATTTTTTATTCAAAGTGCCTTGTTCTACATGTGCTAACTACAGAATGCTAAACTGTAGGTTTCGATATGTCATTGGTTAGTTTTATCTGAATCTAAATATTTTACTGATAAATTACCAACTGTATAAATTGAAAAGTTGGATTTTAGCTTTCAAACACCGTTTACCAACCAAACATACATAATAATATCAGTTAATACCAAAGGCGGGTTGCTCATGTGACTCACGTTAAACCACGTTTGTTTAACCGATAAATGTTTATTGTTCGTTCGCCGAAAAGACTCGGTCCATACGAAAATACTCGTACGGGAACAAAAACAAATTTAATTTGCACAGCTAACTAGAGTGCACAGCGGGAGCTAAAACGCTGAATTTTAATAGGTGCTTCACTGAAGTATCTACGAGTACATACGCGATAGTATAAGTACGCCTCGAATATGTCACGAAGTATTTGTTGCAACATTGTACAAGCGTAGTAAGTAGGTTTTGTGGTTTAATTAAAGTGATTGTTTTTAAACTAGCTACCCGGCTTTAAACGAAAGGGTAGCTTTAGGATCCGTGTGCATATTTCTCGTTTTGAACCCGCTACAAAGAGACATTAAATTGTTTTTAATATTCATTGGTAAGTAGTTAAATCTTCATAATGTTCAACGATAGCAATCCCACTAATATTATAAGTGTGAAAGTGTGGATGGATGGATGTTTGTTACTCTTTCCCGCAAAAACCACTGAACTGATTGCGATGAAACCTAATATGTGAAAGCTGGAGACCTGGATTAACGCATAGGCTACTTTTTATCCCGATATTCCCACGGGATCGGGACTTACGCGGGTGAAACCGTGGGCGCTGCTAGTGATTCTTTATTTTTAGAAGGGATGAATCTCAGGTATATCCACATATAAATTAGAAAAAACATTCCTGAAATGAGGATGGAATTATAGTTAGATAATGAATGTTTTTGTACGGATATTATATAGATGTATTAAAATACTATATTGGCTTTCTTTAATGAAAAAATATGTCATACTTAAGATTAAGAAAACAATATTAGCAATCTACTAAATCTACCAACCCCATGTTTATGATTATGAATCTATCTAGACTATTTTTTTTTTATGGGATAGGGGGCAAACGAGCAGACGAAAAACGCCGCCCATGGGCACCTGCAACTCAAGAGTCGCAAGTGCGTTGCCGGCCTTTGGTGGTATTAAGGGAAGGGGGGAAGAGAGGGAGTAGGTTGAGGGGCGAAGGGGGGGGGGGAAGGAAGGGTTAGGGCCTCCAGTAACCTCACTCACTCGGCGAAATACAACGCAAACATTGCTTTACTACCGGTTTTCTGTGAGGTCGTGGTATCACTCCAGTCGAGCCAGCCGATATATTCCAAAGCATGGCTCTCCCACAGTTAAATGCATCGTGCAGTTGCAGGCTCCTTCATGTTGCAGAAACGAAGAGTCCAACACAGTGTCTGTTACTTATAAATTATGTATTGGTTTAAGGTGCCTATCCTGGCGTATCAATGACCGAGCTCTACCCTCCCTAGCCAAATATGGTGTCATTAATAGCCTTTAGGGCCATCTCGTCCACTCTATCAGAATGTCCACTCTATCAGAATGTCCAATGTATCAAGTCGTCCACTGTATCAAAATGCCCACCGTACCATAATGCCTACAGGATTGCTACTTATACCTCCTTTGATGTTTGTTCCAGTAAATCCTTGTGACAGCTTTTAATATCGCAAGATCTTTTCATACATTCGAATTTGTTTTTGCTTGTATATAACGGGCTCCGACTTCTATTATGTAGAAATTAGTCACAACTATTCTTAGTTCAGTAGTTTGTATGGTCATGTACCTACTTGTTTATATTATATTTCTGGTCCTCAATAATGTTGATTTCTTACAGCACCAAAACCTCTGCCAGTACATACCTATCTGTAATTGATTTTATTGAGAGAAGAGGTACATTTGGCCTGGAATCTGCAATACCAAATACTGTTTAGTATTTTTTTAACCCCCGATGCAAAAAGTGGGGTGTTATAAGTTTGACGTGTCTGTGTGTCTGTCTGTGGCATCGTAGCTCCCAAACGAATGGACCGATTTAAGGCTTTTTTTTGCTTGAAAGATGACTTGATCGAGAGTGTTCAGGATATAATTCAAGAAAATCTGTTTAGCTATTCGAAGATCAGCTCTCTTCTAATCGTTAAAGGGATTTTCGAGTCGGAGGTATTTTAAATTTATGGTTATTTCATATTCGTTTCATAAGAGTCCCTATAGAAAAAATATCCAAGGTTGAAGAGATAACACTAGTTGTCTTTTACAAAGCGCTTTTGAGCTAATGGATTACAGAGCTCACTCGTTTTGCATCTCACTTTATGTCAGTAATTTTTGTTTTGTTGTAGAATTAACTTAAAGCCTTTGCCGCCAGTTTTTTCTCTTTTAAGCCAACAAAATTTTATTTTACTCTGCTGTTGTCGTAAAAGGGTTTTGACATTGTATAGTTCAAACCTCGGGGCTATTCATACGTAGAAATTTCACTGTGTTTCATTTACTAGGAATTATTAAATGCTACACGATTCACACTCTCTACAAAAGACTATGGAATTGAACCAGTTACCATAAAGGGCGGTAATAATAACTTCACACATCTCACACACGGCCATCTGATCCCAAACTACGCAGATCCTGTACTACATACTTATATATTTCTAAATACATACATATTATAGATAAATTACACCCAGACACAGAACAAATGATCGTGCTCATCACACAAATATTTGTCCTGGGTAGGAATTGAACCCACGACCTCTGGCTTAGCAGTCAGGATCACTAACCACTAGACCAACAGGCCAGTCAGTAATGTAATGGCTAAGGCGTCGGGCTTGCGATTTATTGAATAAAATCGAATTCCCGCAGTTTCACTTACGTTTATGGTCACAGCTCCGCTCCTAAGGGTTGCAGCGTGATGTTACATAGCTTATAACTTCTTCCAATGAATATCCAATACAAAAATAGTTATTGAAATCTGACTGATGGTTCTAGAGATTAGCCCGTTTAAACAAACAAACAATCAATCGAAAAAAAACTCTTCAGCATTATTATATTAAGTGCTAGCAACCCGCCCCGGCTTCGCACGGGTAGCAGAGACATCATCAACAATCATCATCATATTTGAACCAATTTACACAAAACCTTAACCTAAACTAAACCTAAACCTTAACTTTAAAAAAATATTTTATACCTAAACCTCCTGCCTCATGAATCGCTCTATCTATTGGTGAAAACCGTATGAAAATCCGTTCAGCAGTTTTTGAGTTTATCGCGAACAGACAGACGGACAAACGCGGCGAGTGTTTTATAATATGTAGTGATAGATAAGTAAACATACCTTTGTACAGAAAGGATTGGTCTATTTATACCTAGAAATTATATTTACTCAATTCTATAGATTAAGAGCCAAATATTCCAAAATACAAATTTTACATGATTCTAATGTATATCTGATAAATCTGTTAAACAAAGTTCAATGTTATTATTGCTTAAACAGACAGAGTCCTTGTTAAAAGAAGGTTAACACCGAACTGCTGTCTCTTTCATCGCAAAACAATTTTAAATATTTCTTATTGTGCGGGAGTGCAATGTGTGGGAGAGCCATGCTTCGGCACGTATGGGCCGGCTCGACTCCGCTCGTTACCACGGCCTCACAGAAAACCAGCCGTGAAGCAATGCTTGCATTGAATTTCGCCGCGTGAGTGAGGTTACCGGAGGCCCTAACCCTTCCCTCTCCCCTATTCCCGTCCTTCCCCTCTCCCCCCTCTTCCTATTCTTCCTCCCTCCCCCTCTTCTCCTACTCCTATAACCTTAAAGGGCGGCAACGCACTTGTGACTCTCGAGTTGCAGGTGCCCATGGGCGGCGGTAGTCATTTACCATCAGGTGACCCGTCTGCTCGTTTGTCCCCTATACCATAAAAAAAAAATTGTGTATTTTCATATTTGTGACGTCATCATTATTATTTAACAAGGATCGGGTGTAATAATGTGGACATATAACAGGTTCTTTAAATGCCGTTATTAGATGAGTACAAGTTTTTTGTACATTCTGCAAAACCAAACCGGTTTAGTGTTTGGGTTTGTTATTTATACGTTAAAGCCACATTCGCAAAATAACAAAAACTCAAGGAGTCAACTTTTTTCAACCACTTGTAATGTTTCCGCTACAGACCTTATAGTCTTTCAGAATTGCCAAATCATAGAGAAGAAATTTAATAAAATATATTAAAGACAAGTCTCATGATATTAACCAGTTATTGTAAAACTGGGAAACGTTTATTTTAATGTTTCAGTATCTTATTAGTCGGACATTAGAAATGACCTTAAGACATTGTTCACAAGTTATATGGAAGACAGTGATTAAAAGTTACATGAAAGATAGACAACAAGGGAACTAGTGTGAGTGGAGGCCCCTTGGGAATGTTTGGGGCTAATGGATAGCCAGAACGGCGAAACTAGGCGGGCGGAGCTTGAAACAGGTAAAGGTGGGCTAAACTGATTTAGTCCTCTCATCATTTTATCGTTAAACTTTAAAATTATAACAATCTTTCTATATCGAAAGAACATTGTAGTGGACTACTGACTGTCTGCCCAATTTGAGACCACCAAAGTGTGGCCGCCAATTTTAAAACAGTATGGGCATAGATGATGTAAATATATAATGCTACACTCATATAATCTGTGACAAGTTACCATAACCATTAAATCTAATGAATTTTTGTTTTAAAACCATTAAAGAAAGTGACCTTTTTGTCATCTGCCAACGACCTATAATCTTGCCCACCACAACTTCCTCAACTTGATCAATCGTTTCGTTATTAGATTTATTATGGTGGCGAATTGTCAACTTAAAACCAAGTCACCGAGTCTAAGCTATAAATATCACTACTTAATGTGTTTATTTAAAGCTTGTTCTAAGTTTCGCAAAGGTGAGAGAACTTGTATAAAAATAAGCAATAAACTTATTGCATTCCATACAGAATGAGCAAGACGCGAAGGTAATCTACTTACTTATGCAGGACTTTATTAACTGTTTTTATTTGACTTGTTTCTGAGATAGGGTCTTTGTCATCTTATTATATCCCGGTGAATTAAATTCTAATTAATATTTTTACAATATAATTTATTTACATACAAAGCCAAAAATAATACTGGCTAACATACAACTAATGGAAACAAAAAAATAATGCTCATGATTATATTTTGACGTGACAACGTCTTATAAATTGGTTTGCCGGGTGACACTTCAAGAAACTGCGTTACGCTCCGCTCACGTTATGCGCTCACAATGAGAGCGAGTGAGAGGCACGCGTCCCTTCCACTCGGGCATGGTTATTATTTTACCACTCAAAGTCGTTGTCACGTAAAACTTTCGCCCGTATACCGACTTTACAGGCAACCAATTTTTAGTTTGTTAATCCGTAATATATAGGTTTTCGTTAACGACCTTAGTTATTAGCTTAACAGATTGTTAGATATTAAATATAGGTTTATCAAATTTACTAAAGTTTATATCCAATATAAAGTTTGATCGGGGAACGCGCCACTACTAACTACTCAAATGATATACATAAATGTTATTAGTCTGTAAGCTTACTGTAAAACAAATAAATACACATTATATGTACTCTTATGTCTAATGCCTTTTATCAAAACAGAATTATGTACTATACATATGTATTGAAGGTTTATTGTTTTTTTGTGTGAAACGTTTTTTTTTCTTGTAAACTAAGTAACTATAATATACTTACGAAGTAAATATTATCTAATCTGTACTAATACTAAGAATATAGCTGAGGAACACGTCCTTAAGGAATTGCAAATCGCTTTCTGGCCCCTATTAATTTACGTTTGTAGATTTTTCTTTTTTTTACTATAGCCTAATACAAAAGACAATGCAACTAAGCGGCGGTGGCGTAATGGCTAAGACGTCGGACTTGCGATCAAGTGGTTGCGGGTTCGAACCCCACCCAGTGCACTACCGACGTGAACCCACTCCTAACACAAGTATTTAGCTTAGCTGGAGGGGTTAACAAGAATACTAGTAATGTGTGACCCACGTTACTAGTATTCTCTACAAAAAAAACTATAAGTGAAATGGTTTTTTAAATCAGTTTTATTCCTACGTGCAATCAAATTTTGAAATACATACAATAAAGTAAGTCTTATTTATCATTCAATATTAGTACTCCACATAATATGCTACCCAAGGGGACTAAACACACATGTATGTAATGTGCGGTCTCTTTTCTTTAACCAACAGGACAAACGGTTTGATTGAATGTCCCACACTTGCCCACCGTGTCGTTGCAAATTACAAATAACTGCGATCAATTATTGGTTTTTAGTAATGCATTAAACAATGCTACCTCTATTTACTAGTCCTATAATTGTAGGTTAATAACACAAGAACCACTTTTCTTTATTATTCTTTTACGGCAAGTTATTGAATAAGTACTCTAAATTGTAATCTTTATCATCATCGGTTCAGCATAAGTGATAACTTTCATTTTTATCGATGATAAAAACGTTGATAAGCGCGATATGCAGACAACGTATATATTGTGGGCTGCTACTTATTAGGATACTTATCGATGTAATTAAAATATCGATTTTGGCACATGTGTTCAATTATGTAAATGAAATAACGAGGGAACGCGAAAAATTTTCATATAGGAATCCCCTCCGTATGTCGTCTATAAAGAATAGATAAAATTCATGCCCGGGACCATTCCTTAAACCACCCAAAATAATGATTTATTATTGACTTTTCTTTAAGGATTTATCAGTAGCAGCATAGAATCTAGCAACATATCTGGTACGCTTTTTACTGTATACCAGACATGTTTCCTTTCTGCTTAGATATTTATTTATTTATTTAAAACTTCATGCATATTTGTACAAAACCGGGCTTAATACCCAGGGCATTCTCTACCAGTCAACCTTGGGTGATGTAGAAATGTTATACGGTATTTGCAAAGATGTGTTGAACTTTCGATTGATCCATTTGAAGCTATTTATATATAGAAGTTAAAATAATCAATACAAATTGATAAACATATACAATACACGGGATAGATACATAAAATACGTCATTAATACGTAATACATACACAAATCCATATGTACATAAACATACATACATAATATCTATATATAAGTATGCATAAACTATAAATACCGCAGTACGGGGTCGTGTACTAGCGTTCAGCTTAATCTACCAACTCGCGGTGGAGGAGATCGCGAACTTTCTTCTTAAATATAAAACGGTTTGTGGACATCCTGATTTCGACTGGGAGCGCATTCCAGAGAACTAGGACAAATAATATAACTGGTGAAAATATATGATACTAGTAACCGGCCCCGGCTTCGCACGGGTAGCAGAGACATCTTCAACAATCATTAACATATTTCAATCAAATTACACAAAATCTTAAAAAATAATAACCTTCCTCATGAATCACTCTGTCTATTAGTGAAAACCGCATGAAAATCCGTTCAGTAGTTTTACAGTTTATCGCGAACAGACCGACAGAAGCGGTGGGGGGACTTTGTTTTATAATATAGTAGTCACATATAGTGATAGTACACTTTCCTTTATCAGTTCAGTGAAATATATAAACGTGAGTAATTAGGATCGCAAGAGCTAATTCGTAAGCATTAGGCTAATACGCTAGTCATAGCAGAGGTATCTCGCAAGTTTATACTCATGTGGCCCTTTACTACTAGATGGTTTTATTGCCACTTTAAAGAAATTCAATACCTACTATACACTATTAAGGAAATAATAGATATCGTAATACATGTTCAGAAACGTGTTTAATAAATTTTTTAAACAATATCTAAATAGGTAATAAAAGTTTTGCACAACAATTAATTTTAATTTCAGCGAGCTGATATCCTGGTGTTGCAAATGCACATAATGTAGCCGTTAGAGCTAATTAAAATTAGTTTCAAACACAATAATTCTATCAAATACAATAATTGTTATTGAAATGAATCGCGATCTAATCAATTGAAAGTAAAATGACAATCACGAATCACCTGAGTTGCGTTACCATGTTATAGCGTTTATTATTTATTTGAAAACAGTTTTCATGCGTCGACTCACTGTTTCTTCACGATTCGTTAAGTCACGTGGGTATTGTCTAGTTAATCTTTAATGAAGCACCATTTTGTTTGATTGGAGTTTGAGGATAGTTCTGTCATAAATTAAATACTTCAGTCGGGATTCTTTTCTAAATCAATTAGTTGATCACAGTCTATGTAATTGAGCTCGATTTCCACCCAATAATATTTATACGTAGATGAAACTTTTACACATAGGTAGATTGCTTAGGTAGATTAGGAAAAAAGATTTGTGAATTAAAAATACCTTTACAAATTCAAATTAAAACTAATATGTTACAATTGTAAGAAACAGTCTCACAATCACTGATGTAAACTATGAAAATCACTAACTAACAGTAACTGCCAAGTTGTTAGTACCTCTATCCGCACTCAAGTCCGAGTTCTCCATTTATTCCTAACGTTTTATAACCCCACTATTCATTAATATTTATCAATCCACCAATAGCATTGCGTTACCGGTATAACCAGTCAAAATAATGTCTATTAACTTATTTTTATTAAATAGTGAACTTATCATCTATTATAGTTTATCCCTATTTTTAATAAAATAAATAAGAGTTTTTGATGTGGCGACAACACAATCCAAAAATTCTAAACAGAAGTACAGCGTTCGCGTTCTGAACATTTCAATTTAACCTTTCTACTCCAGCTACAGCCACGTTCAAATGTAATCATGTGTACATAACACAGGCTTAATACCGAGGTTAACTCAGTTATATATTTGAAATGTAGACTGCAGCCCCACTAGTTGAGTTACGGAAGTCAGGCAAAGCTGTCGCTTCATATGTATGTAGATACGAAGATATATAGAATGTATGTACAGCGAGTGACTGTAATAAGATATAGAATTGGTGATTAAGTTTGGTTTATTTGGTAAAACTTAACGTAAATTTTGTTAATCTTTTTTAAAATTACAAATTATTCAAGTCTCATCTTCGTCACTTTCCATCAGGTGAGATTTTCATCTTACCTTTCCGTCTTCCGATAAACGCCTATTCCAATTTTATCAATGACAAAATCAATCCACATTCCTCAATATATATAAGGTGTAGAACAAAAAACTAAACAGGAGTACAATAAATAGTTGTTAAAATAGACTTTTGTGCAACGCGGCTCTGGCGTCAATGACACAGCCTTCATACATAAATGCGATGCGCCTCTGTCGCTCTGCAGCACTCTGCGCTGCATTACCTCGCTAGCGCACGTTGCATATCTTTAAGTTCCAATTTTTTTCAAAAGGGTAATAGAAAAAAATATAGATGTCAAGTGATTACAAAACTTATACGCCCGTAAATTGTATGTGAGTAGTCATTCTAAGACAACTTTCGGGCGGTACATTTGGTCGCGCGATCAATTAGCCCTTATCAATTTGACTTGTGAGTAGTTGAATGTAAGTTTCTAAAAGATAAAGATCACACTTATCTACCTGTATGTTTAGAATCAATTGGTTCATTGTTGGTTGGACACAATTGAATTCCCGAGAGTGTATTGAACAATTGGCCTCTGATGCCCCTCTGGGAGCCAAGTGCTCGAAATCGGAAGCCAATCTCGCGACAGAGTCGCTGAGATAGTGACGCGCTGACCACCGCATCACCTGCGGCAGTTGTGGTAAAGTGACTTGACTTTAAAGTCTACCTTTTTTATTTTCCTTCGGTTGTCAAAGAAATATTGAAAAGAAGTGAAACCCTTAGGTAATATAGTATTATATCTAGTGTACAATCTAGGTATACTTCGTGACACGTGATTGACTGCACTCTATGACGGTTAGTAGTGATGTAATTTTCTGGCATTGAATGTTTGGTTTAAATTAAATTATATTTAAAATGCATTTACATATCATGTCCATAGTGTTACAGAAATTAACATGTAAACAGTTTACATATAAATATAATTATATTCAATACTGAATATATCAGTCATCAAATTCTTGTATTGAAACATTTAAAATAATTTAAATGTAAATGTATTTCGTGTATCTCTGCAACTCTCTCTCTAATTCACTGTCAACTACGATTAATGAGATCAGGAAAAAGTCATATTAGTGTGAACTAAGACTTACACAGAACAGATATTAAGCATATATATTAAACTGTAACTGTAAGTTTTTTTTATGGGATATGGGGCAAACGAGCAGACGGGTTCCCTGATTTCAAGTGACTGCCGCCGCCCATGGGCAGCTGCAACTCAAGAGTCACAACTCCGTTGCCGGCCTTTAAGGTGGGAGTAGGGGAAGGGGAGAAAGGGAGAAGAAGGGGGGGGAGGAGAGAAACAGGGAAGGGTTAGGGCTTCCGGTAACCTCACTTAGTCGGCGAAATAAAACGAAGCATTGCTTCACTGCCGGTTTTCTGTGAGGCCGTGCATATCACTCCTGTCGAGCCGGCCCATACGTGCCGAAGCATGACTCTCCCGGAAAACAAATTAATTTGAAACTAAAGTTAAGTTTTTAACTGCTATTTAGTATTTTGTTAACCTAAACTGACTATATTAAAATATCAATGTCTAAATGTAAATACACACCTACCCAAAATAAACTTTCTGCTCTAAAACCTAACTCGACCTCGGCTTATCTCAGTTCAACATTAGTTTAACTAAGATCATTTCCTTTAACCAGATTAGCGAGCCACGTCTGATCTCTACAGAGTAGTACGCCTAGTGCATACATTTATACCGCCATTAACCAAGG
Organism: Euplagia quadripunctaria; assembly: GCA_963859945.1. Taxonomy (NCBI): domain Eukaryota; kingdom Metazoa; phylum Arthropoda; class Insecta; order Lepidoptera; family Erebidae; genus Euplagia; species Euplagia quadripunctaria. The sequence continues at coordinate 8,393,570 of OY982575.1, read as the reverse complement.
GTTGGGAGGGTAAACGTTTTCCGGTACATGGCTTTTGTTGTATCTTTTAGAGAACTATCGCGGCGCGCATGCCTTTGTTTCAGTCAACCGCTCCTCTGCATATGACGTTACAATAGAAAAATTTACCTAATCGTTTGTACAATTAGGTATACATATGGAAGCTGTTGAATTCTACGTAAGCTTGTTAAAGTAGTGTTCAGGTAATGATTTAAACTATTTGGATGTGAGAGAACATATTTAAAAAAAAAACAGCGGGTAAGAGGCTGTTTTTAGGGTTCCGTTCCTCAAGAAGAAAAAAGGAACCCTTATAGCATCACTTTGTTATCCGTCAGTCTGTCTGTCTACCAAGACCCTTTTTCTCAGGAACCCGTGGACGCATCAAGTTGAAATTAATACCAAATACATAAGTCTGCGGTCCCTTGAAGCTGTTAAAAAATCAAGCTCCTAAGTCAACGCAGTCCAAAGATACGGCTTAAGCTTTAGATTTGACCAAATTTGAACATTTCGGGTAAATCAAAACCTATAGGGTACTGCCCATTGACCTAGAATCATGAAATTTGGTAAGAAGTTGTTGTTATATCACATAAAAAATTGTTTATTTGATTACAAATTTATATTTTCCTGTTGGAAAGTTGACGTTGTCGTGCATTGTAACCGCAAAGTTAAGTTTGTCTTTCGAAAAAGACGGGCAAAAATCTTCGAGAATTGATTCTCGAGATGGACGTACTATCTACATACAAGTTTGTTTGCTTACGGAATCCTCGGTGCGCGAGTCAGACCCGCACATGTCCGGTTTTTTTAATTTATAAAAAATGGATAAGACGAAAAAGTTGCTGGACATAAATAGACAAAATAGAACTCTTTGAATGTATTTCGGCTAAAGACTCTAGTGTGGTTGCTGATGATTTGTTATTGATAACGATTGAACAAATGATATGGTTAAAATTATTTTAACTGGGTACTAGAGTTTGTTACCATATTGTAGTTATATTTTTATTGTTCAAATGTAGTTGTAGGTTTTCTTGAGCTCATCTTAGAGTTTATAATTACAATACTATATCTTACAACTTTTTTTCATTTTTATATGCCTACTTATTATCAGAACGGACAGGCCGAGATGTTTCTTATTCCATTTTGTCTGCATTATTTTTCCTCCTAAGTAACAAGTGGTTTTATCTATTGGAAAGGTTTCCAAAACTTAATGCTGCTACGGAAAATTTCCTAACAGTAAATCTTAATAAGATTGACTCGAGAACCCAACCCAGAACCGATTAAGATCTCACGCAAACATACACCTAGATACACTCTTATTATAGGACAAAAGTTGTCTGATGCGGAAGGAGGGTTGTATTGGGTTACCATAATTACTAACGTTCATTGTATTTCAATGTTGACAGGCTTTAAGGCTTTGTTATATTGGAACCATAACATGTAACCAATGTGAAAGAAATAAGAGACTTTGGTATAGATTTAGCAACAGTGATTTATTCAGTATAATGGATGGTGAAATCGATACGTATCAGAGAACTTTAGTACATATTCGTAACTAAAGAAACCTTTATACTAGTGGTAAATGGTCAAAATATAAAAATGGGAATGGATAAATTTCTGGTTTATCTTACTCTTATGCCTGGATATTTATTATTTTTCAGAAACGAATAATTCTGTACAACACTTAATATCATCCTTCACCATGTAAAGAAAAATAATACTACATGCAAGATTTTTGTTGAATTTGACAATTTCCAATTTTTTTTTTCTTTCACAAAATTCTTTGTCGTGGTGTTACACCATTTAAAAGATTGAAGTGATAATGGTCTCAGCGTAGCTCAAGTGTCTAAAGCTGTAACTTTACGGTTACACTTACAATTAAGTGGCTCAAATGTTGCGAGACTCCAAGTCTGTTATTTTTCGTGCAATGTGAAACGATACAGCAGAGGGCAAGGTAAAAAAAAGTAACCACATGTCAGATGTATAACTCGGGACTTAATGGCGATAATATTGATGAAAGTCGCAAAAGTTTAAAAACAAGACTTAAATCAGTACGTGCCAGATGGCCTCTTCTTACCACAGGCCATCGTGTAGCTCGGAATAACTTCGCTCGCTCTCGCCGTAATTGGAATGACAATAACTGGGGAAGACTATTGTTCAATGACGAGTCCAGGTTTAGCCTCAAGCCAGATGATGGAAGAGTCAAAGTGTGGAAACGATCAGGGGAAAGATACGCTCAGTGTAACATTATCAGAAGAGAAACTTACGGTGGTGGGTCAGTGATGGTATGGGGCGGCATTTGCTTAGGAGCACGTACAGAGCTACACATCGTGGAATTGTGATGCCTTTTATTCCATACATAGAAGATAATTTTCTTTTAATGCATGATAATGCTCGGCCCCACACTGCTTTCCATAGTTTTGGGATACCTTCAAGAGATCGACATCGAAGTTTTGAAATGGTCAGCCCGTTCACCAGATCTAAACCCGATAGAGCATGTTCAGAGAATTTCGTAATAAAATGAATTCATAAAATAATTATTAACATTGTGTAAGCTCGAACATTTCTCTAAAGATAAAGTAGCGACAAGTGAAAGTCGTTAAATCATTACTTTAATACATTGTGTCGAAAGGGTGAAATTCCTTTCCGTGTAGATATTGAAAGAAATTCGAGATCATTTACAACTACAATTTTCGGTGCAGTAGTACAGTGCATATTCAGTACAACGAAACGTTCTAACATTCACATAATGGATTATAGTGCTTTCGGTCATACTGTGCCAGTTCCATATAGATTATAGCCGATTTTAGTGTGAATTAACTTGGATTGAACTTTGCTGTTTATTTAACAACAGGCGTTTCCGACTGGATGTGGTATTGCCAAACAATACTCGTTCTTTATTTGATATTGTACTTGTCTGGCAATACCGGGGTTACTGAATAGACTTAAGTCTATGGCGGTTACTTCCTTTTAAAAAAGTGACATGCGTTTGTAAGCTGAGCATTCATTTTTTTTTAACGTATGGGATGGCATATACAATGAATTTTAATTCGTGTGTTTATCTCAAGTCGGCTGGTAAGCTGTTGATAAGAAAGAGGCCTGAACTGATTTTCTATCCCATTGGTCTATAAACAATGAGTCATATTATCAATAATTAAACTAGGTGCTTTTTTCCCCTTTTTAACTTAATATACGACTCAGCTAAAAATTCTTAACTTAAATAATATCTACTCTCACAAATAGTTAGTCTATACATATATCTACAGAAAAGGACACAGGGTACATTCCAGGTTGCATCCAAAATAAAGTACTGTGTACCCGAGGTATCCAAAAATAACTTTTACGTGAGCGAAGCCCCGGGCCTAAGTAAGTTACCTCAAAACAAGTCCTGATAAATAAAAAATATATTTAAGTAAATCTTCTCTAAATTTGTAATTTAATCCTAGATCTACATAATCTTATCTAAGAAACTCAACTTCTGATGAACTTCGTCTGTGTAGAATATTTACAAAATTATGAAATTACGACTCCTTCGTGCGTTTAATAAAGAATAAATAAAATACATTTAACAGCGTCAAATCCTATCTTGGAGAAGGAAGGAAAGTTGTTTTAAAGAGAACGAACCCTCCATTAATCTTGCTTGTGAGGTCAAATCCGCTTTCTCCATAAAAAAAATATTTATATCAAATGAAAACGGCAGTAAAATAAATAATCCTTGGGCAACTAAATTTTTGTTGTACTGTATTTTTTATACGACAAAGTTTACAAACAAGCTCAAGACACCCCTAATTACAATAATTCGAAAGTAGAACTTTTATCAGATAAAATAATTTCAAATAAAACCACGGACATGCACTCACACTTGCACACACTCATCCCCACATTCACACTCCAATACACTCACCCTGACACAAGCTTCACATAAACCACCTACCAGTCCACATACACCAATAAGCACTTCACTTACGTACAGATTACTAACTGTAATACTCATTGTAATATAGTCATAAGAAGTGTAATATATATAGTTATTCATTAGAATTATAAGTAGTACAACACAACCAACCTACCATATTCGCTTTGTTGGCAATTATTATTGTTTTAACATTCGAGTGAAATTCCACTGACGAAATACAGGCATTGCCTAGTTCGGTAACAGTAGGTAAATCAATTTATGTGAAATTAATACTGCCAAACAATTGTCTGTAACATAGTACTAAGTTTTTTGAAATAAATAAATTATTATTCCGTTACCCCCAGGCCAGCGCTCATGGAGGCCGGAGATAATTTTGCGCTCTCCGGCGCCTGGTGCGTAACCATATAAACCCCCTATCTTCCTCCATTTAGGAACCTTTTTTACCAGCAGAAAAAGAGCCAAACCCTAGTATTGCTTTGGTATGATGAAGATTAATTTTCATTTCAAACAGTTTCTTATGATATTTATTGTGTATGTTCGTCTTGATCACGTCTTGAGGAAGTCCTTATTAGAGACCTATCTACAGCAGTGGACGTCCTAGAGATGTTTTTGTTTTAAAGATCTCCAGGTAAACGAGTTTAACTAGACAAAAACTCCAATGTACTTGTAGGCCTTGTACGAATAATAGCACTTCATGTATTGTTAGTGCTACGAGCTGAGGCCAAGAATTGTTTTTTTAAGTTTAATGAGTACTATCAAACTGATAGCCTGCGGAACAAATATAGCAAACGCTCATTACGGTCAGTACTCAGTACCTTGTAGCACTTTCGGGAATTATATATTTAAAATGATTACTGTCTAATTCCCCATACTTATGCTGACACTGTTCCCGGCGAAAGATGTTTTAAGAAAATTTATAATATACAAGCACGTTAAATAACAGTTAGCGGGTAGGGCCGCACAAAAAAATTAATACACGTGATATCTCACTACACCCTCCCTCCCCCTTGTGATATTTCGTGATTTTTTTAGAACCCCCTCCACGTCTTTCGAGCCTCACATGATTAATCACTAAACTCCCTAGACAGTGTACAATATAACAATGCATTTCACGGTAATACAGTGCGTCCGGTGTGTTCGCTCACGAGAGAATTGATGGTTTCCATGCAAATTTCTCGCCAACAGTAATGTGAAATTTGAAATACCTAAAGCTTATACATAAAACAGCTAAAACTCAAACAATATGGGATATAAATTGGAAAATTATGTGAAAACATGAAAAATACACGTGTCTGGTATATATGGTACGGAAAGTCTATACGATGACTGTCTGAATTATACTGGAAATAAATAGCTTGATTTATGTTACAAATATATGAATGAAATAAAAGTAACATTCAAAATTTTATGAATTCTGGTCTAACTTCGACCCCTAGGAGATCTCTCGCTTAAATAACTACGTAATTCTGTTTCAAATAAAGAATAAAGCGGCGATAGCAGCTTAGATAGATGGGTTAATTACCATAATCCATAAACTTAGTATACTATTACGATAGTATATAAGTTTACGTGTTCACCACATATGAATAGATCGGTCCCCCTATCATTGCTATTGTCAACTTTTTTTTCATTGCAAATGTCAAATTTTTTTTTGTAAGAAACAAAAATCATTCAAGCCTCTATGAAGTGGCATCTTCAATATTACAATTTTCTATCAGAGAATAATATAATATCTACTGTCATATCGAGAAATTTTCACCACTGTTCTACGTTAAGAATGGCCAAAATAACCAAAGCCATAAATCTTACCAACAAATAATCATTCAAATCCTTTATCCAAACACTTAAAATGGAATCATAAAATTACGTAACCAAGTAACTTAAGTGTATCAGAAGTAATATTTCGACAAGATCAAATATTAATTGAACCGTATCAGGTATCCAAACCTGTTTCAACTAAGTTATTTTTTGCCACTCTCTAGGGTGAGGCTGGAATAACAGTGCGATGTAAAAACGCGGTATAACGGCGAGAGCATCGCACGGTGGCACGTAACGAGAGTGGGAGGGCAAATTGGGAGGGAAAGTGTACACACTAGGGTACGATACACCTAAAAGTGCCAACTCATTCACGGAAATTTGACGCGACATGTTGTGGAGATAGGGCCATGTTTCGTCGTCGAGTCGTCTCGTCGTTTTAGAGGTTGCGTCTTTAATAAAGTCGGATTTAGTAAATGGGTTTATAACATTTCATCTTTTTCTGTAAGTTTTTATTCTGGTGACATTCATGGAAATCAAAACCATTCTAATGTAATATATATACCTACACACAGAGCAGCATTATGTGAACTAAATAAAAAAGTTGTTGTGCAGATAACGTTAATATGGAATATTAGCAGATCAGAGTTCGTCGGATAACTAATATCGTAACGATCATGAAAATCGGGTCTCCTGCAATCGCTTCGTAACCGCGCATTGTGATTACTTAATCAATCAGAATAACTATTTTGAAAGATCAGATTCACCAGCTAGCAAATTATCTAGGTTACTGCTTTGTGAAGTCTTCATTTGTACTGGTTTAACTGCTTAAAATTCCTGAGTTTCAAATAAGCACCGGAATGCTCGATCTCAATTATCGAATAAGTTTAAACCGCCACTTCAAGATTGCAACACCGATGGATCCGGGAAACAGATTTCCGATTGATTACGCATTCTACGATGAGCCGACTTAATCTTTTAAGGCAGGTTTGTACATTGTTAACAAAGATAACACTGGAAATTAAGTTAGTGTTGTATAGTATAGTATCAAGTCTTAACATATGATATTGGCGTTTTGTCGAACTGGCCACTTCGATCTCAAATATCAGGCGTTTGGTTAGAAGTTCCTAATTCAAATTAATTTCAAATTTAGGCTTGTGTATTAATTAAGTGATTCGTTTGTTTTCACACCATTTGATTTTTCATTGACATCGTTTTGTTCCCAATATGGAAAGTTCCGCCATGGCACTACCGTAAAAGAAAAGAAAACGCGGTACGTTTTTGGTTCCAACGTTTTCGTTCTGGAAATTATAATCGGCAGTCGAAACTGCCTTCAAAGGTTTCATTGATTCTCACTCAAACAATTTTTTCAGCAAGGGAATTGATAAACTTCAGTCGCTGCGGCTTCGATTAAAGTTATTATTCTATCCCTCGGAAACAGTACGTATTCTGGATGAAAGGTACCTCATATACTTTTTTGTACACCTGATAACGTGCATGTAAATAGAAACAAACTCACATTCGTCTATAAAATATAAGTTAGAATGAGTTGAAAACATATATACACATATAACAATAAAAACTAATGGATAGGTATGAGCTATAGACGTATTTCTGTTAACTATTTAAAAATGAAAGCTCACTTGTAGTAATAATTCCTTAAGAAAACACTCTGCCGACGATAGCTAAACCCGTTATAAGCTAGAGGCAGAGCAGAGCAAAGTATACGGTATGTTTACTTTCAAATTGTTCGAAAAAATTACTACACTAAGCACTGTGTTCCAAAAGCTTTGTAAACGACATTTTGTGTGAAGCATTTAGCCTAAATTATACTGTTTTTTTTGCTATATTTATCATTGGAATATAGTATTATTCAATTACATCACTATCATGTTATACACCCTCTCTATCACACACACATGTACTCACTTTTTTTTTTATATACACATACCACACGCTCATCCACGAACATACATAACACGTGAAGGGGATACATATTTTTCATTAAACCTTTTATTAAAATTTAAAACTACTTTGAAATTAATATAAATAATTTCTGAATAATACCCATATACTTACCGAAGAGCCGTGATGGGAGGCACTGTGTGCTGAAATACAGGCTATAGGAAATATTGCACATAAAATACTGTCAAATTAGTTTAAGTAAACATTAGTATTCTTTTGAATCAATAAAGATTATTATTTCCAACAAATTGTACAAATGGGTAGGTGTTGTCCACAAACAGACAAGTTAGCGGAATCAATCCACGTCAAGGCCCGGCTCGCCACTAAGTGCCTTAATTCCGCGCTCCTTGCTGCCTTAGTTTTCGGAAACATGCCAATAGGCTAATAAATGTGTTTTTTGATGACTCATACACTGTTTTACGGGCTGTTTTATATCATTAATCGACGCCGCTTGTTATGGCGCCTATAGTTGTTTATCTGATCATCTTTAGTGACCTTGGACGAGAAATAATCATACCCATGTGTCCCCATATAAACACTCGTAGGTATTTTTACAACATTTTAATAATATTTTTAATAAAAACGAGATTTATGATGCTATTGAAACAACATGAGGTGTAAGACATAAACACTCAACACCTAGCTTCCTTGTCAAATTGTAGTATTTTTTTCGTTTACATTACAATTCACTTGCCTGTACCCTGTATGCAGTAGCAGCATAATAATTATTATTTTAGGACGACCTTATCAAAGGGGCAGAAAACCGTTGAAAAGGTAGCCCAAGATAACACTTTGTTCAAGTGTTTAAGAGATGCCTAAGTGGACTTCTGAGATAATGATGTTGATTAAAAAAACAATACCTAACAAAAAAACAGGAGCAATTGTGAATGCCTCGCCCAGTATACCAGCAGTAAACGCCTAAAAAAACTCATGACCAATTAAAGAATTCCGACTGCAGCAACTAGTAATAACGCTATACTATGTAAATGTATACAGCAATGGCTTTTTATAGAATGGAAACAGACAGGAAACTCGTTCAAGCGTCCACAGCCTGAGATCATCTCAGGTTCACCTCTCAATCGAGCGGGCCTCAAACCTATTAGCCACTAGTGGTAAAAAAAGTTAAAAAAGGATATTCTGTTATACGTCACCTTCCTTTAAATCTAAATACAATAAGCATTCATGATTAGAGATAAAGTAGAGACTACAAGATCTTTTGATTTACACACAATTAGCAACAATTTAATGCAATAATCTTGTCATCTTACAAAGCTGGTCATTTGTCATAATTATGTGATTCGTAATTACGGTTATCGTAAGTATTTTTTTCTTGTTGATATCCCAAGGTTTTTTCATTTATCATATACAAAACTAACGGCCATTAAAATACCATACGTTGGCAAACGAACAAAGCAATTTACTTAATACACTAATTAGTTACACATGCAATAGTGTTAAAAAACAAACGCAGTGTTTACACAAAAAACGGTCAATATTAAGTAAATGTGCAGTATTATATCTACACGTGTCATAACAGGAATAATTGTTTTTATACGTAAAACCTATGGTCATTCTTTGTGGTCTAATAGCACCTGCCAGTTCTCTTATTTTTTACTTTTTTTCTATGTTCCACTGTATTTTTTTTTATATATGTTCACCGGTTACTCAAAGACGGCTCGACTGATTTGAAAAAATCTTCTTTTATTTGAAAGGGTATATTTCCCAGGTGCCATGGTCATCAGGTCAGGATCTGCTGATGGGATCCTGGAGGAATCGAGGGAAATTTCAAATTTTATAGGCACACTTGAAGCGATTTTACCGCCTGTGGCACAGGTTTACCCTAGTACAGGCACCCATATATTTAAGCTAATATATTGTTATCTAAGATCTGTAATAATGTGTACCAACTATAAATGAATAAATGATTTATTATTATAAATGATTTGGATATTTTGAAGCACATTGAAGTCGGTGATACTTTTTTTAAAAGATTAGAAAGTTTGGATGAATATTTTTTTCAGAGATAGGTTGTATGGTCTGGAATAGCACAGGCTACTTTTTATCCCGCAAAAATTTACGTGTCCCGATCAAAATTTCTGTATTTAAATAAAACACAGCTTGTATTTAAATAAAAGTTACTAAGTAAGAGAAATGTACATTGTTTTCCTTTTAAAGGCTGTTATAATTGTAGTGGAACTGGTACTAATAGGAATATGTTTATTTTGTTTATTTATCTATTTTGTATGGATGAACCAGTTGTATATATTTATTTAAAACTTTATACGCATTTTCGTACAAAAGTCAACTAGGCAATCTTGGAGTGATGCAGAAATAGAAGAAGACAGAGACCTAGTAGTAGTAACAAACGGCTAGGCAGTTTTAGGTATTTCCCCGTTTCTTAAAATAGGTATGTTAATCCAGATTTATACTGCGAAATCCACTGATATATTATACCTAAATTATTATTTTTTTATAAAAAAGGTGTTTTTTTTTTAAACTAATATCCAGTCCATGTTAGCAATATTAACAATGCATCAATGGCAAAAGTTACGTTACGGGTGCAAATTCCGTGATGTAATCTACGAACGAAGTCTATTTAACTAACTTGTTCGATGAAGCAATAACTTGTAAGACGTGTCCATAAAAATGCATTTAGATGAAAAAAAGTAACTGTCCATCATCATTAACCAGAGATAACTTCTGGTGGAAGGAGAGCAACTGGTATTCTCGTCAATCGCCCGTTGCATGTCGAGCGTTATAATTTAATACCCACAAGGGAAAAATATTTCTGTATTACACACATACGTATATTAGTTCCGAGTCTAGGATTATTTTGTTATCATCCCACTATCATTATAAATGTGAAAGTTTGGATAGATGGATGGATGGATGTTTGTTACTCTTTTACGCAAAAACCACTGAACCGATTGCGATGAAACTTGGTATGTAGATAGCTGGAGACCTGGATTAACGCATAGGCTATATATATATATATATATATATATATATATATATATATATATATATATATGTCGTCGCCACATCAAAAACTCTTATTTATTTTATTAAAAATAGGGACAAACTATAATAGATAATAACACAGTTCATTATTTAATAAGAATAAGTTAAATGGCATTATTTTGACTGGTTATACCGGTAACGCAATGCTATTGGTCGATTGATAAATATTTATGAATAGTGGGGTTATAAAAAGGGGAGGAATAAGTTCAGAACATTGTCTTGAGTGCGAAAAGTGGTACAAACAACTTGGCAGTTACTGTTAGTTAGTGATTTTCATATTTTAAATCAGTGGTTGTGAGACTGTTTCTAACATATATAGGCTTTTTATCCCGATATTCCCACGGGATCGGAATTTACGCGGGTGAAACCGCGAGGCGTTGCTAGTTATTTATATGATATTAAGGTTCATCACACAAAAATTTTTTCACAAAATTTCTCCAGAGCGGGAGTTATCTTTAAAAAGTTCAACTTTTTTCTAACATAGTATTAGTCAATAAGTACCTTTTGCTACCGTGATATAACACTCAAGAAGAACTACAAAAACACTGGTTTTAACCTAGCATTTGCAGATACGGCTAGGATTATGCTGAAAACTAATGTAATGTGACTGTAAAACAATATCTGCTATCTGTATTTCCAGTGTAGAGAACTTAGACTCGGAAAATTATTATTCAGCCACATCTGATTAAATCAGCAGCAAAGCTCATTAGAATAATAAGTCTAGGTACTATATCTTCTATTGTCTAGGTAAGAATCCTTCTAGATCAATAGACAGCGGCTAGTATATTTCATATGAATTCAGGGAAACTACTAATGTAGGCTGGATTTCTTTAGAATATTGTAAGTATTGTATCTACTTTAGATTGAGTATCTAAATACCATAATCTATAATAATAATAATTTGACACTTCTCACACACGGCCGTCTGATCCCCAACTAGGCAGAACCTGTATGGTAACCAGACTGCTGATAAACATACTTATAATACTACTAAGTACTTACATATTATAGATAAACTAGATGCACCCGGCATGCGTTGCAATGCCTTTTTTTATGATTTTACATAAAAATTTATCGTACCTACAATAATTGTATTCGATTGCCATCTTGCATCCCTATTGCGGATCTGTGGATGGAACAGAATAATAAAAAAATCGCGATTAAAAAAATAGGGGTCGCTCGTAGAGTGTTGAAAATTCAGGGTTGTATGTATTTTCTAATGCTGTATCATAAAAAAATAAAAATTTATCTAAAAATTTAAAAAAAATTAGGGGAGGACTACCCTTAACATTTAGGGAGATGAAAAATAGATGTTGTCCGATTCTCAGACCTACCCAATATGCACACAAAATTTCATGAGAATCGGTCAAGCCCTTTCGGAGGAGTTTAACTACAAACACCGCGACACGAGAATTTTATATATTAGATTACATCCAAACACAAAACAAATGATCGTGCTCATCATACAATTATTTGTCCTGGGTGGGAATTGAACCCACGACCTCTGGCTCTGCAGTCAGAATCACTAACCACTGGTCTAGTCTACTGGCCTGGCCTGTTGGTCGAGTGACTAGACCAACAGGCCAGGCCATTCCTATTGGCGCTAAGTGTAGCTAAGCTTTTTTAAGCTTATCGCACAGCATCATAGTCATTGAACTCCTCCTCTCTACCTACGTCTAAACTTTCCGGTGAGAATATTTTGAACAAAGGAAATTTACTTAATTATGTATGTAGTCTGCCTGTGACTACGGCCAGTGCTACCTGGTCGAAACGTCAGGCAATTCAGAGGTATGTTATACCTATTTCATTATCGCGTTAATTCCCGTATAAATTTATAATTAAGTATATCATGGAACGCGAAAGTTTAAAAGTTAGTAAAGGAAATTTAACCGGTTCTATAGGTAAATCAGTCTTTAACTCAATTATCTTTTAATCTAATCTAGTAAATACTTCCATATTTATATATGGGCAAGCTACATTTTCTCACGTGGTTATTAGTCAGAAAGTTCCTAATGCGAAAAAATATTTGATCACGAATGGATCGACTGTACGTTAGAGAAATAAGATACATGATACTTTAATAATATTCTATCTAATTCCAATAAAATATTTATGCCTTTGTTAAAAGTGAGGTAAACGCGTAAGGCAATAAATTTAATTTATACTACATATGGCAGACAAACATCCATGCTGTTTAACGGTAAGCCGTTACTTCGGTCAACAGACAATAGATCGGCAATATTCCCGCGCTACCGTCTTGCGTCAGTATTTCTTTTGCAAAGGTTTATACTCGTAAGTTAATGTACTTTTATTTTTGACTAGACATCGCCTGGTGTTCGATGTTGATTCATTAATTTTTTAATGTTTTATTTTCTTTCAAAACTTATTTGTAACTTAAATCAAGCTATTCATTTCCAGTATAACTTGAACTATCATTGTGTAGCTGTAGACTGTTTACTAACATGATGGAGCTTGAAAAATGCTAAAAACAAAATAAAATAAAAATTCATTGGGATCGATTTTTTTCTGACCCTTCATCAAAGGTACCATTATTACTATCGTCTGTCTTCGTTTTCGGGAGCGTTTCACTAACACCCTGTATAGATACCAAAAACGCTTTAAATATGGAACTACTTCTTCCATTTCCCAAAGATTAAGTCTAAATATTTTCCCCTTACAACAAAGCTCAAATAAATGTTTTACCACCAATTTAATGGACTAGTCCAATATACTGGTTGTAGAACATTTACCGATAAGCTATAAATCATTTCATGTTTATAAGTACATATCGCCGGCTGATGTATACAAGCGTTTTAGTATAAAAGCATATTGACAAAAGCCTACTCCAAGGCTTTCACGCCGATGACAGTCGTGGCAAATACTCGGAATTCAAACAGCTGCGATATTGTATCGAAGATTGTCATAATTAAATGCTGACGAAGTTTCCGGATTAATTTTCAGCTTAAACTTTAGTTACTCTCCTAACATTTAGGTCACGACGAAGTTGCTTAATTGGTATAAGTGCACGGTTCTTCCTGTCAAATTTAAACTAATGTAATATATCCGCCTTAAGTAAATCCGATGATAAAATAATTGTATGCTCTTGGATATGAAACGCTAAATGTTCTACTTTCCTACTTACTTTACGGCCGGTATGTATCCTGGATATAATTTATCTGATTTAGTATTTTATCAAAATCTGAGTGGCGGCGACATGTTATACCTTTTTACATACTTTCACGTTCGTAATATTAGAGAATTAATATGAAGCTGTTTTTCCCGCTCTAGATGAACAGGATAGAAGGGAGGAATCCTAAGGATTTACTATTCATATTTTTAGGTGCTTATAGGGCTAGTAGCTTTCGACATGGGGTAAACGAGCCTCTTCGCTCTGTAGAGCAGTTCAAATACATTATTTAACGGAGCTCAGGAAATTAAGTATTAAAAATATCTTGAAAAATTATATTTTTTACTGTTGTATTGTTTTTGACAACGCTAATGATATGACGACACAACGCGGTGTTTAATAAAAGTTTCTACTAAATTTACTATTTCACAAAAAGCAACTGATTTGATATTACACTCAACTACCGTACTGAATAAGAAACTAAAAAGTTTTCCACTTACAAAAGATCGTACTGAAACAACTTGATATTATATTTCTGCGACTCGCCTGACCTCATTGGAAAGTTATTGTACTGACAGCAGAAGGATTAGCAAATGCTGACCCCACGTAATTGTTTCTGCCCGTGCGTACTTACGCCTAAAAAATAAACCGGTGCAAAATAGCCCTAGGAACGTTAACTGCACCAATTACAGGAATAGTATATGCAGAAAAACGCATACTTTAAGCAAAGTATTTACTACATACTAAAAGTGCTTATGTCATCCGAAGACAAGAAACTGTCAATTTAAGATTTTCTAGCATAGCATCCCATAAAAATTTTATAGTATATATGTGCTTCTTAAACGTCGTTATTTACTTTTTATATTATTATGCTGGATCATGAGATAAACGGTGAGCACAGTGATCCTCGCAAGACCAGTAGGTACTATAACTAGGGCTTTGCAAACATTTGTACCCTCCCCGCTCTCTAATAAAGACGACCTACACTATTATGAACTTCACTGTAGTTCACACTATTCTCGTGTTTGTTCTTTTGGTAAATCCTTTATAGTTCGGAAATGTATCTAAACTTATTTAATATTATGCTATATACCTATTTAATATATAGAATATTATATACTCATTAATGCGAGAATAACTGTTTGTCTGTCTGTAACGTGATCACGCCTAAACTGCTAAACGCTGAAATTTTATTGAATTTTGGTGTAGAGATGAAGGGGACATCGGAAAAGGAAATAGGCTACTTTTGTCGCTAAAATAAAACTAGAAGACGGTGAAACAGGAAAATCTTCGGCAGAAGCTAGTAGTGTATAATAGGCTTTTTTCACAAAAGCTCAAAAAACCAAATATAATGAAATACCTGTTGGCTGTGAAAATTCAACCAAGAAAACTGTTCATCTGTCTCCAATCAACTGTGTTTTATATGAGAAACAGATTTCGAATCGTAATAGCATCTTTGCTCGCTCGACTGAAGTTGAATAAAAATACAATAAAAGTATAAATAAAGTTCAAGCCGTAAAAGTTGAGAGTAAAATAGGTTTTAGAGTTATGGGTGAACTTATCCTAAGTGGTAGTGAGTCGAGAACTGGTACACACTGACCTAGTAATAAAAATAAAACGTTAAAACATTCTATAAAACAGATTAAGTTATCAATTCCGTAAGGAGTTATCGATCTGTCACCTGTGCATTCCTTGTTCCATATGCTTTTGATATACCTTTGGGATCCTTTTTAGGGTTTACAGACATGGCACTCGGACTTAAAACGGAATATAGGAAAATGTTGTACTGTCAGCGGCCATTACGGATTTTTATTGTGCTTTGAAAACTTTGTTAGTGCAGAAGACTCATCACTGTCAGTTACTGATATCGCTTTTCCTTGTGTTCCAGATTGTCGACTTTTAGGGGCATTTTGAAGGTTTTAAATAGATGGAACTTTCAATGACAAATTGATCTCCGTACTGACATCATAAACGGGGTTTAAAGTTTTCTAGTCACAATGAGAATTAGAGTTCTCTAAAAAGTCATTATACTGTCGACGGGATTAACTACTCTACTTTTGGAAGCATTTCCAGGGTTTTGGTGAGATAAAAGATGTTTATTGTGTTGACCGTGCATTCGCCAAATTTTGCCAACTATACGTTAGTTTCGCTCACGTAATGGGTGGCAAGCAAATTGCCGCCAACTGGACGTTTGGGGAATTAGATGGGAAAATTGGGAGTATATTTAAAACGAAGTTAGGTAAGAAGGGAATTCAATGGAAATGAAAGCGATATTGCTTTTACGGACGGATCAGGTAGTGTAAAAAATAACTCGAGCAGGTTAGGGTCTGTACCTCGAATTGGCTATTGCCAGGAAGTCCAAGTCCTCTAACCTCTATATACTTTCTTTATACTTCCAAAGAAGCAGTTTTAAAGCACGTAATAGGATTGAAACGGATAATCAGATATTTTTTAAGTGAAAACTTTTTTTAGAGGCGTTGTGCACTTTTTGGGATGGGTGGAAAATGTTAAACTCGCGCCAGGATACTTGACCTGATCGAAAATTTGTAAGACGGAGCCGAGTTTCTTATAAAAAAAATATAACATTCGAAATTCAAACATTTATGAGATGAACATTTATGAAGAGCGCAGAACTTCCAGTGTACCCTATACATTTAGATATGCTATTACCTACTTTTTATTTTTAACCTAATTATATATATACAGATGCGTGTGTTTGTATATGTATATGCAGTGAAGTTACGTTTTCACTTCTGATGTGCAGTCCTACGACTGACTTTTTTTTCCACAAAACTGATGTACAATCTCAAAAACAGTACATAAACAAAAAAACATCATGTTTGTTTGACATCTACTAGATCTACTAGACATCAGTTTTGTGTGTATTGTCATGTCAATCCATCTTGCATATAAAAGTAAGACTCTTACTGTTATATGCAAGATAGATTCACATGTAGTAGATGTCAATCAAAAATGATGTATTTTTTGTTTATGTACTGCTTTGGTATGTCTTATTGTAAGACATACCTACTTACTAAAATTAACTAAGGAATACAACAAGATATAGAAAAAAGAAAAATTACGTTATGCCTAATTTATTTAACACAATTTATGTCGAAAAATAAAATAAAGGATTAATCAATTAATCAAAACTCTGAGTTTAGACCTTAATGAGGATACGTAACCCACAAAGATATCAATCTCGGCTCGAATAAAGTTGTGCCAGAGTAAGAATGCGAGACATTGGTGAACACTGACCCATATTGGTGCGTATAGTAAATGTTTTCCTATTCAATAGGCGACTGCTAGTGCGTGGGATACACATAACTACCTTCTCTAACATCTCAGGGGAATCAAAAAAGCCATTTGTTAGTTTAAACAGAAACATTACGTGCAAAGATTTTCTACGTGCGCTTAAGCAATTCGTTTTATAGTGATTCAACATACAGTTATACGAATTTAAAGTGTTTCATCGATTGTCAGAATAACATAAGTTGTATAGGAATCTTCTTTGAACGCGCTCTATCCGATCGGAATGCACCTGATAAAACGGACTCCACACTGTACTACAGTATTCCAGAATACTTCGGATAACGCTGTTGTAGATGGTAATACTAAGGGTTGGTTCCTTAAAAATGTTCATTTCTCTAACAATAAAACCAGACAATTTGGAGGCCCTATTGATAAATAGTTAGATCATGATTTTTTTAATTTAACTTGCTATCCTTTATTTTTTCAATTAATTTAACTTGTTATAGAATCGAAGTTCTTTTAAAAAAAGCTGTTTTCTCAACAAGGAAAATTGTTTTTTTTTCCTTGTACTGGTGGAGTAATATTTTTTCATCATTTTTTCGGGGGTTGCTATGATTCTTTTTTGATATTAACTCTAGAATGGTTGTAGGAAATGCCTCATACGTGTTTTTGTCAATTTAGTGAACAATAATAGATATTAATAAACGCAACTATCCCGTCACCTATGTAAATGTCACCATTTAGTATTTAGAGTTGCCTTTGGTAATAGATAATATTCAAAGATAACAACATTGATTGCAAATAACAGAGATACCATGTTTAGCCATCGTTATGCATGTGAAACCAGTCCCTTAGTTAGTGAGGCTAACCTAATTTATATTGAGCTATGCTGTATCGTTTGAATACAGAGATTGACTCTCAAAGCATATCAGAATCTCTTTATCAAACATTTTGACTGGCCTGTTGGTCTAGTGGTTAGTGACTATGCCATAGGTCGTGGGTTCTATTCCCACCCGAGTCTGGGTGTTCTTTGTATCCGTTGTTTGTATGTTTGTAAAGTCCCCCGCGACACAGGAGTAATTACTAATGCGGGAGTTGTCTTTAAAAAAAAATCAAAGCTGAAGGTTTTGTAGCTACTTCAATGGTGAATAACAATTTGTGACATCGTTTCATTCATATTATTTATTTCAAGGCTCGGTTTAATAATGAATGAATTGAATACATTTATAACATGGACATGGTAAAGATAATTGGTTTTAGGGTTTCCTGTGTTTCCAAGGTTGTTTTACGATGAGAAGTTAATAAACAGATTTGTCAAGATTTGTTGTGTAAGGAGTTGAAAAATTAACCATAATCTTGCGAAACACGGCTTTAACTTTCAAGTACTTTTTTTCAGTGTAATACGAAGTTAATTTTAACTGACATTGTGAATGCCTATTGTGAAATAAAATATCTGGACTAAAAGTATCCGACTCTTTAGCTTAGAACAGAGTCAATCTAAATCTTGAATTAATATTTGGCCAAATTGAGACCTAAATAGCTCATTCAGTTAAATGTCATCAGTTTTAAGATAACTTAAATACGTAATATAAAATCCGCCTTATTTGATAAAACAAGTTTCTGTACAAAAATACGATAATTTGTTTAATTAACCAAGGTTGATTTCTTAGGTACGGTTCCGTTGTCCATTGACAAAACCATAGACAAAAAACTCTGGCATCACTACATCACAATCACAATTCTTTTAAAAACTTACTTATTCCTTAAACTATAAACCATGTTCACCATTAACCTCATAAAAAATATTAAACTAAAAATAATTTAATCTCGAACATTTAAAAAACGGCAAATCGTTTTCTTAAAAAAATTAAAGCAGACACAATTGGAAAGTCAAACGATTCCTGCAACATAGCTTTATACCTAAACTCATTTTATATTATGTAATAATCACCCACCAAAACAGCCAATTAAATACGAATGACTTTGAGAGAAAATAAATAATGCTTGGAAGGAATGTTACAAAGTCAAAGCAAATTCCCATTGCTTGTTTAAATGTATTAGTTTCAAAGTCAATAAGTAATGTGAAACGAACTGTTAAATGATTACAACAATAAAACGCCTTTGTAAATAATTTTATTTAAAAATACGAACTCGAGGTATCCATTGGAATTGTTCAAAGGAATTTTTTTTGGACGTAATGGTTTGTTATTAATTCTTATGAACGCCATACAAAGACTATGATTATATTATACCAATATTCCAATTTTTACCAGGGCCGCCACTACACTTTCTTCTGAAATTATCTGGTTAATTAGATGTATAAAAATCATATTAAAAATGTATATATATTAATAATAATAATATAGTTATTGGTATATATTACAAAGCGCTTGCAAAACCAAAACTGCCCTCATCGGAATTTGGGGATGACTGCTTAGTGCAAATATTTGTATGCATGAATAACTATATCTATTTGCATTATGTAGTTATTTACAAAAAAATAGTGTATTTAAATGAACTAGAGATCGCCTGGTGGTCGAACATCGACCAAAAGTTAAATGAATGTTTTGTTTTATTTTATTGACCTACATATTTGTAACATAGTTCATTTCCAGTATAAGCTGAACTGTCATTGTATAAACTCTCCGTACCCTGGACACGTGTAGATTGGTGTAGTCGTTTCTACATATTTTGTTTTCAATTTATAACACATATTGTATAAAGATGTTAGCTTTCTACACTTCTTCCCCATATAAACTTAAAGTATTCCAAATTTCACATCCTCTATGCGCAAAATTTAGTTAAAAAGGGGTACAACGAATTCTCTTTACGTATTAATATATAGATAACAGTATCAGGCTGTTTCAACATTGTGACGGGACATGGTGCTTCACTCCTTGACAAACGGCCCCTCGGGTATGAAACTAGACGGGCATCCCCGAAATATACACGTGAGTAAAATCGTAAATTTTTAATAATATGAAAACCACTGACGATAGTTTTTATTTTAATATTTGTAGTATTTGTTGTAACTTGTGGTCTCCAAGAGGAATTGTATCGTAATTTGTTAAATTATTGCTGTAACAATATAGCTCCAAAGTTATAACGTATGTATAACGTGCTTTAAAAGTGTTTCTTTGCAAATATGAAGGGTAAACTATTGTTTCCTCAATTCCTCCTATACAGGGGCCTCCTTAAGGATCAGCCGTCATCTGCTCCGCAATTCAATCATGAATTTTTTTAAAGGTTTTCGACGTCAGTACAATAAATATATCTTATCTCATTACGCGTTCAAACTGACTGAAACCCCGACCCACACGTGAGTAAAAGGTTTAATAAATACTACAAATATTCAAAAACCAGGGGGCTTCTTACATCTCATGTGTCTGTTTTAATAGACTCACTTCCAAACATTCGAACAGTTAAATGAGTGAGTGGTACAAAGAACCACTTAATCTCTAACTGAGTAAGAGTTTTCCTGCCCTCTTCTTGTGGCCGTGAAAGCCTTTGTTTTTCATAGTACACATACGAAAATGTTTTTACTTTGATATTTAGATACAACGCGTCATTTCTGTTTTGTAGTTTTTTGTTTGTTAATGAAAAGCTTTGTGTGGATTGACATGCTTTTGATTAAAAAGTGTGTTTTTATGCCACTCTGTTTTAGTAAAGCGGCTAATTTCAAGCTAACCATAGGATGTTTACTGAAAATATTGATTAAAAATGATTTTATTGAGAATCTATCGTTTGATTAGAATATAACTCTTGCTTCTTAGTTATGTACCTATTAGTATGACTCTACTCGTGATAACCACAGTGGATAAGAACACTGTGTAAACAGGTCTTTATATCGTAACTAATATTTAAATTCAAATTTAGCTTTTTTGTTACGCTTTCAAGCCCTTAACTACTGCACCAATTATCGTGAAATTTTGTAAACACGTTGTCATGGGTACAAAAAAAGACATTCAACCTGTAGTGTTCCCGAGGAATAGAAAAACAACTTTTATGCCCGGTTTCTATCATCAAGAAATGATTCGGTTTGCTTACGGACTGTAAAATTTTCGTTGAAAGTTCAACGAAATTTTACCGTCCGTAAGCAAAACGAATCATTCAAGGAACCGGGCATTAGACGGTCGTTGACATTTACACGAGTGGAACCATGGGCAACTGCTAGTTCATGATATAAAATATTCGTAGAACCGATCACATGCATTCGAGCATTCTAACTTAAGTTTCTTACTTGGTTCCGAGAAAACTATTGAGGTATCTCCGTAGTGCAACCGTATATGCAACTAATATTATAAACCTAAAAATTTGTGAGGATGTATGGATGTTTGTTATTCTTTCACGCAAAAGCTACTGAACCGATTGTAATGAAACTTGGTATGTAGATAGCTGGAGACCTGGATTAATACATAGGCTACTTTTTATCTCGATATTCCTACGGCATCGGGACTTACGCGGGCAAACCCGCGGGGCGCAGCTAGTGTTAGATTAATATTAACTCAAGTTGTCAAAAATACACAGTTGAAGATAAAAACCATCATACAGAAGATTTATAAAATCTCAACAGAATAGCTACTTAGAAATGGCAAAGCCGAGCCTATGATGTCCGGGGCCACGAACAGCCTGAAGCTAAACAGTGGGAACTTGAAGGTACTAAAGAATGTTCTATTAACAAAACAGGATTTATTGACAAATTATTTCTTCATTAATTATCACGAAAATACCCAGAAACAGGAACCAATAATTAAGGGCACAAAATAGCCTGAGCACTGTGTATACACGTCTTTATATTTCCGATATATGATCTATTCTTAGAACCGATCACATTCATTCAACTTAATTATCCCTTAGTTCCGGGAACGTCCGCTATTAACTTTGGGATCATCAAACGAGCAGACGGGTCACCTGATGGAAAACTTCAAGTCAAGAGTCACAAGTGCGTTGCCGGCCTTTTAAAGTGGGAGTAGAAGAAGGGGGGGAGGGTTTAGGGCCTCCGTTAACCTCACCCACTTGGCGAAACACTACGAAGCATTGCTTCTGGCCAGTTTTCTATGAGGTCGTGGTATTACGTATTACTCCGGTCGAGCCGGCCCATAAAAGAAAAGCTGACCACCCTAATGCCACTTAGCAACTAATGGGATACCGTCTCTCGTCTTTTTCTCTGTAGCAAGCTTTGGTACTTTCGGCCGAGGTGGGAAATACTCAGGTTTTGAGTTAAGTACTCTATTTTACCGCATATAAAGCAACCTTGACAAGGTTGGTATTTTTCTGGAGTTTGGACTCTTTCGGAATGTACTAGCAAATCCCAAGTCAGAGAACGGGAAATCTCCTTGAAAGTCATTCAGATAACTTAATGCTTATAAATTAGGTAACTAAAGAAGTGTTTACTTTGTGTCATGGCGATACCAAACCCATTTCTGGAACCTTCCAGGGAAAGGTTAAATGTGCGCCATTAATTAATGAACCGCCGTCACAATAATAGATATGATATCAGTGTATCGTTATATAAGTAAAAAAAACGATAAGAAGCAATCGATAGTAGAAAACTCATCCGTGAACATAGCTCTCTTTCATAGCCTTTCATAATGCGCGATATTGCAGTACCGTCAACCAACGACTCAATGCTACTTCAACCACATTGTTAGATCGATGACATTGTCGTTTTATGTATAGGAAAGAGATCCTATGCTGTACTTTCCATTGCATAGCCGTGATCTCAGACCTTGGAGTCATTGCCCATATTTGTTAACAGTTTGATTTTGTTCGATCTATTGAGTAGGATACTCAATAGAACTTAATCACTACATATTATAAAACAAAGTCCCCCGCCGAGTCTGTCTGTCTGTCTGTTCGCGATAATCTGAAAAACTACTAAACGGATTTTCATGCAGTTTTCACCAATAGACAGAGTGATTCACGAGGAAGGTTTAGGTGTATAATTTGTTGACGTTTTGTTTAAATTGGTTGAAATATGATAATGATTGTTGAAGATGTCTCTACTACCCGTGCGAAGCCGGGGTTGCTAGTATTATAAATGCAAAAGTGAGCTTGTTTGTTTATTTGTTTGTTGGTTTGTAACGCTTTAATGCCTTAATTACTCAACAGATCATCATGAAATTTTGCATAATATACGTTATTAGGGGTACACAACAGGATATAATGTCCGTTTATCCAGAAAAAAAAGGACTATTCCCGAGGGACACCTAAATTCCTAACAAAATCTACTTTAGCGTAAGCGAAGGGATGGGCAAAAGCTAGTCATGAATATAACTGAAAAACTAAGACACACGCACTCAATGACACAGAGACACCCCAGTATTAACATAGTGACATCTGAAAAAAAATGTTGAAAAAGAGTGTTCTTGGAGTTTCTTGCCTGTTCAGGACCGACTAATACTGATACCTCCTACTCCTGATAACTCAAAAATACCTACAATTGGTTTAATTGTAGTAAAAAAATTGATTTCATTAAAAAAAAATTGATATGGTTTGAACAAAGTATTTGTTAGATATTTTCCATTCCGTTTTCCATTATTTGTAATGGCGTAATTGATTACGAATCAATTTACTACGTGTACGTACGTACGTACTACTACGTATGTGTAAATTAAAGTTGGGAAAATAACTCACTTGTGCAACAGATTGACTCTATTTCGAAAGTAAAAAACAAGAAATTGTAAGCGATGCAATACTTTTATTTATTTATTTATTTAAGGTTCACCAACAATTACTTACACATAGAAACACTTACAATATAATATATGCAATAATAAGAATACAGTGTAGCAATTACTTAAAGGTAAACACCACTTGTTTACATTATATTATGGCAATAAAGGAAAGACTAAATTTAATTTTATACTTACCATAAAAATGCAAAGTAAAATGGGCAGTCGTGGGACTGCCGACAGAAGTGAACATTTAAACGAAAAAATGAACTTAAACGTCATATTAGCAGGTTGGTGACATTAATTAATAAGGAGCTGACAGAACTCAATGCTTAGAGCGTGACGGTCACGAGTTCAGTACTTTTTCCCCATAGCAAAAGTGCACAAACGTGCTTAAAGAAGTTTTCACTTCAAAAATATTACAGCTCGGCGTGCCACAAGATATTACTACATATCACCTAGTAAGTATGTCATATTAATGTCAAACAACATTGACAATAAGGTTTTAATGGCAGGCATAACCATATTGGCTAGAGCAACTTTTAAATTATACATTTAAGATTTTATGCACGTTTTACTGTCACTTTACATTGGCGAAACTCTTTTTATTAATATTTTAAGTTATGTAGTTGATCATCATTGAATCAGTCTTTACTTGCGAATTTAATATTTTGTATTTATAACACTACAGAAGAAAGTGATCAATTTTTTCATAGTAGATATGTTTCTGCTAAGTTTCCTTGATAAACGAGAGAGAGAGTAATAAACCTCTTTGTTTATTATTTTTTATAGTTATTGCGAACTGCTAATCATCAATTAGCCCATAGATTTGTTTGACACCTTACTATAAACAAAAAAATATTTTTTCACTTTGTACCCCTAAAAAAAATACTAATCTTACTTATATTATAAAGCCGAAGTTTGTGAAGATGAATGAATATTTGATAATGATCTAAATTAAATTTAGCACAGAGATAGATTTTAATCTGGAATAGGACATAGGCTACTTTTATCCCGGAAAAATGTACGAATCCCGTACGACTTCACCAAAATTTCCACGCGAACGAAGTTGCTCATAACAGCTGGTGCTTTATAAACCAGTTGAGATGTTTTTCCTTTAATAAACAATGTCAAGTGCACATGTTTGGCCCACAACACATTTTTCTGTTCGTTGGAGCGGTTAAACATGCAAATGACACGATATTACAATCTAGCTATAGCTAACCATTAAATAAAAATTAAATTTCCAAGTTAAAATTACAAAGATCATCTAGAACAACATTTATACTGATTTACTAATAAGGCATTCTGTTTTTTAATTGTTCAACTTAATGTGCCATAAGGTCAATTGACCTATTAATAATTATGTGTTGAATTTTTTCATTAAACATTTATGATAACGATGGATTGATTGATGAGTTCAAAATTTTTGAGAAGGTACCCTTTCTAAATGATATGAGGTTTATGTTACATTGCATATAATATTCATTATCTATATTGTTATATTGTTCATAGTTACATATAACATAATTGTCTGTAAACGTTAGTGGAATGCACACCGTAGCAAATTGTGTATATACAATACCATATCATTAAAAAACTGCGTGTTCAGGGATTATTACAAATGTTGTATAGAAATGCAAAAGTAGGTACATATTATGAACATTCAGGTAATGGTGAACTGTTAGCCCCTTAACCTTGTATAGCTATCTTTTTAATCATTCTAAATCTTTATTGTAACTTCAAAATAAAACAATCAACGCACTTCTATAGAAAAACAAATAGCAAGCAGTAAGTCAAAGAGATTTGCGCAACCGAACTGTCAGTTCCTGGACAACCTGCAATTACTATCCGCCACTGACAAAAACATAAATGAAATAATAAACACAACTTAGACACAGTAATTTACACCCATTAATTTTACAACGTTTTTCGTCAACATATATTCATAAAAATAAGCAAGTGTGTTATAAGTAAAAAAATATGTATCGCCCTTCGTACTTATTTCCAACTTAATAGGACAACACACTTCGCAATCAGGTTTCGATGTCAAATACTATGTAAGTAGAATATTATATTTCTACATGCCAAACATCAATAAATGTTACTTGCTTTTTATCTATTCCCCACAATGACCGTCAAGATGGACTGCCAAAATCTTTAGCATAAAGGTTTATTACCCATATCAAGTATCGAAGGTCATTGAATCATAAGAAGCAAGTAATTGTAAAAGTCTGTTTGATTTCAGGTTATATTATAGGATAATGTCAATCTTTAGTAACTTTTGAGACACTAGCTTGTTGAGTTAGTTTGCCTAGAAGATTAGCGACATATTTCAAGTATCGATTGCCTCTACTCCATGATGTGTGAATTTTAAAAACGATGTCATCTACAGAATCTACATTACAATAAACATGACACCAAACTGAAAAACTTTGATTAATTATTATTATTACTGTCGATCATAAATTAAGATTAACATAATACTAGCCAACAATCAATTTCTTGTGTCAGAAAAAAATAATCACAAGTAAACAAAAAAAGAAAATTCAATGTTCTCTTTTATATTTACTATATTTTATATTACAAGTAAGTTAAAGTCTCATTAAAATCGTTACGCTTATACATATATTGGAAGCTATAGTTTCTGCAATAATTATTAGTATAATTTGTTTTTTGTGACAACAAACAACACATGACATCACACACAACGAATGAAACCAAATCACACACGAATTCAAAAATGGAACAGTATTCTTCATAGCGACTCTTTAATTGAAATTAACTAACTTGTAGCGATAATTTGTAGTTGTAACAATTCTAGCTGTTGCCTGCGACTTCACGTGGAAATTTTGGTGAACTCTATCTCACGGGAACTGTAATTTTTTTCGAGATGAAAAGTAGCCTATATGCTATTACAGACTCTCTGAGCCAAATTTCATCCAGATCCATTCAGTCGTTTTTATGTCAAACAAACATCCATCCATCCATCCTCACAAGCTTTCGTTTCTATAATATTTGTAAGATAAAACCGTATACTACTCAAAGATAATAATACAATTTATACATGTATAGTTGATAGACCACGTAAAAAAACAACTTGGTTGAAAAACATAAAATACGAAAAAAAAACCTTTTTTTCCACGTATTTTCAAATATTTACTGAACCGCGAACCGAAGATTCAGAAAATAAACCAAAGAGGCCACATATCTTCGTTTATAATAAACTAGCGACCCGCCTCGGCTTCGCACGAGTAGCAGAGACATTTTCTACAATCATCAACATATTTCAATCAATTTACACAAAATCTTAACAAATTATACACCTAAACCTTCCTCATGAATCACTCTGTCTATTAGTGAAAACCGCATGAAAATCCGTTGAGTAGTTTTTCAGTTTATCGCGAACAGACAGACAGATGCGGCGGGGGACTTTGTTTTGTAATATGTAGTGAATAGAACTTTACAGTAGTAGTTTAGTAACGATAAATTCATTAGAGTAGACCTATTATACATATACATGTCATACCTGTAACAGATACAACATTATAACATAAATTGCCCTTAATGGTGCTACCTACGGCAATTTTTTGTCTTAAACGGCATTCTGAATAAATGATCAGTATTTTCTGGGAACCTATTCAAAGGCCCCTTCTAGGAATTTGGATCCCAAATAAATTTAAAATGTTCTTTTCAATCTAACTCAATATCAAACAACTAGAACTGAACACTTATAAGTTTTAAAATCAATTATACCACGTATTTATTCCTTTTAAAAGATGATTGTAGTTTGGGGCTCAAGTATTGAATATAACAAAGAACAGCAATGAATAGGATTTCAAATTATTTGGCTAGAGGTAAATATTTCGATGTTGAACGTACTTTTTCCACTTATAGTAGTTTCAGAAAATATGTTTGATATATTAACAGGTAAAAAAACGTTTGACCCTATATCGGATTTTCCTCACAAATGAACGGATTTTTATGTCAGACCTTTCCAATTAGGCCCTACTCTATAGAAATCTCTCAACTCTATTGCTTACTATATGTACTTTACTGCAGGAAAATCGAAATTGTGTCATTTATAAAGACATGATTGGTTAACACATATTATTTCCAAACAGTTTCACATAACATCAGCAGTATATTCAATGTGTTTGTGGAAACCGTTTAAGTGGCTCGTTTAAGATGACATTGGACGTGATAAGGAATGTCATTAAGAGGCATGCGAGTAAGGTTTTTCCACGAAGCCACGCGAACAACGTCGAATCCTGCTGCGGGCTCACTGGCGACGGAACCTCGGCCTCAACTCGCCTCCGACTCCCGTTACATAACACACCTGCATTCCGGGAATTTTCTCTCACCGGACACCGGTACTTACTGCATCGATTATGTCACCTCTCAGCTGACGGTTATTGCACAAAGTACGAGTTAAGATCCGCGCGAGGTTTATCAGCGCGTGCTCACACCGCGCACGGTTGGTAAAAACGGTCGTGTGATAAAGCGCGTGGGTTCGAGTCGCGAGGTCGATGTAGGGGAGGAAGGGGCACAGAGGCTGCGGACTCACCGTGCGGATGGTTACATAAGTCGCTTGGCGGGAGCGAGGACACGTACAGCCCCTCCGGGGCTCGAGTCGCGACTGGCGGCGGGCGCTCGGGCGCCGCCCCGCGCCCACTGAGTCACGCGGGGCGCCGCCGCCGCGCGACCCAGACGCGATTAAACAGCCTTCACGTGTGCGACGAGCGCTTTAAAAGCGCGGGGCTAATAAACCTCACCTACACTTAAATGTAGAGATTACACTCGGCACGGGTTACTTGCCTATTCACGCAGTATTTACTGGTTTATTGACATCTTGAGACATAACGATGCCTCAATAACTTTTTTTTTGTTGCTATCTGCCTCTGACGTATCCAAACTTTAGTATTAGTTTCATTCATTCATCAAAATAAGTTTGTTCGTTGTTGTTTTAAATCTTTTACTGAAATTTTCAGATAGTGCAGTATTATCTTGATTTGTAACATTACTAATACTATTCCTTTAGAGATCATAGAGCTCTTTCATAATCTACACTTACAAAATATAAGTAATAATTAAAAGATTTCGATTAGGTGACCGTCTGAGACAAAGCCTCATTTTCTTAATATAAAACAACATAGTAGGGAATACTATTATACTCGCCACCTTATCATTTTTTTGTAATTAGTTTAATTTCTGTCTATAATAGATTAGATAGATAGATTTATATAAATATATCTAGGTTTAGATAATCAATTTGCATTTTAATTTCTCTTCATTCGATGTTTTCATTTATTTTCTTAAGTGAAACCACGAAATACTTTGAACTGTTAGCAACTTAATTTGACAAGTAATGCACAATTATTGAGCACAAGTTATGTCACTTTTATATTTTTGTGAAACTTTGCGTGTCTGCTTTATTATTCTAGTTCATAAAAAAACATAAAATACAAAGTAATGTTATTTATCTTTAAACATGCAATAACCTTAGTAAAAAATGATAAAATAGAACTGCATTTCATACTCAAGGATATTATGGGTCTCTGTATCGATTTAAAAAAAACGAAACTTGTAATGAAAATATGTCAACAAACGTTTTATACGTAACTTGAATAGGTACGTAACTTAGGAATAAATATTTCAGATTTTTTAAACAAAGAAGCACACACGATTACTAGTGCTAATATACACTAGCCGAGCCAGTGTTATCACTAGCTCTCATTCACACGGAGCTCGGAGAATAGACAGGTCAGCCAGAGCAAGGACAAAGGGATTCTCGTACTAGGTTTGCATACGTAGTGCTATTACACAAACAAAGAAACACCTGACGGAATGTCCAGCTTGCCCTAACACCTGCAGAAATTAATGGAACCTACAGACAATGAAACACATGTTGCTCAGTTCTGGGCTGATACGATTAAATTTCACTTGCCTTCAACACTAAATTACTCAAAATTTACTGTGGGAGAGCCATGCTTCAGCACGTATGGGCCGGCTCAACCGGAATGATACCACGCCCTCACAGAAAACTGGCAGTAAAGCAATGATTACGTTGTATATCACCGAGTGAGTGAGGTTACTGGCGTCACTTGTCTCCCCTCTTCTCCCCCTCTTCCCCCCTCTCCCCTCTCCCACACCTTCCCCTACTTCCCACTTGTGACTCTTGAGTTGCAGGTGCCCATGGCGGCGGTAGTCACTTACCATCAGGTGACCCGTCTACTCGTTTGCCCCCCATCCCATAAAAAAGTTCAACTGAATTTTTATGACTCAAAAAGTCAAATAATATTGCTTATTTGTTAGAAGAATCTGGTTTTGATTAAAAAAGACTACAACGTCTGGAATCTCATAGAAATCAATTCAATCAATACAAACTATGTGTCGAATTGTGAACCGTTTTTAAAGTCGTTAAACTTTATTATTTAATATTGAGTTTTTTTATTGCTCACTGGGATAAACGGAGCATTTCAATTGACCATTAGCATAAAGGTTTACAGGAAACTTTAGCCGTAAGACCATTAGTTTTTAATTTGTGCATTATTCTTTTTTGAGATATCAATTAATGTACATTTTTCGTAATAAACGTATATAAACTCGTAGCATCAAGCGTTGTCGGTTCAATTCCTGCCTACGACGATTATTGACTAACGGTTTGATACGTGTGTGTTGTGTTAAAAAAACCATTAATAACTTCTTCGCTAAGCAAATTGTTTCTGAAATGGTTGGAAAGCAAAGTTCCCAACTAAATAACTATAATTAATGATTATGAGATGATATAAAACGGTGAAACACTTCAAGTATCGAAATAATAACGCTGCTTTTAAGAATTCTCATTCATATTCCTAGGTTTAAAATGTTATTTTCCTCTGAAATGGAGAAGAGAAAACTTCAAGTTAGTCAATTTGAATAGCATCTGAAGTCCTAAGTGATATTGTTTAGCGTAAGATAGTCTAATGTTATTTGTGTTTTAGAATAAGTTTGTATAATTTTAGTGAAAACTCTTAACAATTATTTAGGTATTCAATAGTTTTAGAGATTCCCTGGCCGTCAAATTTCGACCATTTTGAATGTCTTGTTTTATTTCATTGACGATATAACTTGAATTGTCAATGTATAGACTTTTGTGCCGTGACCGGTCAAAATATATGCTGGACCTAGATTTTATGTAGCCGTTTTAGTTATTTTTAACTCTAGGGCACATATTATTAAAATAAAAATCGGTCAAGTGCGAGTCTAACTCGCGCACCGAGGGTTCCGTAAGCAAATAAACTTGCATGTAGATAGTACGTCTATTTCGGGAATCAATTCTCGAAGATTTTTGCCCGTCTTTTCTGAAAGACAAACTTTACTTTGCAGTTCTAAAAATACTGTCAACTAAGTCAACTTCCCAACTGCAAAATATAAGTTTGTAATCACAAGCACATTTTTTTATGTGGTATAACAACAAATGAACGACTATCGGATTTTTTCCTTTACTTGTGCTGTCAGAACTTCCTTCTTACTAAATTTCATGATTCTAGGTCAATGGCTTTTAACGGCTTAATGGCCGTATCTTTTAATTGCGTTGACTAAAGAGCTTGATTTTTTTACAGCTTCAAGGGATCGCTGCCGTAAGTATTTGATGTTAACTGCAACCTGAGGAAAAGGGTCTTGACAGATAGACATACAGACAGACGGACAACAAAGTGATCCTATAAGGGTTCCATTTTTTCCTTTAGAGGATCGGAACCCTAAAAATGTTACTTTAAGTACTTATTTAAAATTTCACATTCCGATCTGTGCGTATTTCCCTTAAAAAAGCTTACAAATAATTCTATAAATATATAGATTCTGAATCACAAATGTAAAAAAGTAGGTATGTATACATATTTTACTTTTTAAAAGACAAAGAGTAACGTGGGTGAGACATTACCAGTATTCTTTTGTAACTAATACGCTTTTGAAGAGTGTATATACGTCGCTATTATACTGAATGGAGCTCGAACCTACACAACATATATATAACACAATATTTCTATGTTAAGTTTAACACTCTAGCTGGCAGCATTACGCTCCTGTCGCTAATATTTTGTTTGACGAGTATAGTTTATTACGATGCAAAGTGAAGTGTTATAAACTAAATAATGTATTCTTCATTCACCTGCCTCGTTGGTTTCTTGGCAGTTGTTAGTGTGCGCGGTCGTGTGGGCCTGACTTCGATTAGTGATTGTAATTGGAATTATTTCTAATTGAAATGCAAATTGTTATTGGGTATTGTTGTAAAGAATATCTCGTGGGAACAAAAAGTCAACTGTGGAAATGCGAGTGTAATAAGTAAGTAAGAAAAAAAATATAGTAAGTATGTATGAAGTATGTAAGTATGAAAAAAAATACATATGTGTAGGTATATATGAAAATATTACGATAGGTGGATGTATTAAACAACTATTAGTATCCTTTGGTCCGAGGGACCAGTAGTCTCAAGTACTACTCAGATTGTAATAATTCATGTAGATTTCAATAAAGTTTTTTTTTACTTAAGTTAGTGATTTTGTAATATTTTTTTCGAGAAAGTTAGTTTCCCTCAAATTAGGGAAGTTTAAAGAAATACTATTTATGAAGTAAAAATAAAACTCCCATTTTAAAATGCCGACAAAACTGGCAAGCTATTTTTAGCGTTAAAAGTATGACGTCTGGTTAATATTCGCTTTATATATAACTTAACGTTTACAAAATCAACATACTAACTTGATGCTTTAGTACCTGTGAGAGTTCGATGTATACAAAAGGGAATATCGACCAGCTGATCAGTTTTGTAGACAGAGACGAATGCAAGAACTTCGGAAACAAAAATCTTTAAGTGCGACATTATAATGTAAAGTACTGATAATTTGAATGTTGACATAACCTGTTTTTTAACATGTTTTTATTAGCTTCACTTCGATGGCAATGAAAAAGCCGATGTACTCGCCAGAGCTGGTGCAGACAGCCCACAGCTTGGACCGCAACCATTCTGCGGCATCACTAAACAGCGATCTTATTCAATCATAAACGCCCTATATACATCAATGGCAATCAAGAGATGGAAAATCACGACTGGTCTAAGACACTCGAAAGCCTTAATAAAGGGCTATGAAAACAAATTATCAAAAGAACTTCTGGAGCTCAAAAGATACAAAACCTGTGCAGTAACAAGAACCCTCACATGTCATGTTCAACCTAAAGTTAAGCGAGTACACAATGTGCAGCTTTTGTCGAGAGGCAGAAGAAACTGCAATGCATATTCTATGCTTTGTGGCCCACTAATGCGGCACCGAAGTATTAACCTAGGCTTGCACATCATGCAGCCACAGGAAAAACAAACAATCACTGCTGACAGGCTCTGGAAGTTTCTCGAAGCCATTAATCTTAGCAGTTAACTTTAAGTCAATTTTAACCTATTTCTAATTGTGGTATCAAAATGAAACTTTGTATGTTTATGTAGTTTGTATGACAATACTATAATTTGGCATCTTGGAGCTGATCTGATGATGGAGCTAGGAGGTAGATAGTGAAACTCTTCAGTGGCTTCTTGTAAACCCCTCGACTTTGGGCTCATATGATTCATTTTAACGAATCCAATAGATTGGGCTTAGGAACGATTTTCTGACGATGAAGCCACGAGGTGGATAGTAGAACAGTTTTTACTTTTTAATTCAGTTCGCTATTGTTGTTTTTTTAGCTTTACTAAACTGTAATTATTCAGCGTAAAGATAATTGCAATTCACTACGTTTCCGAATCGTCCAATCAGACGCTGCAAACCTGCACGGGAAATGTTTACGTAATTTTATAAAGGATATGAAAACAAAGATATCATTCTGATTAGTCAGGGTAATACATGCTTGTTTTATTGGTATTCCAATGAAATATACATCACTTTTATTGCGTATTTGGACGAATACGCTAAAAAATATATAGAACCATCTATGAAATATGATAATCGTAATAAGTTGCTTTGTCGATTTCAGCTCCTTTATAGCACAACTAGTACAATTCTACGGTCTGTTACACAACTGTACTGTAGCTATGACGCCCTCGGGCTTCCCAGTCCAATTCAATTCAATTCAATTCATTTATTTTATAACAATATATAATTGAGTTGAAATGTACATAAAACAATACCTATCACAGAACATTAATTATTAACAAAAAATTAAATAAAATCATTAAACATTCATTACATATAAATTAAATAAAATCATCTTAAATCAATTTTTAAGTCATAAATAAATATTGAAAATCTTCAAAATTGTTACAAAAAATTTAAATGTCATTTACAAAATTCATCAATGGAATAGAAACACCCGTCTACAAGAAATGCCTTGAGTTTCGACTTGAATTCCGATGTATAAAGCGTGCTTTTAATTTCTAAAGGAAGTCTATTATATAATCTTACTGAGTTGTAATATGAGCTATGTTTGACAACATTCAGCTTAGGTGCTATCATGGATGGCAAGTCAAGTCTTCTTGTGCTTTCCCGTATTAATCTGTCTTCATTATTTTCATATTTATATATATACTTGGATAAGTTAGTGAGTAAAACCATTACATAAAGACTCGGTACCGTTAAAATTTCTAAGTCCTTAAAATATTGTTTGCAAGATTGTTGCTGCTCTATGCCAACCATTGATCTTAAAGCTCTTTTCTGGGCAACAAAGGCTTTCTGAATATTATAGTCATAGCTGCCTCCCCAGAAAAGAATGCTATACCTTAGTTTTGATTCTACTAGTGCAAAGTAAACGGTTCTAAGTTGTTCCAGGCACACAACATATCTCAAACTTCTCAACACATAACAGGCAGAGTGAATAGCGGCCTCTAAACTAGACAACTCATTTTTCCAATTTAATAAACTGTCAACATGCATACCTAGAAATGTAACCCCATCTACTGTGTCTAAACGATTACCATTAAGAGTGCAAAGTAACCTGTCTGAATTTTTACTCGTAGATTTAAATAAAATTAAGTTAGATTTTTTTGCATTTATAGTGAGACAGTTAAATGTGAACCAAGTGTTAAAGTAATCTAAAACTTCGTTAACTCTTTGGTAACTATCAGCAGATATAATTGCATTAGTGTCATCCGCGAAGACTAAGATTTACATGGTCAGGCATTTTATTGACTACATAACTAATGTGATCATCGATAAAAATAATAAAAAAAAAGGACCGAGTGTGGAACCTTGGGGAACGCCTGTTTTAATTTGAACAAGTTTTGATTTGGAATGGTTTTCACATTTTGTTCTAGTTGACCCAGTTTGTGTGTGGCTTTCAGCGCTGATCTCAACGTACATGTGCCTATTTTGTAAATACGATGTGAATAATTGTTTTGCTAGCCCTCTAATCCCGTAATGATCAAACTTTGCGATTAAAATTTCATGATTGACAGCGTCAAAAGCGGAACTTAAGTCAAGAAAAATTCCTGCCACTTTTAACTTATGGTTTAACTTAATTATTATGTCGTTAATTAGAGTATTAATAGCATCTTGTGTTCCCACTTTCCTTAAATAACCAAACTGTCTCAGATTTATAATATTATTTAAACCCAAGTGACTCACTAATCTTCTTTTTAATAATATTTCAAATATTTTTGATTTAGTGGGCAGCAAAGAGATCGGTCTATACGTGTTCGGGTCATGTTTAGAACCTTTCTTATGTATGGGAACAATTCTGGCTATTTTAAAAAATGATCCGGATAGATTCCATCTTGGATACATTTATTAAAGATACGAATTAATGGCTCCGCTAGTAAATCTATGTTGTCCTTAATGACAGCAACGGGTACGTCATCGTATCCACACGAGTGCTTGCCTTTCTTGCGTGTCACTGTTTTATATACATTTGATTTTTTAATAAGATTCCATCATTGATTCACTATAATTTACCGGAACACAACTGTTTCACATAATGTCGTTATTTTTCATTAATAACAATATTTTAAATTTTATGCAATAATGTAGTTGTACTTCACTTTGTATGTCACGATAACCTACTAAGCTGCACTTTTTTTCACAGTTTGAGTTAATATAAGCACTTTTTATATTTTTAAGACACAATAATACGTGGAGTCGATGTAAACAGTGGCACAGTGGCTCCACCGTCCTGTCCAGTCCTCTATTGTTGGAGGTTGGATGTGATTATATTCAATATTTGCTCCAATATTGTCATAGTTATAATAATATAGATAATGCAGCCATCAGAATACAATAGATCAACATATTGTAAGGTCTCGAACTGTGAACCTTGTCATCAATCTACCAAAACATACATTTATGGAAAGGAACAAAAACGAGTTTCGGAAACGAAAATATCTAACTGTGACACTATCTGGACCTTCTTATACTTAGTAGGAAATTAAAAGGTTGACCATAGCACCGCACCGCACTCAGATCAAGGATTCAACATCCTAAACTATAGACATGGCTACCCACTAGGTATAGGTATGTGACCGAAACACATCAGGGATACCAGAACGTCGTTGGCTATAGACCTCTCTGTAATGGAACGTCACCGCCCGGAGAGGAAACAGGCTAAAGAAAAACACGTGTTTTCGTTCCTTCGTTTTGTTAAGTTACATTTTGCATTCTGACATCCGATGTAGTCTTTTGTGTATAAAGGTTTTTACAAGGCTGGCACGTTTCAAACCTAGTAAAAACCTCTTTTATACTTTTTTTACATCACGGCAGGTTCTTCAGAGTAAGAGCGTCTGTGGGAGGACTATTCGAATCCGTAGAGTAGCTTTAAATGACAAGGAACAGAAAATTACCAATTTTATTAATAAGGATTAAATATTTGTAAAAAACATCGACATCAAAAACAAAATTAGCAATGGGTAAGTAATGTAAATAGTCTTTATGGTACAACTTTACTGAGTAACCAAATTATTCGTACAACGAAAGAGATAGGATGGATCTAAATGTAGAGAAATAGGTTGATTAATTATCATTTGCATTTGTTTTTATTCGGCACGATGCTCATAATATAACTTGGGTATGCGAATCAAATGCTATCTTACATTACACATTTCTAGTAATAATTTTGCAAAAACATCTTCCGACTGAGATTCTGTGAGTTATTTAACTATATAAGGTTAAAATAAAGGGAGCTTATAAGCTTTTAGGTACACAGTCAAAGAAAAATTCTCAAGGACATCACCGCCCTCAATCTGTCAACAATCATGATCATCCCTTTAAACGTAAACAAAGACTTATAAATTATTAAGCAAAATCCTCGATAGATTTACTATCTGGATGTGGCAAGTATGCCTGCTCCACTACATACATATGTAGGTAAATATTGTGTTTTACGTTGGCATGACAGTGCAACCGCAGAGTAGTCAGTGCAACCACAGAGTAGTGCAACATTGTCGCTTGCAGTTGGTAATTTTAAAACATTGCTATGGTTAGTGTTGATTTATTATAAATATTAAATCGTATTGTAACCAATAATGATTCACAAAAAGTGAAATCCAGAAGACCTTAAAGATAAAATATATGAAATATACTAATGTGAAAATATATGTTTGTTTTTGAACTTTCGCGACTTTTAAACATTTTGGATGTAAAAAATTTCATAAGGTACAATACCTAGGCACCGGTAACAACTTACCAACTTAGTACAACAGTATATATTTCATCTAAGTTATAATCACCAATTATTATAACTGTAAAATGTACATCTATGTTTTATCGAACAATTTAACTATAATAATTATAGTTTAATAAAACTAAAAAATACGCTTCAATGGCGAACCGAATTTAAAAGTAAAAAAGATTTCCACCGTCCACCTTTTGGCTACATCATAACTATCGACTATCGCATCATAAGACTATCGTTACCAAGCCCAGTCTTTTGGACGGTCTTACCAAAATCATATTTCTTCTCACAAGGCTCAGCCATTTGAAAACCATAATTATGTCGTCCATTTTCTTTTCTTTCATAATTTTACATTTGTGCTTTGTCAATGTTGCGATGACTCTGTGTATGTTGATTTATAATTTTTAAAATTATAATCATTATTTTTTAAATTGATGATTTTCAGTAATTGATGATGAAATAAAGATATTAATTTGAATTTGATGAGCCAAAACTCGAGGAGTTTAGTAGTAGCCACTGAAGAGTTCTACTGTCCACCGCCTGACTCCATCATCAGATCAGCAGATGCCAAATTATAGTATTGTCAGTCAAACTACACATATGTACATTACAAATTTTCACTTCGATACGACAATAAGATGTAGGTTAAAATTAATTTCCAAGATTCGTTTAGATAGTTACTTATAAGTGAATCTAAAAAATCGTGTTAATGAATAAAATATTGTAGAAAAATAAAAAAATATTGATAAATGCAACGTAGTTACAGGAAGTGAATAAGTGTCGGTTTAGCAACTTGTAAAAGTAGTTTTAGTTTAGTAGTAGTAGTGATATTCACACACACATAGGTGTGTGCATTCTACAAACCTATCAATTTAGGTGTGTCTTCCAGAGGTTGTCGAATGCTAACATAATGGATCACGATCGGATGAGTAATAAAATTCAAATAAAAGGGGTAATCAAGTAAACAGGTATAGTTCGTAGAAGCGTTCATGACGTTCGAGCCTTTTCGACGAATAGTGGCAATATAATGGACTCGTTACTATGTAATAAAATTGAAAGGAAACACTGTCTGAAGGACTGTAAGAACAAAATCTACAAAAAATGTTCACCTTAAATTTAATTATGTATATATACGGGAATAAACGCAATCACTAAAGGAAATAGGTATTACATACCTCTGAATTGCCTGACATTTCGACCAGGTTGCACTGGCCGTGGTCACATGCTAACTGGATCAGTGGTGCACGCCAGCCATCGTCGAGACCGCACACTCCAATAAATCTTGTTTCTAATCCTATGGCATCTGGTTCAAACGTGAGAATTCTTTCAAATGTAATGCTTAAGTCACCAGTTTCAACTAGTTCCAATCCAATGTTTTGTCAACCGACCCGTTCAAATACAACGGTGTTTCTTTCGCCTGCTATGAACGAAATCATACCCATTAATGAAAGGATGTCTCCTACACATTCTATGAGTAAAACTCTACATATGATGTCTCCACCGCCTATAATGATTGCTCAACCGTCTACGACGTTTTCTTCATCTGCCATGAACGAAACTCTGCACATTTTGTCTTCGGCCCCTTCGACAATATTTTCTCAGTCATCGACACCCAACGAAATGCCTCCTTCCAGGCCCTTGAATGAAACGATGTCTCCACATGACATACGAAAATATTAGAAGAATTTGGCATCATCGTTTAACAAATCATTAAATAGTGTGTGATATTCTCCATGTTACGACCTCTTCTTGAATATTTCGTGTATCCAGATATTGTTTCCTTTTTTATCGACGTACAAGCAAAGAAGGGGAAATAATATATACATCATCCTCCTCCGCGCCTTTTCTCAACTAAGTTGGGGTCGGCTTTCAGTCAAACTACGATACGGCTGAATTTACGCGACGAGCGATGATATTTTACGTGAAGCGACTGCCATCAGACCTCCACAACCCAAGTACTAGGCGATTTCGAAGTTCTGTAGTTGGACCAGGTTGTCGGAATGCCACAGGTGTTCGTATGCAAACGGGA
This sequence comes from Euplagia quadripunctaria, assembly GCA_963859945.1. Classification (NCBI taxonomy): domain Eukaryota; kingdom Metazoa; phylum Arthropoda; class Insecta; order Lepidoptera; family Erebidae; genus Euplagia; species Euplagia quadripunctaria. The sequence goes on along the minus strand of OY982575.1, from coordinate 8,354,217 downwards.
CCGACGGCTTAGCGTGCTCTCCGAGGCACGGAGGGGTCTCAGTGTGTTAAGAATGATCACCCATCCTAAGACTGACCTGGCTAGTGTTATTTAACCTTGTAATGTGCTAAGCTACTCGGTTACCACTTAGCATTCACACATTCTTGTAATATGACAGTGATATGACAGCGTTTTAAAAATATGAGGCTCGTTCAAAATGATCTCCATTGGCCTTAATATATATTTTTTTAATTTGTTTTTTTAAGCAATTCTAGTAACGTGGCTCACACGTTACTAGTATTCTTGTTAACCCCTCCAGCTAAGCTTTTTAATGTTTTTGGGACTCCAAAGTATCGTAAACCAAGATACTAGACGACGGCCAATCTTCAGATCTGAAACGTTCTTTTCCTTTTTAAATTATCGGTTAAGTAATGACCAGTGCTTCTCTTATAACCTGCAAGTCCTAAGCAATCTTTTATATAATTTTTTATATATAAATATATAATTAAGCCGTTCATTCGACACGGCGTAGTCTTAATTTTCCACCCATGAAATATTTTCTTCAAGTTTAAATATGACCAACCTGAAGTATAACCAACTCTATAAAAAGAAGGAATAAAGGAGTTCTGGTTACAGTTGGCGAAGATATCGCGTCACATACACATAAAAAAACAGTCGAACAGAGAATCTTCTCTTTTTTATAATGCGATTAATTAATAAAAATATATACAAAGTTAACTATTGCAGATCAATGTTGTTATATTGCATGTGTTTGGGGAATTACTTATATTTTTACTTCCGCCCTACCCGTAACCACCGCTGATCACCTTAAATTCAGTTCATGTTACGGCCCTGATCGGGCTTCACCGAAATATACACGCGAGTAAAACCGTATAGGTATCTTTAATATATATTTAACTTTATTTATGATTTGGAAATAGATAACATCTAGAGCCATCCTTATTTATTTATTTTTTGCAATTTCGCTGAACCACGGTGAACGATATACCAATATAAAACAATAAATTACTTAAGTAACTATCTATTAATTTAAAATTAAAAGCGTAAATTCCCGTATAAATACATAATTAAAATAAATAGTTGCGAGATAGTGAAAAACTTACTAGTATTGACCCACGTTATTATTTTGTAATGTGTGATTCCGAGTTGCTATTGTGTGACTCACGTTACGTTACTTTAATATCACCTACACTGTAGTGTACATCCATCACACACACATGATGGATGTACACTACAGCGTGCGTGATGTGCTTACTTAATATTAATTATAGTTTTTTTATTAAAATTAAATTAATTACATTCCTTGCTGACATATCTATAGTGAGAGTTATACATATATATTAAAAAATTACATGTATATGATTATGAGATACATTATGCATTCTGTCAAAACTGACTGAAACTCCTCATTCAAGTTTGAAAGAGATAGCCACTGAACTTTCCGTGTCTCACGAATCGATTCGTAAAATTTTTAAACGATCGCTTGTGCAAGAAACACACACACACAGTCTAGTCCCGAAAAATCTGAATTTTCTTCAAAAACTCAATCACGTAAAAATCGCTGAAGACGTGCTAGTACGAGTCAATTCCTACCCTACATTCGTAAAACGCATTGTTACTGGTCATGAGACATGGGGTTTACAAGTTCGATATGCAAACTAGTCAACAAGCTTCAGAATGGCGAATTCCAACTAAACCAAAACCGCAAGAATCACGACAAAGTCGATTAAAATTCAAGGTCATGTTGACTGTTTTCTTTGACTATCGAGAAGTTGTGCACTCGGAATTCTTGCCAGTAGGTCAGAATGTAAATAAATAAAAAATTGAGCGTTATGCGGCGTTTGACAGTGCATATTCATCGAAAAAGGCCTAGAAAATTCTTGGAAATTACACCACGACAACGGGGCATCGCACAAGGCCATCATTGTGAACGAACTTTTGACCAAAAACTCAAGAAATACCATCGAACAACCACCGTATTCACTGGATATGGCTCTGGCCTACTTTTTTCTCTTCCCAAAACTCAAATTACCATTTCGAAGTATCCGTTTTCGAAGATTTCGGAAAAAGCATTTAAAAATTTAATGTTTTGATAACTAGATTAGTCGGTGTCATAAGTGTATTATTTCTGAAGGGGCCTACTTTGAAGGCGATACAATAAATGTGGAATAATAGTTAACATTTTGTGTTTTATTGACCTTTTCCTGGTACTTTCTTGACAAAGTAGTAAAACTTAAAATATCAGAATTAGGTAAAAGTTTTAGGACTTCAATCATTTATCACTTTAATACCTACTAGGAAAATTTCGCGCAAACATCTTTCCTTAATAAACATTATTGATTTTAATTACTAAGAGGCCATCTATATAATAATATATAGTAACATAACATAATTATAATTTTCCTAGCTGTATAGAAACAGTACCGCTCTATCAATACGCAATAACATCATTAGTATTGTTCACACGTCAATATGATTTTTATTTGTCTAGAATGAGGAATTTTGTAATTGTTACTAGACCCATCTGTTATCGAGTAGCATGACTAAAAAATAAACTTCTAAAAGAACCAATGCCAATACTCTGGCGGAAAGTCCTAAAAGTGTATACGGTATGCCATCTCGTGGTTTTTTAATAAACTACATAGTTTCATATCACCAATCTTCCATGGTTCCAGACGATCGGTGGTTTACACAATTTTATGAAGACTGCTACAAATTGTTAAACTGAGTTCAGAATCCAAAACTTTGAGGTATAATGAACATACATGAAATGTTCTGTACTTCATAGGATTTTGATGGTGTAAACGAGATTCAGGTACTAGATGTTAGAGCAATCTGACCTTATTCATAATATGAATTTTAAGAAATCTATCTAGATGTCGATGTCCATACTCATCGTAAACGTTAACCCAGCGCCATCTGATTTCGTACTTGTTATAAAAATAAATTGGTGTTGTTCTTGGAATCTTTTATATACTAATACGTGCAGAGAATTCTTTGTAACCCATTTTAAGCAAATTGCAATGATGATGGCATTTGGAATACTTAATGTTTTATATATAGAGGAAGTCTAGAAAGCAAAACATTTTTAACAGTATGAGTTATAAATTTAAAAATTATGGGAAATGGGTAGATACAGCTACAATATATAGGTATGTTGACCTGTCATGATACGAAAAGTCTATTCAATGATAGTTCAACTAATACAAGCTAATTTATGTTACAAATACATACCTAGTTCAAGGAAATAAAACAAAACAATGAAAATTTAATTTATTATGGTTGAATTTCTACCACCCGGTAATCTCCAGCAATTGTTATTTTACAATCTTAGCATGGTGAATACCAAAACATGGTAATTTCGTTACTTTATTTAACTTTGTATATTATTTTATATGATAGAATAATAGTTGTTAAAGTATGGAACAATAAATGATATAATAATAGTAGTAGTAATTAAAAGTAATATGGAAGAGCGTGATTCTAAATGTTATTAGAGTGAATGCACAAGCTGAATGCGAGAATGAAGTGAAAGAAATTTTTTGGCAAGGTTTTGATAGGTATTTCCGATAATGAAATAATTATAAGATGAGATTTTAATGGGCATGTTGGAGTAGCGAAGGATGATTATGAAAGAGTGCATGGAGGACGGGGATTCGGCAATCGAAATAATGATAGTCAGCCCTTACTGCAGTTTGCCTGTTCGTTTGACCTTGTGAGTTTTAATACCTGACATCAAAAGAGTGACGAACATCTGGTCACTTATAAAAGTGCTAATCACACAGATCGACTTCTTTCTTATCAAAAGAAAAAAATGCGCCTGGGGAAACATAAGTGCCGAAACATAGATTAACGGTAATGGAGGTTAAAACGAAAATTCTACCCCTCTATCTACCCACTGTCCCCTCCCGATCAGAGATCAGATAACGATTGTTAGAGAACGATTAGTTTACTAGACCATTCAAGGAAAAAGTTGTGGTAAATCTGACAGGAATAGATGGGTTGCTAGATAAGTCAGTAAATAAATGTTCGAATGAAACAGCAAATTATTTAAAAAAGGTAACGATAGAAGTGTTTGGAGAAATGAAAGGGAAAGGCATTATTGACAGGGATACTTGATGGTGGAGTGAAGAGGTACAGAAAATTTTGAAAGAAAAGAAGGGAATGGAATGGAAAAATGAGAAAGGGAGTGGAAGAATAAAAGAAATAAAAAAGTGAACACAAAGAATAGCAGATAAAGGCAAAGAAAGCGGTAGCATTAGCCAGAGTTCAAGACGAGCTCAATACAACATGTATAGGCATCTATAAGATCCCAGAATGAACTCTGCCGCATTACAAAATAAAGATGTATGTAAGATGAAGTATAGAGGGTGTTCATGAAAGATGAGGACATAAAAGACCGATGAAAGAACTTCTTTGAAAACTTAGGAATAAAGCGGAGTGTTGAATGATGCACATTTTAGTTACGGATTAGTGAATATGATTAGCATAAATGAATTAAGAATGGCAGTACTAGTATTGAAAAATGTTGGCTTGAAAAAGAGCAATAGATTATCGTAGTATAAATATGCGATGCGAAGAGATGAGTAAAATGTGGTGAACAGAGATTTATGTATGGAAGCGGACGGATACATGAGAGGAGGATGACCAAAGAAAAAGGAAAATCTTTGACGCAGAAAGAAGATATGGCTATAAGAGTAGTAAGCAGTGAAATAGCAAATGATCAATTTAAAATGGTAGAAGAAAATACATTACGCCGGTAGGGGCCGGCGCAATGTATTTTCTTCTCCCATTTTAAATTGATCCAAAACTCAGCCTACTTGTAAAAAAAAATATATATTCTCTTCAAAAGTTTATTTGATATTGTGAGAGATTACGTAGACCAAGAAAAAAGAATTGTCACATCTACGCTCGGACGTAAAATATAAGTTGTGTACATAACTTACGCAAACTGAAGTACTTACCTATTAGAGGGCTTGAAACGTCTACCGAAGGACGGAGAGCGGAGAGCGTTAGAATACACGAGTCCTAGTGTGAAGATCTCTAACACAGAGGAACACGACCCCCACTACGTCAACTTGAAGAAGGCAACTGGGGTAGCTCCGACTTTGTTGCAGGAAGGGAACAATCGGATGCTATGGCGCAAATTGAGAGACGCCTATGTTCAACAAATGGACTTCCGCAAACGATGCTCAAAATTATTACTTAGTGCTTTCAATGGCATATTTACCGAGACTTCATACAGTTCTCCTTAGTCTGAGGTGAGCTGGAAAATAAAATAGAACACACTTTCTTATTTCAAACTCGTTTATTATATAAGAAGGATAGTTAAACTACCCACATAAATATTCAATTTAACACCATTATCTGCTGATGAAATACATCAAGTTATTATACTCCATATACCTGCATTTCTTGTTACTGCGTAAGCAAGAGTTAAGAGGCTTCCACAATGCAACCGTTTTAACAAATTAGATTTTATGGTGAAAGGCGAAACATTTATTTGACTTCCTGGCTAGTCATTATTGCGATAGAACCAAATTCTAAACCTTGGAAATCGCTGATCTTAGCATCGAATGCAAAGGGTTAGTTTATGTACTTAGAAGTTAACTATTTACATAAGTTTTGTAAAATAATGAAACTGCTAATTTAGATCACGAGGTACATAAAACTCACTAGTTTTATGTATCTTTTCTTTTAATATTATCGAGAACAGTTACTCCACTGAGTAACTTCATAATATTATCAAATCCATTATGAAGAGTGTGATTCGAACACGAAACAAGTATGTTTTAAATTACCAAACCTCAAAATTATACATGTGAACAGGTGCAAAAAGCTACTGATGTTCCGATAGTTTCTAAACACTAAGTAAGAATGCAAATAACTCTTGCCAATAAAAAAAAACTAATCAAAAACAATATAACAAGAAATAATTGTAGTATAGAAGCATTGGGAGCCCCTAAGAAAATATTTTATTTTAAATATACCCATAATTAATACTTACACGTTATATACTATTATTAACAAGACATCAATTTACACAAGTCTTTCAAATTATAATTTGAATTGACACAGCTCGTTGTCAGGTGCAATGATTAGAGTAAAAGAATAATTCTTAAAAAATGTGAAAATAGACAAGGGTCAACCTGTTGTCACGGTAGTTTAATGAGGACATTCGTTTTGGAAAATAAAAACTTTGACCTGAGTGATATTTGACATGGTAGAGAAAACCGAGAGAGGGTTAGGATATAATTTAGGTTGAAAAAATTGCTTTAAAGATTGGTTGGAAGGAATGTTACGAACACTAAACTGAAGAATTTAAATAGCTTACAGATATTGCTGGCCAAGTGTGAAGTTCTTATGATATAAATGTTAATAGTTTCATCTTGATTTGTTTCTAGTAGCTTGTCTCTGTAACTCATGCATCCAGTCACGACAACACGAACAAAGTGTCAGGCAACATACATGTTTTATTTTCAAAATAAAACCCTGACTGGAACTTTTTACGTTGTTTTGTCAAAGGTTATGATATCTTTAAGAATAAAAAGTGTTAACAAAACAGAGGGACAGATGTACCTTTGCAAAACTGCCTACCTTCTCTAGTCTGACAGACAAATAAATATAAAATAAAATTATACAATGTCATTAGTCATAGGCATGTAGAAAACCTGCTATGCTAGGCTAGAAAACCTGCTATGCTAGGCTAGAAAACCTGCTATGCTAGGCTAGAAAACCTGCTATGCTAGGCTAGAAAACCTTCTCGAGGTGGATATTTTAAGACGCTCTGTTTCCTCACGTCTCCTTCGACTAAACAGAGGGACAGTAGCGAAAGGGTGATGGATTTACTTAGGCCCACACCTACTTACGGCCAACCCGACGAGAACGGATTTGGGGCTACGATTGTGAAAACACCTTTGTTTCATTTCACCTGAGTTCACCTTGAATGAGACTACACCATCAACATAATTTTATAGATCATATTTCATAGATCATTAACAATTATTATATTTTGATGGCCAGTGTTACAGTTAAAAACCCGTATTGAAGGGGCGTAGTTGTTTTTATTCTAAATACATATATAAAACATTTAAAGTACCTAAGATTGACATTGTGAATTTCTGTACATAGACTGTGATCTGAAATTAACTATTAGTTAGGTATTGAGTTATTTGTTGTAAAATACAAATCAATCAGTTTATTAGACACGATCAGAATTAAGAACATCGGAATCAGTATAAACAGCTTATAGTTATATCCTACCAATATTATAAACGTGAAAGTTTATGGGGACGTATGGATGTAGGGATGTTTGTTTCTCTTACATGCAAAAACTACAGAACCGATTGCGATGAAACTTGGTATGTAGATAGCTGAACACCTGGATTAACACATAGACTACCTTTCAAGCCGATATTTCTACGGCATCGGGACTTACGCAGGTGAAACCGCGGGGCACGGCACGACCAGGCCGAGTGCTTGCTTAATAGTGTCTTTTATTTTAACTCCAAAATCCAGGTGTCCAGCTATCTGCATACCAAGTTTCATTGCAATCGGTTCAGTAGTTTTAGCGTGAAAGAGTAACAAACATCCATCCACCCATCCATCCATTCAAACTTTCACATTAATAACATTAGTCGGATGGGATAAACGGTAGGATTGATCCGTTAGTACAATTTGTTTTGTTTTGTCTTATGAACCTACCTAGGTTATTAACCAATAAAACGTTTCAAACTACAGCAATTTTTATAAAATAACTAATAGGTACTTAAAATAAAGTTGTTCATTCTTTATTATTGTGTATAATTGACAAAAATACTCTCACTCGGTCTAAATTTGGCTAAATTAATTGCATGAAATTGACGTTGTATTAAAAATAAAGTATTACATTACATTTTGAGTCTTACTTTGATAACATAAGAGTAATATTCTAGCAAACATGGCATACGACAAGTTTCTGCAACGCTTATACGGCCAAGGCATGTGATATACATACCAACGTCACTATCCGTCACCTCCACCACCGATTGCGAACACCGTTAGTTTATAAACATTTTCGCGATATTATAAACTGACGAAAAATTTTAAACTTTATTATTTCTCGATAGTTTATAATCTATCAATGTCAAATTGTAAAGTAATACCAAACTGGCATGCATACGTCAGAACGCACCTTGCACTCTGTTTGGTTGACCATTGGTAGTTTTCAATTTATTTATTTCCATTTTTATTTTGTTACTGCACGTAACGTAGTTATTAATATAAAAGATGAATTACGTACCTGATAATAACCATTCATTGTAAATTTTCTTTATTTGACTTATATGTTTGCTTTCTTACTTTATGGACGCCGAACGAACAAACGCCAAGATCGACTAACACAATTTTACGGATGATAGAACCGGACAGATTCTTTCACAATTTGACAATTTGACATTATAAATTGGTTGGTTGCAGTTCACAATTTTTCGTTAGTTTATACTATATGTTCACAATTATACGGTGACATATATACATACTAAAGCTGGCTCTAAAAGTAGTACTTGCAAATATATTATCTAAAATAAAATTGACAACCCTGATGTTCCTTAATCAAGAAACTCTTTGGTGTATGGGGAAGACAATAAAGACCTTCCCTCGTAGTAATAAGGTTTAAAGTTTTTACTTGACAGGCGGTATCGTTGCTAATAATAATTTAGTAGATATTTATAAAGGTGACTTGATTCATAATAAAGGGAGCTAAATTATATACAATTTGTTTAATGCTGTAAGTTACTGTATGCTTACGCTGCTCCTCGCAGCATGCGTACAGGCGCGTATAGGTGAAGATTATTTTTTGCACAAAGATAACTTACTGTTCTGTTTATGCTAAGACAATAATGATACTGACATGCACTCGCCGTTACTAAATTAGTGAACGGTCTGATTGTATCACGATTTAACAAATTCACATTTCAATGGAAAAAAGTTTGTAAATAGTCTATTATGGTACTAGTGTTTTTAAACCACATAACAGCCACGATTCTCGCATCGCCGCAAGAAATCGTCATATGCCAAATGTTTTAACTGTGTTACTTTTAAAAATAATGGCTATTACACATTATACAACTAATATGCGACCATAATGGTGTCCGTGGTCAGATCAATCTAACAAAAACGACCTGACCACGGATTCTCGACCTATGCGACGTACAATTCAGCATACAATCTTTTTTTTAAATAAACAATTTCATTATAACATAATATCGTACTTACTTGAACAATAACAAATATTTTGTTATTATGGCTAATTACATACAGGTACAAAGTGCAGAAATTAATTATTTCAACACTTTAATTTACTAACTCTTACACATACATTTATGGTATTCTTACAAGAAAATGCAGAAGACAATACAAGGAGACTGGAGGTGATAATGTGAATTTTTAATTTAGAAATCATTGAACGAGTTTATATGTATAGAGGGTGTATACATAGCTGAAGATTTAAGACGGTATGCTATGTTTGAAAATATCTGTAAAAGTCAAGGACTCCGGAATGACATGTATTGCTACTTGTATTTTTAGGATGATATAGGCACACAGGGTGTAGATGACAATGGAACACTTACTTAAATCACTGAAAGGGCATGACTCTAGCATGCAGTTACAAAGATATTTTATGCAAAGAAATATCCTTTTAATAGTTATGACCGTTGCATTTCCAGGTACTATTACCTCCTTTCTCTTAAAGGCAAGATGGATGAATTATTCACTCCGTTATTGAGAAAATCCATAAAAACTAACATGCATAATTTTTTAAGTTAGTTTTTATGGATTTTTTCAATAAAGGAATAATATAACTTTTCAGTGATTTAAGTAACTAACGTCATCTCCTGACAATTAAAATTAAACCAACGAGAATCTAAACTGAAGATGGAAAACATAACATTAATAACTAAGCTTCTAAACTACCTAAACACAACAAAAATAAGTTAAAATTAGTTGTTTACATTACTTTTCTGAGCTCAAAACTTTTGTAATAAATTTTGTCTTCAGTTTCATTTCCTTTTTATGTCAGCTTATTGCTTGTTAATCTTAAAATCTTTCATTTTATAAAAATAAAAATGAAAGATATTAGGATTAACAAGCAATAAGCTGTTGCTACAATTAACAAACTTAACAGAAAAATTATTCTTTAATTTTCTACCCTTAAGGCCAGGAGGATTTTCTTTTTTTTTTAATTAGATCAACGATTAAAATCGACCTATACCGTAAAATAAGTGATCAGATCTATATGAATATAATAAAACTGAAATCTTTTTGTTTCATTGTTTGTTTGTTTAAACGCGCTAATATCTGGAAATATCGGTCCGAATTGAATAATTCTTTTTGTATTGGATAGAGTATTGATTGAGGATGGTTATAGGATAATATGTAACATCTCGCTACGACTTTTAGGATCGGTGCAGTGATCACAAACGCAACGTTCATTACACTAAATGAAACAAGATATAGTTGTTGATTTAACACTTCAGTACAATACACTTTTAATTGACTTGCTAGTCTTTTATGAAACCAAATACTGCACTTTGCAGTATGTATTCCTGTATTAACAATGAAACTATGACAGTTATGAAAATTTCACTCAAACTTAAATTTTTTTACAGCGCAATGATAACACCTTTAAATGGAAACATTTCTTACAAAAAGTTTCTGACTTGGCAATAGAGCATACCTTTAAAAGAACAACAAAACATGTTTCTTTAAAAGGAGATCATTATGTTTTAGGAATCGCTTCTTTGTAGTAAACTGTTAATCTATCTTGTCTTCAACATTTCCCTGAACGAATACAATTTAATAAAACATGAAGATCAAAAACTTATCTACTTACGGGCACGTCCACAGCACATCAGGCTGCAGAAATACCTCTTAACAATCTTTGGCTTAGTTTTCTTTGGCGAGGAAGTTGGGACCCTCTGATACCTCGAGGATTGCATTGGGATAACCAACTCCAATACAGAGGCGTCGTCATCTTCGTCTGACGCTGTCAATTCGACTTCGTAAAGAGGTGGTGAAGCACGTTCAGAATCTGAACTGAGCGGAAGAGAAACCTCTTCTCGTGGTGGTTCAACGTACATGCGGCCTACCACGATGTCTTTCATTTTTAAATGAATCATCTGTAAAAATAATAATTTCAAATATAACTATGTGATTTAAAGTTAAATATCAAATACATGTGTCAATATTTGTCACATCTGTAAAGATTGTAAAGTAATTAAAAAACTCAACACGCAAGCCTTGGTGTCGCAGTGTATAATATATATGACTGCCGTGGTGTCCGATAAGCAGTCACGCGTTGCAAACCATACCCCCCATTCCATACCAGCACCAAGTGTGGAAACCCCCACAGTTCATCACGTCGCCGGGGGTAATGGTAAAGTAGTATGTCGAAATCGAACCGACTAAAACTACACGGTGTTCGGTCACAGCTGGGTCTATTGCAGGTGTTCGGATATAACCTAATGAAGAAGTGAGTAAACTAGTAGTCCTATAACCTAATGAAGAAGTGAGTAAACTAGTAGTCCTATCAGAAAATGCACGAAAACGCTTTGTTGGTAAACATTCTACATCGAATTTGGCTGAAGTATAGCTATAACTCCTCCGGGGTAGAGGTATTTACTCTGATAGCCAGTTATCTTAACGCCAATATCATGCTTTCTCTAAAAAACATGTACCAATATTTTTTAAATAAGATGCTAACTTATCCGGACTCCAAAATGAGAATTGTGAAAAAAGTATTTTAAAGTAGTACCACTAAGAGCTTACCTGTCCATTTATACCTGTAACGAGAGGAAGGAGAGAAAGAGCTTAGTTTTACCATTAATGGTATAATTCAAGGTTATAATTTGTGTTTTTATATTATACTAGAGATCGTGTGGTGGTCGAATTTCGACCATGGTTTATTTCATTGGCCAATATTACTTGACCTGTCATTGTATAGACTTTTGTACCATGACAGGTCAAAATATATACTGGACACTCATAGCTGTGTGTACCCGTTTTGCATTTTTTTAACTTTGTAGCAAATATTGTTCAAAAATTTTAGCATTCGTCACTTCTTCTCTGTATAAACTATAAGTGTGCGAAATTTCATACTCCTCCGTCCGCCCAGTTTTCGTAAAAAGGGATCCAAAGTTTTCGCTTCACGTATTAATATATAGATGATAACTTGACACATGTCATACACGGCCGTCTGATCCCAAACTAGGCAGAGCCTGTACTATGGTAACCGGACTGCTGATAAACATACATATTATAGATAAATTACACCCAGACACAGAACAAATAATCATGCTCATTACACAAATATTTGTCCTGGGTGGGAATCGAACCCACGACCTTGGCTTAGCAGTCAGGATGACTACCCACTAGACCAAAAGGCCAGTTAAAAGGGTGCAAGGGCAAAATTTCAAAGTTCATTACAAACCTGATCTTTGTAAAGATGTTCATCACTGTTGTTTCTGCTATCGTCTCCACTGGACTGCAAAGTTTATAAAATATATAAATTAAATTTCTGTATAGAAAGTTGCAATTAAGTTAAGAGATTCGTAGCAGTCCCTATTATTTTTTGTAATCGATGAGATGGCTTATAAGCATACCAGATGCTAAGTTTTAAACTGAATCCTTCCAGTTTCAAGTAAGATACTGGATGATAACTGTACCATGAAAAGGAACGAATAACTTTTTAAGCATTTTGCAGTGAATATAGTAAAGTTGCAAAGAAGAAACGGAAAGTTGCAAGATATGCATCAAACTGCTTCCGCAATCTTTTGACTTATGTAAAATTTTATAGACCACCTTGAAAATACTAAACGTTTCCTCCTCAAAAAGTAAAAAAAAAATGTAAAACAATTTTGTTTTAATTTTCGACCTAAAACTCCCTAGGGGGGAGTGATGACTATAACAGTTTGACAGAATCTGCTAACCTGTCCCAAGCGCCGCATGCGGTCTATAGTATCATCGCTGCTGATGCCGCTGTCCTCGGTCCACTGCTCCAGGTCGAGAACCTCAGGAGCATACTGCTCTAGTTCTCCTGGCCAAATGGCTGCACGATCTCCTACCAGCGCCAGCTTGCCGGGTTTGTATCGAACAACTTTAGAATCAACCTGAAAATCACAACACATATTATAGGCCAGTGGAATTAGATGAAAGAGGGCAATTTTTGGACTTAATTACGCACAGGTGTGGAAATTAACTTATTCGTTTATGGTTCAGGAACATCGTCCTGAAGTTGATCCCATTTTGGAAATGTCTAAATGACGTTGTAATGTGCAAAAATCGCAAAAAAAAATTTTTTGCAATTTGCTCCTACCGTATTTTAATTTCAAATACCTATCGGACTTTATTTAATGTGTATGTTATAGGTAGAAATCTGGTGAGTTTGAGATCGGTTGAATTGAATTTGGTCAATTATTTATTTAAATAATGACAAATTCAAGTCGAAATTAAAAAAAAAATTATTTGTTTTTCATTTCAATAAAAAAGCTCAATTAAACATTATTATTATATTATTATTAATAATTAATTTCAATTGACTGACCACGACTTCTCATTAACCCGAACCAGTTTGCAATCAGTCTACTAAACAATCAATCACCCGAAATGTTGTGGCCAGATCTTAGAATTGACTAATTCATGACGTGCCGAACCATTTTCTGTAATGGTTAAGTGAAAAAAATTAACCCTGACAGACAATCTCACTCCGGCATTATCTAGGGCCAGGGGCGGCGCGGCTTCATAGAGTAAGGTTTAAGGATCGTATTTTCTTTTGATGCCTATGACAATACAACTTATTACTATTGTCTTTGTGATGTGTAAATTCATTTATTCAGAAACAACACTATAGTAGTGTTGTTTCTGAATAAATGAATTTTCGTTAGCTAGTCTTAAGAATCTTATCTTACTAATCTAATCTTACTATCTCTAATATTATAGACGCGAAAGTTTGTGAGGATGGAGATTTTTGTTACTTTTTCAAGCAAAAATGGCTGAACGGATTTGGATATAATATGGCACATATATACATAGTTTATGACCTAGATTAACACATAGGATACTCTTCCGCGGGCAAAAACTAGTCACTACATCACTACATATTATAAAACCAAGTCCCCCGCCGCGTCTGTCTGTCGGTTCGCGATAAACTAAAAAACTATTGAACGGATTTTCATGCGGTTTTCTCCAATAGACAGAGTAAGTTTTTTTTTTATTAAATTGTTAAAAATAATGACGCCTCACTTGTCTAGACTGCGGGTATCGAAATTCTTAATCAACGCATTTTTTTACTATTTATCCAAAAATAAAATACGTGGTAATCCAAAATTTAGGTATTTTGGTTCCTTGACTGGGCTATTGTTCGTAGGCAACACGTCACTCGTATGTGCCGCGGGCATCGCATGTTGTCATATGAATTACTCCCTAATATAAAATATTTGTAGCTTTCTAATTTAAACGAGCAAACCTGAAGTCCAGTTACAACTGTAGACAACTTTAAAAACAAACAATACTTCGTTTTCAATATAGGTTAAGGTTGGATTTAAATGTAAATTTGTATAGAATCAAATAAGTAAAACATGGAGAAAAAACAACTAAAATAAATTTAATACGCAAATGCACAAAAATTACACTACGTTGAGATTAACATATTTTCTGAAGGCTTGGAAGTACGCAGGCTCAACAGGGCACGCCACAATTGTGGCGATAGGACCCATCATGGAGGATTGGCTGGAGAGGCGACATGGAAGCCTCTCCTACCGGTTGACACAGGTGCTCACCGGACACGGCTGCTTCGGTAAGTACCTGTGTCGCATAGGCCGAGAGCCAACGTCTGCGTGCCACCACTGCAGAAGTTGTCACGAGAATACTGCACTCCACACTCTAGTGGAGTGCTTAGTGTGGACGCAACAGCGGTACGACCTCCTGACGGCTATTGGTGTGTGTAGCCTCTCGCTAGAGACCATGGTTCTGTCCATGGTCCAAAGCGAGAGTGCGTGGGATTCCGCCGCCTCGTTTTGCGAGGAGGTGATGTTGGCCAAAGAGGCGGCGGAACGGGAACGGGAGAGGACAAGCACTCTCCCAACCCGCAGAAGACGCACCAGGCGCCGGAGAGCGCTGAATGATCTCCGTCCTCCGTGAGCGCTGGCCTGGGGGTAGCGTGTTGGGCTAACCGTTACCCCAGCAGAAGCAGGCCTGAGACGGTGGCGCGTCGGGTTCCGTGCGCGCCTCTCTTATCTGGAGGGGGGGTAGGGCCCCCCCTATTGCACGGTGTGGTCACCTGGTGATCAGGAGGCCAAAGTCTGCAGGAATTCTCGGAAGCTTCCTTCCTAGGGTATCCCGGGTCCCCTGCCATAGACTCACTCGTGACTGAACACCGTGTGGTTTTAGTCAGTTCGAGTCCGACATACCACTTCACCCTCGGTGAGGTGATGACCCTTGGGGGTTTCCACACGATAAAAAAAAAAAAGTACGCAGGCGCAAAGACAAAGATTATAGGAGCTCTATCGTGACGCTTTTTCGTTTCACCGAATTTCAAATCACAAAGATTCTAAAGAAGTTTCACTTCAAAAATTTCTAAACGGATTTGGATGAAATCTGGCACACAAATGGTTTCTGAACTGGAGTGCTACTTATTATCTTTGCCATGCTAAACGAGACCCACCCTGGTGAATCCGGGGGTAAAAGCTAGTTTATGATAAATTTTATGTTTTAATACTCCAATAATATTTTAAGATTACATTGAATGATTATTTGCTGCTAAAGTGGTATAAAAATGTGCAGAGCTGTCCAAAACTTTGTCTGTTGACCCCATTTATTTCTCTGTATTAATAATGGTGTATTATTAAGTAATAAACAATACAGATATTGTTGCAACCATTTAGGCATATCAATTCGCAGACTTATCATTCACGACGATCTTTTCCAAACCACCTTTATATTTTTAATTCCTTGTAGATTAATTTGTACCAATATCCAATGTTTGATAACACATTTGAGTTCTAACTCCTAGATTAATTTGTCCTATTGTCCAATGTGTGATAACATATTTTAGTTCTAATGTTCTTTATCTAAAATTGACGCGTAGAACCACATTCAGAAACGTAAACATGTTTATGATATTACAATACAATGGAAGCCGATTATTCTAAAAATACGTAACTTACGAGTCGACTGATACGTCAGTCTGCTGAAAACACTCCGCGGAATTTGAATGCAAAATTCTATAAATGGATACAGAAAGGTCAAGTGGAAATAAAACACAAAAAACAAACTTTAGAATTATTCTTTGTGCAGTTGCAAATGTAATAAATGTAATGTCGAAAACAGAAATTTTGTAGAGTTATTGCTGATTTAAAGCCATAACCATGGTTGTTTTTAAAATTAAATATTCAAAATACTCCTTTAAATTACAAAAAGGGTAAAAAAGGTTTCCAGAGTAATCATGTTTTAGTAAAAAAAAAAATTAAATACTTTGCGATTACAAAAGTTTATGCTATTGTAAATTCTAATTTCTAACATTAACGGGAGGGAGTCAAATTTATTTATAATGAAAATGTAATCAGTATAACGGAAATGAAATAGTATTAATTCAGACTAGGTAATAAAGTAACACTTCTGAATATCAGAAGTCGCATTATATTTTGTATCAGGTTCGCAATGCAATAATTAGGGCCCGCAAAATAAGAAGGGAATAAATACTCTAACGATTCGCGTCCGTCGCACTCTAAGCTCAGCTGGAACGTATTCGCGTTGACCGTGTAACCCAACCGTATGTGGCTCTGATGTCTAATCAGAAACGTGGTTTTCCAACCACATCCAAGCATGGAAACAAAAATACCGTATTCAGTGCCACTCGCACAGAATATAGGTCCTGTACATTTCATGTACCTACTTTCTGTGCAAATAAATAAATACCTATTCTATTATATGCTATTCTCGCTATTTTAGCGAGTATTACTAAAGATGCTTTCGTTGTAAAACTAAGAATATTAGCTTCATCCTAAACAGTATTTTAATGAAGCGGCGGTAGCGTAATGGCTAAGGCGTCGGACTTGCGATCAAGTGGTTGCGGGTTCGAACCCCACCCAGTGCACTACCGGCGTGAATCCACTCCTAACACAAGCATTTAGCTTAGCTGGAGGGGTTAAGAAGAATACTAGTGATGTGTAACCCACGTTACTAGTATTCTTTTTAAAAAAAATACTGTTTTTATAAATAGAATAATCTTTACGGTACACCAACGAATATCTCTAGAAGACTAGCATAAATAATTTGCACTTTGGACTGTAAAACAAGAGTCCAGTTCAGAAAATATTCTCTGCAAAGTTTTTTGAGGGGAGAATTGTAGTTCTCTTAAAACTAATGTAATGAAGAACGCCTCAGTATCATTATAAGCTTACCTTTTACATTGACGTAGTTGGACATGAATAAAGAAAAGAAAGACGAACATTTTTTTAATTTTACGGATATATGTTGTAGACATAAACTGACACTAACAACTAATAACTAAATACCGATAACTATTGCAAAAAAAAAAACAAGATGAACAGACAGGTATAGGTAAAGTACAAATTACGTGGCCTGCTGCTAATTTATTATGGTCTACTAGAACTGACTAAAACCACACAGGGTAGCATACTGTGCCTAAAATAGGAGGGGTCCAGGAACAGATTTTATTAAGACATCCGGCGCCTTCTAGTGGCTGCCCGCAGAAGAGCAGAGCCGTTTTAATGACCCTACCCATCAGTAGAAAAAATAAACACCACTACTGGTGTTACAGACACGAGATCTATAGCCGCCGGTACTTGCTTGTCTGATGAAAACTAGTAATCGGCGACTAACGATCTTGTAGCCATGGATTAAGCCAACTTAGTTCTATTAAAAAACGAATAATACTAGGTACATCGCGCCGTGTGAACGAGACAGATATGACTTTACAGACTCTATGTTTTTTCAATTTCATTATACTACGTAATCATCAATATTTTAATTGTATTGTAATATTCAGTTTTCAAAAACACAAACAAGGTTCAAAACACGTTTTTATAAGTAAAAAAAAAATCAGCTTTTATGCCAATTATTTACTCATTGACCATGTTATCTTTCATTTAATTCTGTTTTTATGTCTTCCCCCACTCTTTAAATCTATTCTTAATTCTTTAATATTTCATCTCCATACAATATTCTACTTAATGTAGTTAATGTATTACATGACACACGTCGTCATTATTTGATTTAACTACAAAATGTATACAATATGTCCCATATTTAAATAATACAATCAATATTCTATTAACTACGCACCTAACAATAATTACATATTTCCCGTTAATACCATTATCAAATCAATATGTTGTTAATTAGAACTAAAGATATACATCCTTGGATGGTTTAACTAATTGGAACGGATAGTTGACATGCGTAATGGTTACCAATCATTACTGAAAATATATATATCATTATTACTTCTACCCTAATCGCTTATACGTATGGACAGCTATTAAAGATATTCAACATAATAAGAGACATATTTACCGAAAGATTCCAGTGCTGGGAACAAAGCAACAGATGATCGCACCGGTATCAAAACACCTTGGAGCTCCACGCTACACCAAAGGTAATGCGGATCTACAGCGACCGACAGTTCCCTAGGGGGCGCTCCACACCCCGTTTCCATGGCAACGATACATTGCGCGCGCACCTTCACCCCACGCAAAACGACGTCAAATTTATTTACGAAATTGTCAAACTTTTTCAACGTATCTTGAGATTTTTCTTAGCAAAGTTATTATCCTTTTTTATTGATTTAATAATTGTATATTGATAAATCACGATAAAATGCCGCCCAAAAAGGTGAGTCCATGTTAATTTTAATCAGAATACCATTTCATTAACTTAGTGAACATAAACTTGTTATTATACATGTTTTATTATTATTACGTATTCAACATTTGTGTTTAATTAAGTTTCACATGAAGAATGATTAATTGTTTTCCAGGAGTACTATGTATAATTACTTACTTGATGTTTATTTTTAGATCTGTTATATAAAAGCTACTTTACAACATCGATCAAACATACAATTACAAAATGATACCGAGTCCTTTCCGCTTGTTTATATATTACCTAGATACAAATCACAACTTATACATTGATTTACATATCAAATATTAGTTTAGCCAAGACTAATTTAGTTTGAACTAGGACGGTAGAAATATTCTGAACTCGCGTGTTAGATTGAGCTGTTAAATTTCTTGAAGCCACAGTCTATTATTGTCTTTATTTGACGTGACGAAGGATTTCCATTTTATTAAAGTACAACTAATTTATATGCTAATACTTCAAATAGATAAATCTCACAGATAATGATGTAATATAAAAAGATAACTAGTATTTATATACTTTGCTTGTCCTCGATCTCTATTTAACGCAATCAAAGTCCCTGCTTTGATACCATACGATGATTAAAACTCCTTTAGATATGACAAATTATTATTATAAGAACAGTGTTTGAAAAATATTTTTACAACATTATCATGAGTATAACATAAGATAAAATCATTCAGTTGCTTTTAAAGGTAGGTCTAAAGAGTGCAAAAGGCATAAAACTAAGACCAAAGTGTGTGATTGTAAGGTAGGGGGCGCAGCGATAACCTAAGGCCAACACGTGGTTCTTACGGATCAAGAGGTTTCGGGTACGAACCCGAAGTGACGTGACGTCTTAAATAAAATATTAACAATTACACGTACTGTGGTCACATGGACTCTTTTGACAAGCAATAGCCATAACTCAGATGGGCAGCATTAAAAATATGACTTTAGTTTATTTTATTCAATGGTATCATTTAACGGCATATCAGTAAAGAACCTTAATACCAAAGTGACGGTCTTCGCACTACTTCTGCTGTTTTATAAAATTGGGATCCGCAAAATAGGACTTAGCTAAAAAAGAATGGAGGGACATCCCACCAAAACTATACTTATTGTGGTTTAATAAAAGGTTATTCAAAATTAGGTACCGTAAAGACTCGTTTTAAATATATTTATTTCACAGAAATATGCAGAAGGGTAAGTAATGAACCAATATTAAAAAAAAACACTAAATACAATCAAAACGACTACAATCAGAAATATAATACGGTTCAGTGCGTAAAGGTACATATACTTACTTACAGAATGTACAACACAATTATTTTTTTAAAGATTTTACTAAGCTTTCATTGCCTGGCAGGCACAAAGCCCGAAAGAGGCGAAAAAGAAATTGCCAGAACTCTGGCGAAGTAAGTCCAAGGAAAAATCTCTAGGAATGCTACTACTTAAGAGGTTGAGAGTGAGTAATAGTCCTTAGGACTCAGCATGCGTGTGCAACAATCCCTTGTAAATAAGACCTTCTGTGTTTGTGTCCGTCTTGGCCAATATTGGTTTTGTATGTGTCCTTTTTTCTTCGAAGATTGAACTGTGAAACCATATCGAAGTGTCAACCAAGAAGTATAAACAAAAAGCCGTCCTCTTATAAAAGGGGACTTATGTATATTCAAAAAAATTGAGACTTAATTGCGGTAATATTTCATTTATAAATAACGATACCCTTTTAACTCCGTTTGATTATTACCACCACCACACATTTGTGTGAATCATATAAATAGTTTTCCCAGTGCTCACACATCTCTGCGGTCAAATTATTTGTCCAAGAAACACGATATTCGGCCCAGGCGAAGTATACATAAATGTAAGTGTATCTAGAATATTTTTTAACCTGTATACTGTTACTTAAAATTTTATAGGAATACCAGAATTAAGTCTCTTTACTTCGTGGTGTACGGAACTTCAGTATAACGTCGTACGTTATAATATGCTCATTTTAACATTTGTGTTATGAAGCACACATCACTGCTTCATTTTATGACTTCAATGGAGAATTTATTTGTGTAACAATATTCATTTTGTGTACGTCCATGCACGCTTACTTGTTTGTCAGTCGTTTCCCAAGCTTCGCTATGACCGTGAAGTAAAGTAATTGCAAAGTTGCTATAAACGCTATGGGCAATGCTTAGAATCGTAGCTTAGACAAAAACTGTCATCATTAAAACCTCCACATTGCGTATACCTATTTTAATGTAATAAACTAACTTAACACTTAAAAGAAAATACTCACACATTCTACAGTTAAAAATAATACAACTTCAAATTAAAATTTTTGTCACATTAAATTTGAAGAACTATTAGAACAGACTTGTTCAGATCATTCCAGACTCGTGTACACACCATTTTACCACACTAGTGTGTCGATGGTATAATACCTGTGGACGAGTCTGAAGGAGTTCAGATTTTTTTGACTGAAAACTTTTAAAAATATTTTTTTTTTAAATAAGGTAAAGCTTAAAATTGAAATACCTGTCACGAACTTCTTATCCAGAAACACGTCTTATCGTTATTCAAAATATACCTTTTGAACTGAAATCCACGACTGTACAGTCGAACAGCAAAACCGCCACTAGGGTCTTCTCCCAATTAATATTCCGATCACTATTAAAACTGTTTGTTATCATGATAACGGTTATCAGCAATTCTGTCTCATCGATCGAACATCATCATTTGCCTTCCATCACGCGATACGTAGCGGAAATACAAACAATAAAACTTTATGTTAATAACTGTTTAAATTATCTTTTGTATCGGTTTCTCGACGAATAAAATTATGGGTTTGAATTCGGAACTGGTATTAGAGTAATAATAGAATTTGACGACGTCGTGTCGTTTATGACAGAAATAGACCGACTGTTACGTACCTTGTATAATCTTATACTGATATAGTTTTACTTTTATAGATCGCTAATTTTAGATTTAATAATAAGTACGGCAATTTCATTAATAACAGATGGTCTAGGCTTTAGATTAATCCCACAATATTACTTGATTTTAGTGATATCTGAAGTAATAAGTCTGTTTCTGTATTTCAGTCTGTTGGTTATCTTTTCACGACTATACCTCTAGATCAATAGTAATTTTATTTGTCAAAGAAATACGAGTAGGTAGCCGAGGATATGGAGAAAAAGATTTATAAGTCTAGCTATGTATAGTTTCAAATGATAATCCTTTTATGAACTTGTGAATAATGAATTCAACGATTGAAAATGCGTGGTTGTCACCGATCATTTAAATATTTTTTTAAGCATGTAAAATGGTAAAAAATGGCGCCTCAAGCAATTTCCCGTATTAGGCTTGTTTTGTTTACAACAAATAGGTATATTACATGCGGTTGTGTGTTTTCAAAAATACATAGGTAATAGGTTTACCCGTTATTACGTGAGACTAGAGATCGTATAACGGCATCCTGAATTTCGAAAATACCGGGTATTGGACCAAATGCAGCACTTATAAATACCGATATTCATTTCACAACAATCGAGATATTCGGTATTTTCGGTATTAAGGAAAAATAAAATTCCAATTAGATGGTTAAATTTATGATTGAAATAAATTGTAGATAATTTCTCGAATTTAAACTAAATAGAAACCACGCAAAATATCATTCATACCACGCCTGAAATTCGAACGACAATAACCGTGGACAGCGTGACGTGGACGTGTAACTTTTTACAGGGTAGTGCCATTTCTATAATATATTTTATTCGATAGGGTTAAAGGTAGCCCCGTTTAATTTCGAAAAAAAACCCAAAGGGTATAAAAATAATTTCCTCTGAAACACTATACCTAACCACTAAACTGTCATAAAAAGTATATATGTAATTAGTATTACTAATTTAAGTAAACGTAAAAATAAAAATATCGAAAATACCGGAATACCGGCATTTATATATATTGAATCCAGTACCGAAAATACCGGTCTTTTTTAAATGGAACGGTATTGCGACCTGCCTACCTTTGACCTTGCCTACGTGAGACCAAAAAAATACTCGTAGCGGCCCAAATGAGCCATACACCACTGCCAAAATGGGGCTGACATGTCCTTATTGGATAAATGCCCCAAAAAAAAAAAAATTGATAAAAAAAAAAAAACCACTGCCAAAACCTTTGATGTTCAAGCATGAGCATGTTACAAGAAACGTAGGTATTAGATGATAGCGTTTCGTTTCGTTTTCGTTTACGTAAATTGATTCAGCAAACGCAGTGATTCTGGAAATAGTCGTGGGACGGCCATATCCGAATTCCCGATTTTTAATACATATAAATATGTATATTTTATATATCTTTTCTTTCTTATTATTTTAAATCAGCAAACTTAACATTTCAGGTAAATATAATTTGACTTCAGTATACTACGACCTACTATTTTGACCTTTAATAAATAGAAAGTTACCGGTAACACAGTTCATATTGGAATAACTGCACGTAAAAGAGAGTGGCAATGGATTCAAAGTTTTACCAAGTTAACTACAAATCGCCGTATTTGTTGGTCCAATATTATTATCCTGCATTTTAGACAGCAATATTTTTAATCTGTATTCTAGACAAAACATGTACCACGACACGGTTTCGTGCTTAAAGAAGTTATGCTCAAGGAACGTCACTAGTTTGCATATATACTATCTAGGCGCTTAATCTCTATTCTACTTTCCTCAAAGAACGCTATAAAAATCCTCGTGAACCTACTTCTTCAGAAAATATTAAAACACGTTGACGCAAAAGAAATCTTTTTATATGTATCAAGGCGACATTCTAGCATAATATCTGGTTCTAACCTTTTGACATAGTGACGCTTTGTATTTAACTATAAGTACAATACAAAATTGAGGGAATATTAAATGTATGTATGAAAGAGTTTTCAAGAACGGTATCTCATTACATCGAAACAGCTCACCAAGTAGCTGTTTCGATGTAATGAGATACCGATCCATTTAAGTATTAATAGAATATGTTACAATTATTAACATCAAAAACGGTTAAACGCTTTGACAGCTCTTTTTTAGTTCGAGTCGCCAAGGTGTGGAATGAACTGCCTGCGTCTATTTTTCCAATCAATTATAATCCTGGAACGTTCAAGTGTAGAGTAAATAGGTTTCTCTTTGATAGGCGTGTACCATCTTCGTCTTCATCGTCATTTTCCATCAAGTGAGTTGGAAGACAAACGCCTATGCCATTTCTCAATTTAAAAAAAAAACGAAAACTTATAGTTAAAGAAAAATTGGAAAACTTGTTTGGAATAAACAGGTCGTGCTTTTTTCAAGAAAAATTACATTCGTCACAAAGCGTATGTGATACAAACGAATTATACATTTACATGCCTTTCAATGCCTGGATAAATAGAGCCACAATCGTCCTACTTAACTGGACACAGGCTACGAGAGGAGATAATTGGAAGCTAAGAGCGACAGCATAAAAAATACCAAACTTAAGGTCTCATTTGCAATTTATTTCTGATTTGACTAATATAATTAAAAAAATATAACTACATTTGTAGGAAAAGAAATTTTCTATTTGCAGGTGAGAATAACATTTAACTCGATTTAGTTAGTCAGTTCTACAGATTCATATGAATGAATATTCCATGCTTAACACATTTTACTGTCTGATACAGTTGTCGATAATTCAGTTATAAGTAATACTCCATTGTAGATCACTGAGCTTATACCTACTACATTTAAATTAATTACATTTTTTTTGTAGTCAAATCAGAAACTTAATGTAAAGGCACCCTTAAAAATGATGAAGTATAAAGTCGGAAAAAAACAGTCACAATTAAAAATTATCAGAACTCAGACTTACCGAAATACAAATTATTTTTAAAGAAAATATTCGGATTACAATTGCAACTAGTTAAAGCCAAAAACCAAGAGCTAAATGTAGCGTTAGCGAGCTCAGATAACTGCGAGTACTAATCTACTCTCGCCATTGTCGCAGCACAGGCCTTCGTGAGCCAACCTTGCAGTACTAGCTAATACCAGACACGGAGACTAATTAGAATTTGGTGACACGCCCAGCTTGGGGAGTAATTTATAAACTTTGTACCGACAGCACAAACAGGCAATGCACAATTTGTAGTATTTTTTATTTTTTAAATTATGGCCAGCCATTGCAACATTTTATGATT
This sequence comes from Euplagia quadripunctaria, assembly GCA_963859945.1. Classification (NCBI taxonomy): domain Eukaryota; kingdom Metazoa; phylum Arthropoda; class Insecta; order Lepidoptera; family Erebidae; genus Euplagia; species Euplagia quadripunctaria. Next base: position 8,329,127 of record OY982575.1, on the reverse strand, counting down.
CGTAAATCAGAGACTTAGACAAGCAAGTTCTACAATAGAACGCAGCAAGTACTCTTTATTGTTGCTCAATAAGTATTATAGTAATCTGGTAGGTCATCAGAAATTCTTTACAAAAATTATTTACAGGTAGGTATTAAAAACATCACTTGACTGGCCTGTTGGCCTAGTTGTTAGCGACACTGACTGCTATGCCATAGGTCGTGGGTTCGATTCCCACAAGAGTCTGGGTGTTCTTTGTGTCCGATGTTTGTAGGTTTGTAGTCCCCCGCGACACAGGAGTAATTCCTAATGCAGGAGTTGTCTTTAATGAGAAAAAGAAAACTTCAGGTAAATATAACAACGCCTTATTAATCAATTTAAAATAATGTGCAATGACTAAAAATTTTTTAAAATTCCATATCGTTCCTTTGAAAATTTGACAATTTCCTGATACAAACGATATTTATTGTGGGATAGACCTTCCGATCCTTACGATATTTATTTCCTTACTGACATTACAAATACGAAAGAATTTTTGATGCTTTGTCCCTATTTTAGGCAACAATTATGGACAGTTTATAGATTTGATGTAATATAGGTTTAAATATTATTGTCGGAAAATACAAGGGTCATGTAAAAAATGGATACAGAACACAATTAAGGTTTGTAAACTATATGATAACCGTAAAAAATACAAACAAAAGCTTTCCCTCCGATCGCATACGTAGGTACGTATGTACGAAAGTACGAAAGTTTTTAACTATACTATGTGTCTATCAGTATATTAATAGTGTATAAAAGGTTCTCGTAAACTTCTTGAGTAGGAAGTACTATCAATACTTTCTACATTTGCAACTACATCAGAAAACATCTTCGTGAAAAAAAAAATGATAACTCATTCAGTTGATCAGTAAGTTTTCTGTTACAGTAACTCAAACGGCTCAGATACCTCAAAACCAAACGCTGTTTTTATTGATGTTGTAGTAGTCTTGCTCATTATGAAAAATATTTCATATTTGAAGCCAATTTCAAATTTAAATAAGCTTGACATCGTAAAATCTGTTTATGGGCGATAAAGTAAACAATGTTTAAAGCTGAAGGATTAGATACTTAAACCATTATGATCAAAGCCGGTTCTTAATATTCGTTCTACCACATATTTTCTTACTATTTTTAAGCGAGATACACAGTAGTTATATCTGCATACATATATGCTGTAAATTTTTGTTCGGAATATAACCCAATAAACTATATTCAATATCAATAATATTTTTGGCAACGGAATATAGGGTTTTATATTTTTGAAGTTTTGTTGTGTATGACATAACAAAATAAAGAAATTCAAAATTAAATCTTCAAAATATGATTATTCCATAAAACCAAGGGAAATGCATTTGTGGTTCTTGCGTGAAGAAATTACAGACGTTAACCAAAATTTTTTTGCCGAATCTTTTTGGTTAGCTGTTACTAAAACAGGTACATTAGCAACTGTGACTAGCAATGCAGTTGCTTCGGTATAAGTTCTTCTAATACCTTAGTGTGAACTACTAGCAATAAAAAGAGGTACTGCAGTACTAAAATTAACTTCCTTACTGAAGACAATAATACCAACAACTACACGGGTAGTCACATACATCACATGCTGCATATGTCTTCCGAATCGGAAGATGACTATGACGTAAGTACAATCAACCCAGAACATTCCGAGAATAATAAAAGCCAAACCTTTACACAAATTATTATGAATAAAGATAACATCCAGCATGCTTCGGGCACGCAATGGTTTAATCGTTTGTTTACGCTTGCTTCGCTTAACTAAAAGTGCCTCGAATTATTTATAGTCGAATTACATGATCGTGCCCAGTTAAGACCCTATCAAACAATATGCAAATGTTTCTAGAATATTTACTCGTAAATCCGCTCCGAGTTCCGAAACGCTTAGAAAACTAAGCAGTGTTTCATTTGCTGTCAGACAACGCTTGCGTGTCTGCGTATTTCTTTATTCTGTAATAAGTCAAAATATTTTGAAACAAAATGTTAAAGGCTATGATAAAACGCGCTCTGAACGAAGAAAATGTGATTTTGAACAAAACTTTGCAGTGCTTGGATGTATGTAATACTGTGGCGCAAACATACACTGTGTCATACATATATAAATAGATATGTATATAAAATAGCAATACAAAATTTTCGCAGAAAGATGGGCTGCCGCAAAAGTCTCGTGCCACTCTTGGTGAGGATGAAGCTTTGGAATGGCTCAAACCGCGCCAATTAATAAAACCTGACGAACAAGAAGATGTACCGGAGGCTGTAAGATATTATTGCCACTTTTACTTATTGATACTTTTTTGTCTCTCATCACGAGTACGTCGGTATACTAATATTATGGTTAGGTATGTCAGTGCCTAACATAAGTAGTCTTCAATTGCCCACCATATTTAAAATGCTTATTTGTTTCAATCTGACACTAGTACTATAGCATAAAAATTAATGACATGAATTCTACGTCCATAATTTTTTTTTAAATGTAACGTCAAGTATTCTGCGGCAAAAAAACATTTTGGTTGGTATTTTCGGGCTTTTTTAGGGTACCGTTCCTCGAAAGGAAAAAACTAACCGTCATCACTTTGTTGTCCGTCTGTCTGTCAAGATCCACCATCTCAGGAATCCGTGAAATTTGAACATTTCGCAGCTAAATTTGTTGTTATTTCTGTCAGTCTGTATGTGTCTGTCAGGACCCTTTTCCTCAGAAACCAGTGGAGGCATCAATTTGAAATAAACATTAAATACTTATGGCAGCGGTCCCTTGAAGTTTTAAAAAATCAAGCTTCTAAGTCAAATCAATCAAAAGATACGGCCATTAAGTCTCGGATTTTAACAAATTTTAACATTTCGATAAATAAAAACCTATAGGGTTCCCTTTTATCTAGAACCATGAAATTATGTAAAAAAGCAAGGTTTGATAGCGTAAGTAACGAAAAAAATCCGAAAGATAAAAGATAGTTTTTGTTATTACAAACTTATATTTTGCAATTGGAAAATTGACCTTGTCGTACATCGACGTATGGGAGAGTATTTGTAGAACACAAATAATCGTGTTTAAGTTTTTCTTTCGGAAAAGATGGGCAAAAGTTTTCTAGTATTGTTTCCCGAGATAAGTACGTCCGTAGTAATTTGTTTGCATACGGAACCCTCGATGCGTGAGTCAGACTCGCACTTGTCCGGTTTTTTATTTGTATATGTATATGTTTATAGATTTATTTTATGTTTACAGGAGATAAAGAACATAATAAACAATTTATTGGTTACCACACGTTTGTTGAATTCTTTATCTGTTTACTTAATAGATTAAGATACTGATAAGGAATTCTAAGATCGTAAGTAGTTTCGTGTTTAAACAACAATGACAGAATATTTCCTGGAAGGGAAAAAAATATTTAAAGGGTAGGTATGGACAGGCTACTTGTCAGTTTTTTCTGACCTTAAGGTCCAGTGTGTTTTTCATTATCTGTTTCTTGCTAACCAATTTAAATCGTAGATTTCTATTTTTTCACTCTATAGGGCCTTAGCTTGATTAAGAGCTGTATGTGTTTAATTTAGTAAAAACAAAGTAGTGTCACATATGTACGTTTTTTTTTTTTGGAAGCGGCTTATACAACTTAAATGAATCCACTCCTATAAGTATGAAATTTCTTTTTACAAGATAGATATACGGTTACAACCGACCAAAAAGGCCAACCAATAAACGGGTAAATTGTCTTAGCAGTGAACGGAATCTTTGCTCGGTAAAGACTGTTCCCAATCACGCCAGCATTACTTTAGTAGAGGAACGAAGTATATGACACCTCTCCAACAGGAAAAGAGGGACCTCTGAATAGTGTAGATGGTCAAGATATGGGCACTAATAATTGATGTAGGGAAATTGCACATTAGTACACTTTTAAGTGCGAGAACCTCAATACTGCAATGCTGCATAGTCGTTACGATGTTGTGAACCTTTTTTCCCTTAGAAGACGCTAGGTAAATAGACTAGCCGCTTAATAGAAAAGCTGGTATATCGCCAAAACTAAACAGTCAGTTTTATTAATTTCAAAATAAATAAACTGTACTAACGAATCCATTTCTACAGGATTTAAGCGAAGAAGTCGGACGTATTTTAACAACGATTAATCCCCAATGGGTGTTGGATGAAGTGGCTTACCACTATGGCCGGCACCAGTTTCTGGTAAAGCCAAAACCGACGTTTGGGAAAGCATATCCTCTATTAATCATATCTGGTACGGCTATACGCAAAGACTCTGAAGAAGCTAAAGCTCAAATTAGCGCTGGTTATGGTAAGTAATAATAAATCTCTCTAGGTACTACTACTCAGAGTTATCACTCGTGTTGCCAAAGCTGTAGATTGTACTTATATCTATTAATTAAAGTTATACATATACTCGACAAATCTTTCAACGTTGTTGCAACAAGGTTGTGGAATGCACCACCTATCGAAATAAGAAAAGTTCAATCAATAAACGCATTCAACGCAATGGTGAAAAGTTACTACCTAAACTCATAGCTCCATTAGCAGGTATACTGTAACTAACGGTCAATTATTGTTTTAATGTTTATGTGCTGAATATTGGTAATATAATATTCTCTCAGTATATGATTATTTATATTATTACTTCGATATTTATGTAAGTGTGTATATATATATTGTATGTATATGTATAAATCTAGGTATATGTTTGTTCTATATGTACGTTTATATTTAGTTATGTGTATAATTATATGTAGGCCACCGACAGCTACCACTTATTCCCTCACTAAATCCATCCTAAGATTGTCTGGTAGAGATCGCTCTCATAGCGATAAGACCGCCCATTGTACCTAACACTAACATTAGTATTAAGATCATTTGTAGTTCTATGTATAATGTGTACAATAAAGTACATTATATTCTATTCTAAGTCATGTATGTATTTCGTCCTGCCGCCGCAGTGTCCTTCACCCCTTGATTAAGGACCTTTGTCGGGTCTAAAACTAGTTAATTAGTAGGACATCTCCATAAGTCTGTATATCTTTAATTATTATTGTTATTCCAATAACCTTTGTGTATTTAAATATCAAACTTTAAGTATTTTGCAATCCTTAACTTTATTTGCTTTTGTATAAGTGCTAATTCAGTGTGACTGAACAATGTCATGGAGGCTTTTTGAGCCACAATGTAACTTCTAAAGACGCATTTTATTAGGCCTAACCTTTGTACTGCTAGGTGGGCTGTGCCTACACAACTCAACCTCTACTACGATATTTTACATAAAGCAGCTGCCATCAGTCCTCCACAACCCAAGTACTGGGCGATATCGAAGTGCTGTAGGTAGACCAGGTTGTCGGACTTTTTAGGGCTCCAACTACCCGTAACGAATGCCACAAATGTTCGTGTGGCAACCAGGACCGACGGCTTCACGTGCTCTCCGAGGCACGAAGAGGTCTCAATGTGTTAAGAATGGTCACCCATCCTAAGACTGACCTGGCTAGTCATACTTGACTTTGTAATGTGCTAACCTACTCTGTTACCACTTAGCCACGAGCCCGTCTCAGAATAAAAAATGTATTGCTATCAACAATTTAATAATTTACGGTCAAATTTCAAACTCTAAACGACTTGAAATAAGTGCGGCATGGCATGCTTTTAGGATTCTATAGGAACTGCAACAAGTAAAACCTGAAACTGATGACTTCGACTGCAATTTATTTATAAGGAAAACCCACCAGCCACCTTCAGTTTGTAAACCAACACGATGACCACAGCCGAGGATAAACCTCAACGAATTGCCATAATTATACATATTTTACATTACTACCGAATATTCCCAAGGATGCCCCGTGGCCCCGTTTAGAGGTGAAACGCTAATCGAACTATTATTATATGCCAGCGGAAGATTGTAATTTAAGGCTTTGGAGATACTTGCAACGCCTGGTAAGTATATCTGTCAGGGTGTCACTGTGTAGGGTGTTCGGCTTGGATTCCCTGTCTATGGCAATTCGTTGAGGTTAATGTCCGTGAAAGTGTTTCTTTCTCTGGATCCCGAGATCTTCATCACATCTTCACCAAATTCGCATGGTAACAAAATGGGTTCATATTTGACGGAGACCAGAGGTAACTTACACAAAAAAAAACTACATGAGCGTCAAATTGAGAAAATCCCTTTTTTAAGTTGGGTAAAAATCGATGCGTGATGCAATCAAAATGTAAGTTTCTTACAAACTTTCATCCCCTATTTTAACCCTCCAAGGGATAAATTTCTGAAAAAAAAACGTGACACAGTAAAGTTTTCTTTCTAACCATTAGCTCATACATTAATGTTTTACATTTCTAATTAAATAAAAAAATTGCAAAGTTTAATGCAAACTTTCATCCCCTATTTTGACCCTTTGAGGGATGAATTTGCAAATTCCTTTCTTATAGAACGCCTACATCACCAAATTATTATTACCTGTATACGTAAATAATACTTATTTATTTTTACGAAAAACTGATAATAATAAAATACTACAAAATTCTCAAACATTTTTTCACTTATTATAACCTCATCTATTACGGCACTGTATTTATAATTTATAACCTTTGCGGTTTTGAGTAAAAATATTTTTTTATTACTTTTATTGTGTTTTAAATATTAAATTATTTTTGTCTGTAAAACAATGAGTATTATAGTCTTGCAATATTTTTTTCACAAAATTCTGAAATGTACAGAGTCATAAAATTATACATGTGTATATAGTAGTATAGTTTCTTATAACGCCATCTATTATGAAAGTCTTATAATATTGTAGTTTATGTATGTATGTAAACTAACTGACAGTTGACAGCTTGTTTATCGGTTATTGACGTAAGGGTTCTGGTTGGTGTTTGTAGTCACGTGATAATAGTTTCTATTTAAGCCTTTTTTAATCAATTTTATTAAACTTATTATAGTTTTTATTCACCACAATGAATCATTTAGTTACAACGTAGCATACATTTTTGCAACTAGCTGTCGGCAAGATGAGGGCAAATATTTGAATAAGTATATGAATATGTCTATTTGCATTGAGATACATTTGTTTACTATTAGTAACACTCAGATCACTGAGCCTGCGTGTTTCTATGTATTTACAAAGTCAATGTATCTAAGCATGTATATCCGTATCCTACAGCCCACAATGCAAGCTATGCTAAGTTTGAGTCAAGAAAGCGAAGTGGAATATGTCCGAGAATCTATACTTATATACTTTAACTCTGTTTGTCTATCTTTCTTTTACGTTGGTACGCCTAAAACGATAAACCAATTTCGATGAATTTCGGCATAGAGAGACTTTGACTTTGGGGGTGAAGAAGGGCATGAAAGATAGGCTACTTGAAGTATTAATTCTACGCAGACGAAGTCGTGAGAACTAGCTTGATTTATTATAACTTGACAAAACCTTGGTGTTCTCGAGATGAGAGCATCTTAGGATAATTTGTTGTTTCCTTAATCACTGAAAGATTTTAATCATGTATTTGTATTCCCATTAGGTATGGTCGGATTCGACGACGCCGGGCCTAAAAAGGCCAAGGTGAAGAAGTCTTCCGCCGAGGAAGAGGAAGAAGAAGAGAAAGAGGCTGCTCCTCCTGCCGCAGACGACGCTGGAGGAGAAGGTAAACCATCATATAATTATTCTAATATTGTCAGGGTAGTATGACTGCAAAACCCCAATCTATAGCCAGTTTACTGAGAAGTTTAGTTTCATAATTAACGTAGTAGAAAATATTAAAACACATTACATATTCTTAGAATAAAATTCTAGGATTAATCAAAAATACGAAATAATTAGATTGCTTAATATTAAATTTAATATTTTTTAATAAAGAATACTTGTTTTCGTATGATTTTTATTTATACATTCTGGGATGACCAAAACTTAGTATAATACAATACACACTTTTTTTCGTTTCTTATCGATAAACAAATTGTTATTTTCAGAGGATGTAGCACCTGATGAAGAGAAGCCTGCTGATGAACCAGTAGCAGAAAAAGAAGAGGGTCCTCCACTAGATGTCTTAGAAGCAGCTGAAGAAGTTGTTCCTGAAATAGTCGAAGACGAAGGCGAAATTGACGAAGGACGTAAGTTCTCTCAATAGTACTGAACCTATGTGCTAATCTCTGTTTTTACTAGTAGCAGTAGGGATTCAAATATACTACCAAAGACATCATATTCGCGATTGAAGTCTAACAATATCTATAAATTTACAATTTAAAATACCCCCGTCTCAACAATCCCTTCAATGATTAGAAAAGAGCTGATGATCTTCGAACGGCTGAACAGATTTTCTTGAATTATATCTAAGAACACTCCAGACTAATTTACCTTTCAAACAAAAGAAATATAATCAAAGTCGGTTTATCCGTCCGAGAGCTACGATGCCACAGACAGACACACACACACACACACACACACACACACACACACAAACACGTCAAACTTATAACACCCCGTCGTTTTTGCGTCGGGGGTTAAAAAATATCCAGAGAAAAAAAAACAAACGACAAGACAACCAAATAGAGTCCAAAAACTGAAATTATCTGATTTTCTACATGACTTTTTTTGCTTATTTTCAACTTCCACGAAATTCTCGTCAGGAGGAATGGCGATATTGATCCTCTTTGTGCCATGCTCTTATTGATCTAGCACCAGTAGCAATAGTTTTTGCAGTAATGATAGATCGATCCTAATTCAATGCGGGCCAACCATTTTCGAAGAATTCTAACAAATTGGTTGAATCTTCCCGGCAACAGCCAGCCAATTCGAGTTTACCTAGGTGCTTACACCGCCCAATCCATCCGTATAAACAATAACCCTTTCCTTCCTTTCTCACCTACCTTTCCCTTTGAAAATACTCTTAATTCCCATTTTTTATTCCCAAAGTAACCAGTCAACGACAATAGGCTTTACGCGAATGGGACCAAATCATAATTGTTTGACTGGCAGGAAATGCCTAAGACTGTCCGCATCTGTACTGTAAGCGCATAAAACTTAAATAAATAAAATTTGGGTATTTAATATGCCTCGGTCTACCCCTCCGGGGATATAGGCGTGAGTATGTATGTCTGTATAACGTATTGTCCATTTCAATGATTTTGATTTTTTATGTAAACATTTTCGAATAAATCCGGGCATTCCATCGACATCCTTCGTGTCAAGTGCTTATAGTTTCATTCATATACGCCCATTGTCTTGCAAAATATTACCTTTATCGGTTAATTTTCAAGTTCGGTTTGTCAGTTTTCATTTAATGTCAGTCAGGATTTCATAAAAACCCACTAATATTATAAATGTGAAAGTTTAGGGGGATGGATGAATGGATGGATGGATGGATGTTTGTTACTCTTTCACGCAAAAACTACTGAACCGATTGCGATGAAACTTGGTATGTAGATAGCTGGAGACCTGGATTAACGCATCTTTTTATCCCGATATTCCCACGGGATCGGGACTTACGCGGGTGAAACCGCGGGGCAGTGCTAGTAGATACATAAAATGGTTAGTGCATTACATATTTCATGGGGTCTACACATAAGACCGTGACATTCTGTAACACCTTGCATAAAATTATTGTCATATTTTCTCATACTTCTACCAACTTCCCCATAAATTTAACGCCATTATTTATAGCCACTTAATGGAGTAATTATGTAAAAAATTGCAAGTAATTTGGAATTTTATTTTAAGTTTTACTTCCAAATCTCAATTTATCAAAATCCATTTAGTAAAGGACATCTGAGTTTTACATATTCAAGCAGTTATCCACTGGCATTACTGTACGTGAAGTTAAATCCTACAAATATATATTTTAATTAGCCTATGAACGTATCGTACTCTGGTTACTTACTCAGTTCCTAATCCTACCTATTTTAAATATAATATTCACGAACGACCTAATTAACTTCAAGCGAAAATGTCAGCCAGATGCAATTCTTGTAATCTTTGCAGAGGACACTAATATAGTAATGGGGGAAATAGCAACAAAAACAAATAATTTTCTCGGAAAGATGTGTGATTGGTTTATAGCTTATAACTTAATAACTAACAAAACCAATGTCATTTTATTGAAAAGTACAGCTCGGAACAACGAAAATATTAATTTAGAAATAAATAGTAACAAAATTGTTTCAGTGGACTAAGCTAGATTTTTTAGGTGTAGAAATAGATTCGCACTTGAATTGGAAAGAAGAACTTGATAGAATAGATTCGTCATCGGCTTGTTATGCACTGAGGCGTCTAAGGGATGAATAGGACATAAGTGAGCTTAAAATAATATACTACGCGCTAGTTGAATCTGGGATCAGGGACCACTGTTAATGCTGTGAGAAAATAGCTATGCCTATAATAGTCAAAGAGCGTTTATGATACAAAAGCGTGCCATAAGGACCATAGTTCACATTACGAATCTTGCAGAGAGCACTTTATTAAATTAAATATAATGACAGTGCCCAGTCAATGCATAATAGTTTTATAAAACGACGTAGCAAAACATATAAATCAGCATGAGTCACAAGATGGTCAGATCAGAGAGAAGAGGCGAATGAAGGATGATTCCTAAATTCAATATTGTTAAGGATATTGTGCTATGCATTTAAAAATATTATTTCATAACAAATACTTTTAAAATCAAACTTAAGGCCGTTTTATTGAAAAAGTGTTTTCATTTCATATAAATTCTGATATGGAATCAGAATTTATGTCAAATGAGAGCAATAATAATTAAGATAGTATGATGTTAATTAATGTATTTGATTTATTAAAAAAAAAACGTTTGTGGGGGTGACTTACCCTTCGCTGAAAGGAGGGGAAGAATCGGGCCGGAATGTCGAGCTCACACACGTGGCTTGAATATCTTCTCAAATTTCTTTCTTCGCCGGTTCTTGAGTTGTATCACCGCCAAGACATTTTTATTGTTGACAGGGAACTCTCGCGTGTGGTTTTATATTGGTTTATAGCGATTTAATTCGTATTTTAGGAGCGTATTAGCGGGAATTTCAATGCGTGCGCGTCGACCCTTTTTGCGAGAGAGGAAGCGGAAGGTGTAGGATAGGGTGGGGCGTGTTACGCGTTCGGAAATGTGTAAATGAATGTTTAATGCTTATGTAGTATAACTTTATCCTATAAATGTGTGAATTAAAAGTATGATATAATTATAGCGTAATTGGCGTTTACAGTTTGTTCGTCACCACGTATATTGATGAAATAGAAATCATTTGACATATTAATAATTACGGTTCTCTTGACAATATCATTATACTCGTTTTTTTTTTAATAAGTAATTTGTTAAAGGCGCCTGACTTTACGATATGCATGATAAGGGTTTAATTACATTTTTAAGTTTTATTAGGTACATGTGTTTTATTTTGTTATTTAAAAAAATGTATCTAAGTATAATTTTTATTGTTATTTATTTTAGTTATTGCATGTTGCTATTATAAAATCAAACACAATATAAACTGTTTATACATATCAGTGGTAATGGTATTTAAGGTTTGCGTTTGTTATACAGCAGCTGATATCACGGCCCTGGACACAGCATTAAGTGTCTTGGACATCAAACCGAGAGTGAAGAAATTAGCGAACCAATTCAACTTCTGTGAACGCGCTGCTTTGACGTACAACTTCCCAAGACGAGTTAGTTTCCAACTTCTATTTTAGTCACGTCCTAGTCTTAGTCGAGACGAAATAACTGTTTACTATTTACCCAGCCTGTGTTCCAAACGTGTGCAAACCATGGACCATAATCCTATTTTTCTGCGCTAAGCCGTAATTTATGAAGTGTGGGTCCAAACACACGTCTTCGACTTCGCATTTCTTAAAGCATACAGGGACGAATAAAACATATTTTTAGTAAAAATCTGAAGTACCCTGGGAAAGTACTACTACGTCAATAATGTACAACACTCTAGTTTTGTCTACGTCAAGTCTTTAGTTCAAAATCGAAGATTTATGTACAGTGGACATTAACATTGAAAAATTTACAACGCACTTGTGATTCTTGAGTTGCAGTTGTCCATGGGCGAAAATAGTCACTTACCATCAGGTGACCCGTCTGCTCGTTTGTCCCTATACCATAAAAAAATACATTCAATAGTAACCGTAGAGTCACTCCCGGGCTTTATTATATGGCTTTATAATACATATTCTTACTGAATACCCTTTTCATTGTAGGCTTATTAGGGAAGACAAACAGCGATCATTATTTACATTATGGTGAAGAGTACACTAGCAGTCTTTAATTTTTTTTTGTATTGTTGTTATTCTTACTATTGGAAACATTACCTAGCAATACAGTACAATACAATATTCTTTATTGTACACCATAGAAAAAGGTACAACGTAAAAGAGAAAGTCTTATCGCTATTTGAGATTTCCTAAAGACAACTTTAAGATGGACAAATGCGATGGATTACTGCATAAGTCAGTTTGCAGGTGTACAAACTTAGCTCAATAGCAACTATATGAATGTAAGAGAAAATAGATACATAATAATCATATACATATACTTTAAATACATATATAGGCCAACCAGAAGTGTATATGAAATACCACAAATATACATATACATATATACATACTAACATTAAATAAATATGTAAGCAAGTAAATACTTAGAATAAGCACCGATTTTTTTTACATGCTATTTGGAGGCATTGCGATCTAAAAGAGGCATTATTTTAGGATAATTTTACGGACTAGTGTTCACCCAGAGATAGAGTTTCGACAGTAATTCATTACAATATTATTGATAAATAAAGCTCCATCAAAGGTAGGCAAAAAAAACTGTATCAATTTTTTCATCCAAAACATTAAAACTCGTCAAAAGCTACTAAAGAAAAGAAAATATTGGTTGACAGACATAGGAGAAAAAAAATACTGAACTGTTTCGTCTTTGCCTATTTCATATTGATATACGGCCTATGACCGAAAGGGATAGTTGGCGCTCCTTGGGGGAGGCCTTCATTCAGCAGTGGACGGCGATAGGCTGATGATTGATTGATCGATTGATACAGCGTACACACGCATCCAACCTACTTAATTAATGATTTCCTACAATATTTATCCTAATCGATATAAATCTTTGGCTTCTGTACTCATATTTGTGTGAAAATTATTAGGTAATAGTGCGTGACACTTAATGAGCGATAATATCACTAGGTAAATATTATAAAACAAAGTCCCCCACCGCATCTGTCTGTCTGTCTGTCTGTTCGCGATAAACTGAAAAACTACTAAACGGATTTTCGTGCGGTGTTCACTACTAGACAGAGTGATTCATGGGGAAGGTTTAGGTATATAATTTGTTAAGATTTTGTGTAAATTTATTGTAATATGTTGATGATTGTTTAAGATATCTCTGCTACCCGTGCGAAGCTGGGGCGGGTTGCTATACTTGTATAATTTGGGACATATTACATACTATCTATACCCTCAAGGACACGGATTAGATATTTTAAGATAGATAGAGTACTGAAAATTTCTGGAATCCACCCGATTTATTCAGATTCATCTTAAGTGGGCGTTACTATACTTCTTATAAACATCCGAAAATGTCAATGAGTATTTTTAAATCAGCTGACTAGCACCATCTCTCAAAACAAGGAATAGATCGAAGAATTTAATCAGCTTAGAAGATTTTCGAATGTTGCACTGAGTAGTACATGGCCACTCTGACGTAAGATTCAGTGTAAAAAGTCACTGTAATGTAAATACTCACTGTAAATACCTGCATTTTGATGTTAGCGAATAAATTAGCAATGATGGCTATGGAGGTCTAGCAATTTACGAAAGCATGTTTTTTATATGTGTTAAGTGGTACAGTACCCACCTGTTTAGAAATATGTTTAAAGATTAGCTCTTAGGAAACACAGTATAAAATATTCTAACATCACCAGCAGGGAAATATTTCGTCTTTCAATGGATTCTTTTGTCACTGAATTGTACTTCTAATCTTCTAGTTTGTAAAGTTATTTATAATAATCCTACTAATATAGTAAACGTAAAAGTTTGTGAGGTTGATTGTGAGGATGTTGATTTTTGTTACTCTTTCACACAAAAATTACTGAACCCATTGCGATGAAACTTGGTATGTAGATAACTGAAGACCTGGATTAATACATTGACTACTTTTTATCTCGATATTCCCACTTCATCAGATTTGGCAGATAAACCGTAAAAACCATCTGAGCCTCTTTTTCCAAGATGGCGGCCGTGGGACAAGGGTTGCAACCCCACAAACTTGGATTTAACTTTTTATTAACCCCCTCTTCATATCTAAAAAAATTAAACCTCCGTCCTCTGACAAACGCAACCCCAAATGTAACTTTTCAACGGACCATTGTCTCTGGCAGGTCACCTTGACCGAAATTATAAACTATTTTCTCTAAAGCGAATGCTTTTTTGTAAATAATGCCTTATATTTTACTTGAATGTCTGCTGTATATTAATGCTGTTTGTGTGACTAGCAGTGGTTGCACGATATTGTATACTTTCTAAATTTAAATATACAATATGTTACTTAAAGGTTTTTTATTTTTTTTCTTGCACTAGTTGACATTAAAAAATCTAATGACTTGAGACATTTCTGTTACATAATGAAAAAAATGTTAAAAAAATATTTACGAAATTTGTTGTATTGATTTTATTTAAAAATATTTATCATTGTTTAATCTCTAATAAATAATCTATAACGCATTTACCTCACGACACTATGCTTGTCAAAAGAACCCTGTAAAAGTCATATAAGCAATAAGAAAAAATAGTATTAATCAGAAATTGGTTAACACTTCAACTTAATAACTGATTGTTTGAAACCCTTTACATAACATATTGTATAAATTAACTTATATCTCTATATCTCTATATTTTATATAACAATTTATATTTCTTTACTAATTTACTATGTTATGTTTAACGTTTCCTGCGACGTATGTATAGAGAAAAGTAACTAATTTTATCTTTAATCAAACGTACCTATTACATCAGTTTGTACTTTATGCTTTAAAACATAATAAATTTAAACGCACATTCTCACATGTTTTTTATATTTAGTTAGAGAACTCACTATATAATGTATTTACACGTAAGAACTGAATAATTACTATTTAAACTATCTCTAAAATGTAATTAGTGTAAAAAATATTAAAATAATTTGTTATTCAAATCACTTTTACTCACCTTTGCACCTTGAAGCACTTGTTTATTTACACTTCTTTATAATTACGTACCTAATAAATGGTAGACGAGCACTCGTTACGCACGCTTCTACACAAATAGCATATCATTTTAGATGTGAATAAATCCTTCTGTTGTACAGTCGGTTGATACACAAACCATCCCACCGCCGAGAGCCACTTACGGATCTACGGCTCTGCAGTGCATCATATTCGACTACTATACAGAAGATTATGCCAAGAAAATGAAAGAGAAGGAAGAAGAGAAACCTAAAAGAGTATGAAACTAAACATTTTATCACTTTTAGTATTTATTTCATTTATTCATCAACGTTTCATTTCATCACAAACAAAAATAATTGAACTAGCGCCTTATAATTTAATGTAACTGATTAGGTACATTAAATTATAAGGACGAGTTCGAAACTAATGGAAAATATAAAAGACAAATATAGAGTTTTGGCTACTCTCACATAATAACATGTTTATATGGAAAATACGAATATTAAAAGGGTTCCCAAAATAGACAAATTGTATTTACTAAAATCATATTAGCTTCAAGCTTCTCTGGCTCTGGCTTATGGTCGCAGGGTTATTATACATTCCAGTATACCAGAAAAGTGGACCGATATTTTTTTTTTTCATTTTGCCGATGACTGGCAGCCATATATTTTTATTAAATTAAAATTCACGTAAGCTCATCGGTTGACTACGACGTTGATGGGTATGCGATGGCTTAAATTATGAGACGAAATAAATTAATATTTTTTCGAGAAATTGGAGTGAAACACATATATTATAGCTATCCGCTACGAAAGATACATATTATGTAGGTAGGTACGAATAAAATTGAATACGGAAGAAGTCAATGTAACCAACATAACATGTTAGATATCATGAACATTAATAATTGTTATTTATGGTCAAATAATATTCATAACTAAAATTATCTAAGTACAAGCCATTTACACGTAGATATCTCAAAGGTAAACTTCTAAGATGATATCATTGCTGGTAAATATTTGTTACTGTTGATATGATAATTAGAATATTTTGTCTTCTACTTATTTGAATTATCACATATGCCTGTTGTGAATAGGTAATAGACTTACATAATGATACTTATTTCTTCATAAAAGGATTTCCCGGTGGTCCTTAGTAGTTTGGAGAAAATAAATATGATGATCTGAGATATATAAATAGAGAATCGATGCCTTGGAGTTAAAAAATACAGTTTTGGATTGATGTAAAACACGATTCGATCGACACGGTATGAACGAATCTATTAATCGAAAACTGAATATATTTTTTTTAATTTCATAATTTAAAATAAAACATTTGAAATGATGGTATTCTACAGGGGACATTCTAGTTTAACCCATTCTTACCAATACCTCTTACAATACCTCCAGGCGAAGAAAAAAGAAACCAAGCATGAGAAAACAGCTCAGCAGATCCATGATGAGAATCTGGCACAACGTATCAGGGAAGCCTGGTCTATCCTCGAGAGGCTCGTTAACCAGAACATCTATGATGATATCGGTAAATTACAACTATACGGGATTATGTACTTAAAATTCGTGTAATTCTTTCAAACTATTTGCCTGCTTCTGATAGCTAAGTTTTAGATCAATGTTTTGTCAGATTCCTTAATCTTTTATTCGCAGTCATACTGTGTAATAAAATCGATCAATAACTTTTTCTCCACTGTTTTTCAAGTGATTTTCTTTTTTTTTTGTTAAATAAGTTATTGATAAGCTTTAGTGCTATCAAAAAAAAAATCGTACCTTCGACGTATTCATTGAGTGAGTCACACATATAGATAGTTAAGTTAGAATTTCTTCACTTTTTCTACATTTTCTTTAGAATGAAAGTAAAGCGCACGCCACAGGCTCATTATTTATCAGATAGGTACGGCTCGAAGACATTCACTTATTTCTTACGTAAACTCTAAAAGTAGTACTTCCAGTTTTAACTCATTCTTCGTGTTGATAACCAGCTCAAGATTACCGTTACTGGGATGATCCATCAGACGAGTTCCGTGAAGGTATGGGGTCATTGCTGCCGCTGTGGAAGTTTCAATTTGACCCCATGTCAAAACACTCTGTCTGCGACGTGCAATGGAACACACACTACCAGGACCTTTTCGCCGTTGCATACGGCTCTTGTAAGTGGTACTGCTATTTAGAAATCAGATTTTATATTGCCAGGATAATTGTCGATCGTGGCTTTTAAAGTTAAGTTTTGTCATGGTTCAACTAGCCCTTAATACAATGGTTCCGCTACTTGCCTCTGTCATCAGACTATAGCGGACGGATAGCTCTTCCCATCGTCGGTAACATCGATCGCTACGGATGTTTAATGTGATCTTATTGCGTTTGGTGCAATCTTGAAAGCGCAAGATAGTATACCATATGGACCTTTTTGCGTCTGCAAACTTCTAGTAGAATAGCATAGCGTAAGCGAGTACGTTTCATGCGATGCACATGCCCAAGACACCTTAGACGTCTCTGTTTGATGGCCACGCAGCCCTGATGCTAGGTAGATACACCGCGAGATCTTGTATCTATACACACTCGGAACACTTTTGCGCTATTTACCCCATCTTCCTTTCTGAAGGTCTCTGCATGACTGAACTCAACCATACAGTAGTAATATTAGCCTGCAGTTATCTGTAAGGCTGTTTGTCTATCTTCTTAAAAAAATATAGAAAGTGCTGAACATATACACCATAATATGTTTATCTTGAAACTAAAGTAGCTCTCACGCAACACATTCACTAAATACAAATATGTAGGTACGTACCAAATAATAATAGGGGACAAATTGACACTGATCTTAAAACAGAAACCAAACTCAAGTATGAATTGTAAACCATCGTGTACATATAGGGGTGACAAAAACGGTCAGTGAATAACCCGATTCAATAGCACTTGACATTTAAGTGTGTGAGTGGCCAATCAATGTCGAAGGTTGAACTATGATACATCAACGTTCATCAAATCTAAAAAACAGTATAGTGGGAACCCTAATGTATGCATTAGGGTTCCCACTATACTGTTTTTAACTTCGATGATATTTTCGTTTACTCCGAAACCTCGCTGTCTCATTGGAGCAGTGCGTTTAGTTGGCCTACCCATATTATATTTAAACAAAATACATCTACTTTCCACTAAAAAGCACATTAAAGTCGGTGATGCTTTTTTTAAAAGATAATGGCTTTTTATTTGTAGTAATGCAAACTGATCTTGGACGTAAATTTTGACCTACTTCTAACTGTCGTATCGAAATGAAACTGTATGTAAATGTAGTTCGCATGATAATGTGTGGTGTAATTTGGCATCTTGGAGTATGATGATGATCTGATGATAGAGTCAGGAGATGGATAGTGAAACTCTTTAGTGGCTACTAGTAAACCCTTCGAGTTTAGGCTCGTGTGATTGGTTTCGATGAGTTCAATATATTGCACTTGTGTGAGGGATGATGGAGCCAAGAGGTGAAGAGGTGGTTCGATATTAAAGAGTGTTTTTGTTTTTCTAAGCTCTAATTTATTTCAACGTAATTGATTATCTTATTACTTTAAACGAGTAATTCTAGTTCGTAGTATTCTATTTCGGGTATCTCGGAAACGGCTCTAACGATTTTTATGAAATTTTGTATACAGATACATTTTTGCATTTTAAGTTCAACTGTATAGTTGTATTGCCTGTAAAAACGCAATTTTACAAAAAACCACCGAGCGAAGCAGGTCTCCCAGGTACCTAAAGTAATACTAGCACAAAATAAATATAGTTCTTATCCGTATATCCGTATTTAAAAGGTTTCTTTAACCTGCGTATGTGTTGAGGAAAGTTTCTTCTGTTATAACTGAATAATCGTAGTTATACGTACAATATATAGCCACAGTGTGTGCGCGACACTATAATGATTGGCAAAGCTTCCATTTGATTGACGCCTCAATGGCATGCAGCGCGGACATCACATCATACTACAGGCGCTTGTTAATTGTTTGGTAAGTATTTAATTTACGCTTAACACACTGGGTGTTGAACGAGTGATGGAATGGGTATAAAGCCCCTCTGACAAAAAGGAAGGATCCGCCGACCAGGCGAGTTGATCATGCCTGGCTCACTAAGGCCCAGCGGTTAATGTTGGAAAGTTCTATAGCTATATATAATCAGGGTAAGAAATTTATTGCGCAATGCAGTACTGGTAGTTACTACGTAGTACGGCATGTCTTTATTTTTTGCATAGGTATGCCGGGCAGAACGTAAATTAAACCATGAGAACGGATAAAGATTTATCTACAATACTATTTCTCAATTGACTAGTAATAAAGGTAATCATCTAATCCACTCGTACGTGTTAAATTCAATTGTAGTGAGGTTCCTGAACATTTGCCCACAGTTATCTTGTTAGGTACTGACTTTAGCCTTTGATTTGGAACGAGTTCGAGTGATGTAGGATAGAGTTTTTTTTATTATAGCTCAATTAGATGCATAATGTGATGTAATAACAATCTGTAAGATTTAACTTTAATGTGGTTGTTTTCGACTTCGACTTCGATTCCACGGTCATAACTTTTAAAGGGTCATTTTTTTTTCTTTTTTTAACTACATGCTAGACTCTTGCTCTTTTAGTGATTTAAGTGAAGTAAGTGTGATCTCAGGGTTTTATTGATTGTAACTGCGTCGAGATGTTCACATACTTTCATTACTCTATTCGTTTTTTCACAATTCTAACTTTCCTTCATATCTGCGTCAGCGCTTCGAGTACCTCGTTCCCAGGAGCAAACCTTGTCGCCTCTCATCTTCTCTTTTGCTTCGAATTCCTCCTCATAATTCTACTCGATATGATAAGTCTTTCACTATTACTGCGCTACAGCAGTGGAATTTCCCTCCCCATTCTATCCGCGAGAGCCCTTCTCTGACTGTTTTTAGGCAAAGAACCAAGGTTTTTTTCCTCACTCAGAAATAAATCAGACTGTTAACTTGTATATATGTATGTTTAACATATTATTTATAGTGAATATGTGTAAATTTATGTAAGTTTATATTGCGTATGTATATTTGTTATTCTGTAAGTATACAGTATGTATTTATAGTTTAGCTATACCTTCCTCAAGAACTGAGCTATCATATACAAAAAGAAAAGTTTATTTCCCCTTGTCTGTCACATAATCTATAAAGGAATCGATTCTCAAAATTAGTACATAAGTTTTAATCGAATAATTATCGTTGAATCGCCGTGCGGTGTTCTTGTTTTGCATCACTAGTGCACGTGTCGGGTTAATAGATTTTCAAAACATGGCACGCTTAGTTTTAATACATCTCGCAATACTTGAATTATATATTTATATCTTTGATAATAGCTTATGTTTTCTTACAGTGGACTTCACAAACCAGCAAAAGAACGGTTGTTTATGTATGTACAGCATCAAGAATCCCGCGTACCCTGAATATGCTGTCATCACCGAGTCTCCAGTAATATGCCTCGACGTATACAAGGAAATACCTTACCTTTTTTGTGTTGGTATGACATATCCATCCATATATAGGTACTTAATATTTGAGAATCGCGTACTACAAGTAAACAAAGTATGCTATTGTCATCTTCCGCTGAGCCATTAAAAACCCCGCATTGAACAAGTATAACTATTGAAAAACACAAAAAACCCAACTGCGTGAAAAATTGTAGGTAAACTAACTCAAACTTAATAAATGAACTGAAAAAAATAGTTTTCGTAATTTTAGTATACCCAGTGTCACACTCACAATTAAGACGACTCTAAAGACGCCTCCTAAGCTAAAATCCATCAAGCCGTTAAATAATAATAATATGAAAAATAACGATACCAATAGCATTTGTTTGTTAGCACACATTTCTATTACACATTCAGACATTTTTACATCATTAGTAGCCCATCCCTTCGCAATAATCTCTAATCTAAATAAGTTCTATTAAAATATTACTTAAGATTAATGTTATCGTTAGTTTCCTTGTCTTATGATTACAGGACTGTATGATGGGAACGTTTGCGTGTACAATGCACAGTTGACACTACAAGCGTCATACCAATACAAATCGGATTCCGTTAGAGATAAACACAGCAACATCGTGTGGGAGGTACGAATCCCAGATCTATACTATGGAGAAGAGTCACGACACAATTTCAAATTGTTTAAATAACCACGCAATCTCATAAACTCAAATCTACGTAATAGAGCTTACAATCTATCGTGCGCTATGTAAAAGTAGTAAATTTTTGCTTGTGAGTAAATTCTTTGTTGCTGTCGTGGTAATTGCGAATAAAAAGTGAAAATATTTGACTGGCTTGTTGGTCTGGTGGTTACTGATCCTGACTTTTGCTTTTTAGTTCTTTTCGTCGGTTTAATTTTTTGTTAAAAAGATTTTTATTTGATGATTTTTTTTCATCATCAGCTCAGCTACATGAGGTGATGATTTTTGAACACAAATACCTGATAAAGTAATGAAAAGTAAACAGAAACACTATTCGTTCCTACAATTTTCGAAGGTTTCTCTCAATTTTATCAGGATCCCATCATCAGATCCTGACTTCCTTGATATGGGACCACCCTTGAGGTATACCCTATCTAACAAAAAAAGAATAATCAAAATCGGTTCATAAATAACTCAGAGAGGGCTGAACAAACCTAAAATAAAAAACATATATACATATATATATACGATCGAATTGAGAACCTCCTTTTTTTGTCTGTTAAAAAAACTATTATTTAGCAATATTTCTTCGAAGCAATGAGGTAATACTCAAAATTCATCAGCTGATTATTACCTACATAAGATCTTAATAAAACGTTGTATTCTAAAGATCCGCTGGGGTCCCCGCCTAATAGACGGAGAGGCGTCGTTCTTCTCGATATCTGGGGATGGTCGCGTGGTGCAGTGGGCTGTGATGCCAGGTGAACTGCAAGCTACTACTATTATCACGCTATCTTCCAACGCACCGCCTATATCTGGACCTGATGGAACCATGCTGACCGTTAACAGTAAGTATATTTATGCCGCGTTCCAATAAACAAAAAACGATTCTTTTTGCTTACGGATGGTAAAATTTTCATTGAAAATTCAACGAAATTTTACCGTCCGTAAGCAAAACGAATCGTTTCTTGTTTATTGGAACGCGGCATTAGTGTTTATAGGTCGTTCGTATCGTATAGCTTGTGCTATATCTGATTGTTCAGATCAGTATTACTCTCCAGACTTTCCTCGCGTGCTATCCGTAATGCGACATTAGCGTTATTATATTGCAATTAGGTTGGGTAGCCCTCTACCAATAGGTAGGCCTATTGGTAGAGGGCTCTGTTTCCGCATTTAGACTCATAGACGGTCCCTTATGCGTACAGATAAGGCTGGTTAGTTGAGCCAGCCTAGCTCCTTCTAGAAGGGCTCTTAGAAAACACTTCGCAGGAACAGGAGCTATATATTAACATTACCACGTGAGTGGAGATGCCATCGAATGCCTAGTGCGAGTTTTAAGTATTTATTGGTACTCGGGTAAAACGGTCATTCATTTACGTGCACGTTTACTGCAGATACTGCTCCATTTGTTGTATTAAAATAGTATTGAACGGTAATGAATACGTAAAGAGACTCTCAGCACGCACGCAGTTGAAGAAGTTCTCGTACAACCAAATACGACCATTTATACCGAATATTTTCAAGTAAATCGGAACTTTGCCATACTCCATTCCAAATAAAATCATTTCCTTCCGATTATAAATTTACATAATTAAAATTTGTACGGAACAAATAAATAATAGGCGCGACTTGATCCAAGATATATGGTTTGAGTTGGGTGTTCTTTGTGTCCGTTGATTGAATGTTTGTGAAGCCCCCCGCGACACAGGAATATTCCTAATGCGGGAGTTACCTTTTTAAAAATAAAAGCAACAAAATTGGTATTGGTATTATCATCACGGCCAATTTTTTTATATTATGTACCTATACTTTTATATGTGTACAAGAATCTTATTCGTTTTAAGTCCGCTTCGTTCCACCGGTTTTTTACCTAATACACAATCAGAACGAACAACTCTAGTCAAAGTTAAAACCTTAACCAAGTGATACATTGCTGGTGGTTTTCTATCAGGCGGCGAGACCGACCTGCTCTGGATGGATTGACAAACAGTATTTGAGTAGGCTTAGGTGATGAAAAACTTTGGATATTTTTAGAATCTTTAGTTATTCACCGTCATTATTTTGGTTACATTTCAGAGTAACCTACCAACCTTCGTTACTTTCGTTAATGAGCGTACAAAAAGGCCGGATGACTTGACGTTATCATTTTCTAGCCAGGGGCGGCCTTAGGCATTGCGAAACCCCGGGCGATAGATCTTTGCGAGGCCCCGGGCGATAGATCTTTGCGAAGGCCTATTGTCCTTTGAGGAATTTATGTGAATTGAACCTATATTTAATGCTAATGCTTAATGAAAAATGCAACAAAAAACTTTTGTCAATTTCCTTCACTTTTCTATGGAACGGTATTCACTAACCAACTGACGATCTATTTTATTTTCCGCTAAATCTTTCAAAGCATCACATATATCGCTTAGTTGATATTTAACGGCCTATCGACTCTACCCAGAATTCCCACGTACTTTCAGATAGCAGTTTTGACTTGAGCCAGCAAAGAGATTTTTCTCCGCGGGTGGTTGTGCGAGGGCGCGAGGCCCCTGCAAGAGCGAGGCCCCGGGCGGTTGCCCTGCTTGCCACCCCCTAAGGCCGCCACTGCTTCTAGCCCTTATGTAAACTTGCTTATAGGACTTAGATTCACTTCTTTTATATTTGTATAGACATGTGGCTTCTATCTCAGGTTGCGGAAGCTGCATGTGCTTCCACCCAGAAAATCCAGAGCTGTTTCTTGTTGGGACGGAAGACGGAATGATCCACACATGCTCCCTCAAGTACAACAGGAACTACGTGCGATCTGTGCAAGGACACCACATGCCCGTCTACAGAATCCATTATAACTACTTTAATAACAGTATCTACGCGTCATGCTCCGGAGACTGGAGAGTCAAGATATGGGAAGATGGACGGGAGTTAGTATTACGTTGAAACTAAAAGCTTTTGGTTTTAAAACGGATAGAAATAGAACAGGTTAAACATGATATTAGCAACTACGTTGTAAACAGTGAAAGACATTAATTAAACAACCATAAAAGAGAAGAGCTGATTAACATTGGCATCTCACTGTGGGGCTTTGAGTTCCATCCCTAGTCGATCTCTGACGTTTACTTGCGCATTATAAATTAAGTATCACTTGCTTTAAGGAAAACGTACATACTTAAGAGCCTTCGATAATATTTTCGTCGGTGTCTTGAAATCTACCATATCGCGCTAAGCCTGATGGACCATTGCCCATCATGCTGGCTTAGTGCAAAGGTCATTACCTAGCCACCCCTCTCTCTTAAAAGTGATAGGAGACTTTAGTGAAAACGCTTATCATGTACATATGTACATTTGCTTCTTCAGCGAGCCATTGTTCATGTTCGAGTTGGGTTCGCCAGTGGGTGACGTAAAATGGGCTCCGTACTCCAGCACCGTTTTCGCAGCGTGCACTTCAGATGGCAAGGTAACTGTAGTGACAGTTTTAGTACAACTTAAAGTAATTCTTTTGTTTATAACTACTACTGTCTGTCTGTCTGGCTGACTGACTTACTGTCGTTTAAAGATTTTTATTTCGAAACTTGTTGTATTATGGATTTACCATTTTGAATTTAGACAGTGTGAATTTTGATTCCTGTTCTTCAAACCACGTAGGTAATCCGTAAAATTAATTACGTCCGTGACCGTAAGTATGAAAACTGTGATTAAAATCTCATAGGTACTATAATTATGTACCTACTAGCAGCGCCCGGCGGTTTCACCGGGTATGTCCCGATCCCGTGGGAATATCGGGATAAAAAGTAGGCTATATGTTAATCCAGGTTTCCAGCTATCTACATACTAAGTTTCATCGCAATCCGTTCCGTGGTTTTGGCGTGAAAGAGTAACGAAACATCCATACATTCATACATCCATACATCCTCACAAACTTTTACGTTTATAATATTAGTAGGATTAGTAGGTTATAGGCAATTCAGATAACTTGAACATGAAAATTGAAGATAGGTACATCTTTATTTTCGCCAAATGGACAGTAGGTAACTAGGAATCACGTTAAAAAGATAAAAGATTAGGGACTATACAAACTATATAGTCCCTAATTCTATAGTCTACAGTATTCTGATTTGTTACAAAACTGGGTTCCGTCACACGTTTTTCTATGATTTAGTTTAAGGGTACCTAATTACCTAATATGTAATCATGTTCATTTTAAAGTAACCTTCATTTGATTATATGTTATAAAGCGACTAAAATTAAGTGTTTATTCGTAACAATAAAATTCACACTCCATTTGTCTCAACTCAAAACTTCTAAGTAAACATTTTGTTATTCACAAATTATATAAATACCTACTTGTTGGACGTTGTCGGTTGCTCTCTTGTCAATAGAATGTAATGAGTGGGTGCTTATTCAATATCCATACTCCTTTATTTATCTTTTACTTTATTTAAACACGCTTGCATTAAATTATTCTTGAACCCTAGCTTTTGATTTAAAATGTAAACCTATTCGGTAAACTGAGGTCTGAGATATAGATCAAGAAACTATATAATCATAAATTTAAAATACCCCCGACTCGAAAATCCCTTTAACGATTACAAAAGAGCTGATGGTCTTCGAACGGCTGAACAGATTTTCTTGAATTATACTTAAGAAAGAACACTCTCGATCAAGTCACCTTTCAAACAAAACAGAACCGCACTCAAATCGGTTCATCCGTTTGGGAGCTACGATGCCACAGACAGACACACAGATACACAGATTAAAGAGACACAAAGATACACAGACACGTCAAACTTATAACACCCCTCTTTTTGCGTCCAAGGTTAAAAACGACGTAATATTATGTTTTTACACGTGATCGAAACGGCCAAATTTTGATAGATCACCTCGGACTTTTAATTATTTTTTACAAAGACTTCTTTTTCTACAGCCCCCATTTGTACCTATCTTCTAAGTTTATCCATGTAATGGTTGCCTGGAAGAGAATCGCAAATTGCGATAAGTTTACCAATTGTACAAAACATTAGTTAATATTGTATGCTATTGTTTCGTGTTCTGTAAAGAGTAGATACATGTACCTGTCTAAGGCTCTTTTTGAAGAACGACAATCTTCAGGCAAAGCCCTTTACAGGAAGGTTTTCGAATGTATGTATGTGTGTGTCAAGATCCCTTTTTCTGTCTAGGTTTACGTATTCGATTTAAACGTGGATAAGTACAGGCCGATTTGCGTGCAAGCCGTGGTCTCCAAGAAAACCAAGAAGTTGACCCGATTGGACTTCAACGAGCGATTACCGGTCATCGTCTGCGGAGATACTAAGTATGTAACTATATATAATTTGTATACCTAAATGTAAACCTATATTACCTACGCAAACACTACCGGTGAATTTAATTTTCAATATGGTTACCGGTTCTTTATAATAGATACCTATTGTTTATTTAACAAGCTTTTGTGATTGATGATTTTAAACTAAGTATTTTCAAGTCTTTTTTATATTTTTATAGACTTAACTTTATTAAAAAAAATAGTAAAATAAAATGACATTAACTTTGGTAGATATTTCCAAGATAAATGTGTAGGTACCTACATTCGTAGAAACAGCTATCGACATAATTGTATACCGTTAAGATGTTTCTGTCGTAACGGCTAATTTAATATCACTAGATTAACCTTCTTATTGATTCCACCAATGGCCATTATCTCTTAGTTATAATTTTATTTAAAGTTATTGAATGGAACTGATCAATATCAACAATAATATTCTGATCATATCATCCGTCACATTAGTTTTTTTATGTTTTATCCTATAATAAATAATCACTTATCTAATTCAATTATTTAATTATTTAAAAGTTAACATTATTATGTGTAGTTGTTCTTGTCTAATAACCTTGTTGTGGCAACTAATTGGGTATTTCGTCACCAAACACGTAGCCTCCATAGCTCAGGGGTTAGAGCACTGGTCTTGTAAACCAGGGGTCGAGAGTTCAAATCTCTCTGGGGGCATTCACTGATGTTACTTTTTATGCCATTTTATAAATCTTAACATATTTTTTATTGATATTTTACTTTATTTTATTTATTATTTCAGAGGCACGTGTCATGTATTAAAATTATCACCGAATTTAAGAGTTATGTGTAAACCGCCCAAAAAAGCAAAAGAAGTTATTGAACAGAAAACACTTCAGGTAAGTAATATATATTGTTTTAATATTATTTATATTTAATAAAGTAAAAGGTTAATACTGATTTTAAAACAATAGTTACGAATATTTACCAACATAAATGTAAAACTTGTATCCACCTATATGTCCGCATTTTCCAGCGAAAGGGTAGGCAGAAATGTATGACATGTACATTTCACCCTTTTAACTTAAGTCTCCTGTAGGTAATGATCCTAGTGCCAACACATATCCTTCCTAAAATAACAATCAAATGGGCATTACGGGCAGTATAGAGAGTACCTTAATCAATGTTTTATATTTCAGATAATGAAGCTTGACAAACTCATAAGCTTAGTGCGTGACCCTCCTTTCCAAACT
Source organism: Euplagia quadripunctaria (assembly GCA_963859945.1). NCBI lineage: Eukaryota > Metazoa > Arthropoda > Insecta > Lepidoptera > Erebidae > Euplagia > Euplagia quadripunctaria. The sequence continues at coordinate 8,301,225 of OY982575.1, read as the reverse complement.
GGCGTAGTAGACGAAAAGTTTGATGACGATTAGGCCACATAAGAAGAAATGCTTTACTTCTGTTATTATTAAATAGCTTAATATAAATTTAAATAAAACACATGTATACTCATTACTGTATAATTAATCTAACAAAGCTTTCAAATTATAACTTAACCTAATACAATTGAAGGGCGCCTAGAGAGAAGGCACGAAATGCCGATGTTGATAAACTCTAAAAACAAAACATTCCATTTAAAATGGTCGCTTTTGAAGACTATGCTAACTTTAGACTAGAACATTGCGGAATCTTAAACAACATTATCTCTAAATCCAGGAGTGTGACACCTTTGCCGCTTCCAATGTCAGTTTTAACAATAACCTTGCCAAATTCAAGTCACTTTGCTACCCCTGCTTCTTATAATTATGCACAAAAACAAATTCAAATATAGAATTATAATTATTACTTGATTGTTATTCTACTGACTAGTTTGTATTCAGAATGTGTTATTGCACGTTTGAGTCGACTAGAAAAATACAGTGTAAAAATACATTATTATAATAACTACTGCAAATGCTTAATGAATTACATATTCAGTGAAAACTCAAAAGGCTCTTAAGAGTGGTTATTGAGCCAAAAAAAAGTATAATCCTATCGTATCATATAGACTATATAATTATATATAATCATATAGACCTTAAAATACATAGAACATGCAGGTAAATTATTTTATTTTCTAAAAATAATCCTTAATACATATTTAATTTTAAGCGTAACGTAACGAAAAGCGTAACAACTTCACTCAAAGTTAATGATATTTTACACCAAGATCCATCGCTACATATTTTTGTGGATTCTTCTTCTTAATTGTTTACCACTTGCTCAGGCGATAAATTTGAAAAAAAAATCAACTTGGAAAAAATAAATATAAATTAGACCTATAACTTTCTAGTAGGTAGCCTAATTAAGTGCGCTTAGGTCGGTTAGGTTTTTGAAAAGGAATGAGGGTTTCAGTTTCACGAATTAAAAAATTGGATTTTTAAAAGTTTTAACTAAAGTCACCCTACCCGCAAATGAGCGAAATATGCAGTACTTTCAATTAAAACATTGAAACTGTACCAGTCGACAGCTAAAATAATGTTTTTTTAAAACAAGATACTAACGTTAGGTATCAAACGATTACGTGAGAGGTGTAGACCGTAACATATTTTTCAATTATTTCTATGAATTAAACATTTATTCGCTATTGCGAAAATTGCTAGAGAATGCTGCTTTAAGCATAATATATGAATTTATGGTTCATAATCCAAAGCGTGAGCTTTGGATTATGAACCATATTTAACTTTTTATTTAGCCATATTTAAGAACAGATTACAAAAATATAAAAAAATTACATAGACTTCAATATAGGTACATTCTAATTCTAACGGTCTTTCTTATAAATACTAACCGACATGTTTCTGTCAAGATCACGAGTTTTATTCAGCGAAACTGACAGGTAATTACAAATTGGATTAAAATAGTGTTCGTGACCACTTTCTAGACAAGCGCAATAGTGAAAATGTGATGAAACTCAATTCAACAAACCCCACTCAAACTGCTCCGATTTTGGTCAATGTTTACTGGTAGCCAGAAGATGATGGTGATACCTCTATAATCTATAATCTTACCTTGTAAATATTATGCAATATTGTTATATTATGTCATACTTATATGATTGGTTTTACAATAAATATTCTAAACCTAGGTGTTTAAATTCTTAATGTTATTCCTATTTTTTTCTTTTAGTCTGGTCAAAATAGACTTTCATGGTTAGGTATAATAATTCGAATTGAATACGTCTTTTCAACTTTTTTAATTGCTCAAATATTAATTCTTAGGATAAACGCGTGAGGACATTTTTTATCTATTTTATGAAAACTTACGGATTGGCTGAAAAATGCAAAAAAAAAAACATTTGCGAATGTAAATAACTTTTTTGCAGATGTGGGATCGATGGGGACTTTTCACATTTCATTTATAATGGTGTGCCCAACATTTGCACCAATTTTCAGCTCTATCCGAATTATTGTAACCTTACCAATATTTTTTGAGCTAACTTGACCGGACTATTTGTATTTCAAATGTTTTCTTATCAAATTATGAAACAATGATTTCCAAACCTACAAGCTATGGTGATCAGGAAAGCAAAAATATATATAGAATCCACCTCCTTTTCACCTTGCCTTGTCTCTCCAAAGTCATGACTTAAATATTTGTAAATGGATTACGAAGATGTAGTGTACCTAAATAAGAGGACTAATTTTATGCAGCGAGTGACAGCCCTGGTGTTGCCAGCTTCCAAAGGCTACATAGACCGCTTAAGATAGCATAAGCATACCTACTTATAATGCTATTTATTACACTAAGTGCAGCTCTCTTTCAAATACAATTATCTATAATTACACAAAATAGTTCTATTTTACTACGATATCACAAAAATATTATAACAAAAAGAAAATATCAAAGCAATAATAAAATACTGTTTAAGGATAAAATAGCTTCGGTCCAAGTTTATCACATCGCTCGACGGAATTGGCGCCAAGTTTCAGATCCAGAAACGCTCTGGCGTCGTTTGGAGCGGGCGCTTGTCGTCCAGCGAACGTAATCTGCAAAATATACACTGTCTATTAAAAAAATAGTTTTTATTTTTTGTTGTAACAATCGTATACAACAACAGCAAACAGTTTAATAGTTGATATGTGTTCATCATGGAGGCTATAAATATAAAATTCCACTTCTAAATTCCTTCCACATTTGCGATTTACTATTTTTTAGCATTCTGGCTAATAGATTGATACATTTCGTTTCCTTTTGGCACTGATTATGTTGTTGAACATTTCGATATTGAAATTTTTATACACATTATTGCATATTACATTAAGAAAACATTTTGACTATCGTGGAATAGGATTTTTTTAACATTAAGAATGTTTACCTTACCTGCCTGAGTATTTAGATTTTCTATGCTATTAAGCTAGTTAAAAACTACCTACCTGAGCTAAGCTAGTTAAAAACTACCTACCTGAGCTAGTGGATGCAAGTGCCTCTCAGGGAACTCTCTCTGATGCGCCAACACCCAATCAGCAGGCCACATTGTCCCGTTTCTAGGGCTGAACGGTAATATGAGCACATATACTCTGTTCGTCGCTGAATACGCCACTCTGTAGTAGTGACCTTTAGTGGCTCGCTCCCACACGTAGCCGTCGGCGTCGGCCCCGCCTCGCTGGAGCCAGGACACTCGAGATACGTCTGATGCATGGATCCCAATTTCCACGTGTTCTGCCCATGATAATATGTCGCCTCTGAAAGCAGTGAATAAACACTCAAGGTACATATATGTCGCCTCTGACAGTATTGAATAAACACACTTTTGTTGAATCCCAGGACTTTGTATGAGTTTGAGAATTCAATTTCTTCCGAAAAATCTAAAAAAAACTACACGAGGAAAGAGGTTCCAAAATATAGAAACAAAAGTAGATAGCAGAAAAGTATTTACCGAACAAATGTAGTAGTAATTTCTTTGGAATATCGGTTGTGTGTTCAAGATATTGTTTTCGCTTAAACAGATGTAGCGGATGTTCATTGTATACCGTTCTATAGGAATCATAATGTGTCGTAATCATGTTGTAGGTATCTCGCAAATTTTGCTGATTTGACTACAAAAAATCGTAAATAATGTTATAAATGAGAATGTGTTTGTTTGTTTCTTTCGTTGTTTTTTTGTTACGCTTTCACTTGACTACTCAACCGATCATCATGAAATTTTGCTCACACGTGGTTAAAAGATTTATTTAATTTTGCTTTTTAGTTCTTTTTCGTCGGTTAAATATTTTGTGCAAAAGTTTTTTATTTTATGATTTTTTGTAGGTCGCGTCATCTTTTAATACTCTGACAACGACTACCTTTTAATACATTTAATACTAAATACTTTATAACGCTACCAAATGTCTTTTCTTCAAAGCATATTAAGTGGTTTCTGGCACTACAACCATAGTTTTTATATCTTACTTCTAATTGTTTAGGAAAGGTATGGTTTCCATCATCAGCTCAGCTTCATGATGTGATGTTTCCTAAACGCAAATACTGATTAAGTTATGAAAAAGTGAACAAAAACACTATTCGTACCCATAAATTTCATCATCATCAGATCCTGACTTCTTTGACATGGGACCACCCTTGAGGTATCAGTTCATAAATAACGGAGTGAGGGCTGAACATACATAAAAATATATATACTTATACGAGGGTGCGTTTTTAAGTTCGCGGAATGGAATAGAAGAGGATGAAATAATATTACATTTTTTTTTCTTTTTTCAATATATTCACCTGCAATCCTAATACATTTCTCACATCTTTGAATTAACTTGTGAATACTTTCATAAAAAAATGATTTATATTGAGAATCTACTCCTTTTAGGGGTACCGAAAAGGACCTACCTTTTAGGGGTACCGAGGACCTACCTTTTAGGGGTACCGAAAAGGACCTACCTTTTAGGGGTACCGAAAAGGACCTACCTATTATGGGTACCGAAACCTTTTATCTAGAAAAAAGTCTCTCTCTTCTGAGAGATAGATAAATAACTTTTACGTAAACGAAGCCGCAGGCAAAAGCTAGTCTGTAATAAATTGCATTAAACCTGCAGCGAAAAAAATGATCTTATAAGTATTTATATTTACCTCAAAACAGCGCCAAGTAAGGAGGTGGTCTCCAGCCAGCACCTCGCGCCCGCCTGCAGCAACGCGCGTAAGACATGACCAGCCACGCGCCGCATATTGCGACGACAGCATGGCGGGGTGTTGCGGCCTGACAGAATGTACGATGGTGTGCCTTGCACTGATGGGTAGCATCGCTATTAAAAAAACTAGAAGCTTTATCAAAGTTGGTTTTTATTATGAGCTTCATTGCTTAGGCTAAACCTAAACAATGAAGCTCAGGAAATCAAGGGTATAAATACGCAAGTAGTAGGTAACCTACACAATTGTTATTTAATAAGTGATCCCAAGTTTCTTAATAAACTAAAAGGATATGTCTGTAAGACGATCATCAGGTCTGCTAACCTGTAGGGATTTGAAAGTTGACCCACAAAGAGAACGGATGAGAGACACCTGCACATACTGAAATGCGAATTATATGGTATGACTAGGATGTACAAGGTGAGAAATTAATATATTAGAGGGAGCCTGAAAGTAGCGCTAGTGGATGAAAAGTTGAGGAGCAATTTTGATAATCATGGTATGTGCGGTACAAGTGAAGGGGACAACCAAAAATAAAGATGGATGAACTGTGTGAAAAAAGATATGGCTAGAAGAGGAGTAAACCCCAAATAAAATTGGGACGGGTAGGCAGATGATTATGATGATGATGATGATGATGGTGATGATGTTGAAGCTTCTTTGGAAGATTGAAACTACCTTGACAATAAAGAGTAACCAAAGTCTCATCATCATCATCAAAAGAAAAATTTATGAAATTTTTAATCTTCTTTTATTCTTATATATCATATTCACAAACTTACCTGCGTCTCCCTTTTACACCCAAACCACTGCACCCTGCCATCCTCCCTGATAACTGCCTTGATGCCCAACTGTTTATACAGGGCTACTCTATAATCTCGCATATGTCTTGAAGCCCTTTGTTTACCTCCTGGAGTTTTGAGGATGCCACGACCTGCACCAAGCTTGCCATCTGCTATTTGTATCTGAAATAATGTACAATCAATAAAGCAACCAAGTCACTATGTTAAATTCTAATGCTCGGAATTCAACATTAATATACTAAGGAAGGTTACCATTGTAAGATGAAACTAATGTAAACATGAACAATGAAACATGATAAATTGCATCCACAACTATACTTGTACTATGGTAAAATTTTAATTCATTTGTACTACAACTAAATAGTAACTGTATAGTTAATTTGGGTCACTTATTATTCTTTAGTGGTCCTGATCTATACAAAATTACGAAACTGATTCATTTTATAATGTCTACCAATCAGTGTGTTAAAATACAACTAAAACGATTGTATCTATACTAATATGAAGCTGAAGAGTTTTAAAAGAAAAATAAGGTAAATGTTTTAACATAAACCTATGAATACTAAAGGACACATCATTCTAAATTAAAAAAAAAAAGCTATTGAAAGCCACCAGATAGAATATCAGTATTATACCAGTTATTATTACCTTGACATTTTTTACAGCCAATTGTAAATATAGTGATTCAGGAAATGGTAAGCCAAAAGGCTGTGGTAGTTTATGAAGTACTTCAGTCCTGGTTAATAGAGCATGTTGTCCATGCACTGCATCGCATATCTTGCCTGACGCATCCTTGCTATAATGCAGTGTCCAGTCAGCATACTTCCATTGAACGTGCTGACAAGTTAAGTGTGAATTACCAACACTAACAGCTACTGCATGTATTTGACCGCGTGTCACCGCCACCATTGCCAGTTGTAACACACGTCTTGAGACCCGGGTAGAATCGGGTACAAATAACACATACTCAGTAGATATGTGGGTCAAAGGATTAAAATCTTGAGGTGAAGCATTAAGCTTCAGTGCTAGAGATATAACTTTCACATTGCGTAAAGTCTCGTTCGTAACTGAAAAAGGAAAGGGCGGATAGGGCGTAGTTTCACACACAACAAGGACTGGCATATTTGGGAATGCCGAAACGAACGACTGCACGCTATCCGCGATATCATTTTCAAAATCCTCAAACTGACGAAATACTACAGTAATTAATTTAGATAAATGTCGAGAGGAACGACCGTGTAGAGGATTAGGTGACACTGTAACAGGAGCTATGGGATAAAAACGAATCTGAGGAAATAAATAGCTACATACTGAAACTATCAATATTACTGAGAAGACGACATAAAACTTGAATGTCAAGCGCCCTCGAAATAAACGGTAGAGCATTATTTTTATTTACAAACTGGAGCATTTCAGTCATTGAGCGCATTGATCAATTATTATCATCAACAGTCGAATTAATTCCGTCTCCTTGTGTACTCTATTCATTTCGCCTAATTGAATTGACCATTTGACTGACGGACATTGTTATTTGTTATTGCCATTAATTGCCATATTCTAAATTATTCTATGACATTTAAAGACCAATATTGTGAGACCAAAAAATTATGCTTTTGGTGCGTTTACACGGACGCCGTGCAGCCTGGCAAGCAGCCCGGCACGCAGCTTCCCATGCAGTCTGCTACGCAGCCTGCGCCAGGGTTGCCAGATAATATAATTGGATACAAAATTCGTATAATTCGGTTATCTTATGTATCCTGTTTGTATAGTAGAATGCATTGCATAATTTGATACAATGTCCCTAATGACGCTATAACGAAATAAGTACGTACATACACATAGAGTTAAAGTTTAAACACTTTTATATTTATTACTTACTAATATATTATATTGCTAACATATTTATTGAAATCCCCACAGAGTAACGTACTATAGTTGTAGTTTGTACAACACTAATTTTGTATATTAGTACGTGATTTTGTATAAGTTCTGAGACTCGGGGGTATAAAATAATTTGTTGTTCAGCCCTGATTCACACGCTCAGACACATATCGAATCTGTATTAATTGTGGCGTGGATACACGACAGAACAGTAGGGTGTTGTGCCCATGTTATGACTATTGTTTAGTTCTGGGGCTGGGCAAGGTTTCAATCTAATATAAAACCCCGAGCCCAGTTTCTAGATGACGTGTTAATTTTATATTTAAATGAGGACGAATAAAGAATCGAAAATACTAAAAATGTTTTATTTTTGGTTTTCTCTTTTTTATAAGGTTTTTTTTAATTAATACATTCATATAACATAAAAAATTAATATAACTTACAAAAGTCAGAAGAAATACTTGGGTTTGAACTTAGGACCTCTCATTTGCCAGTCAAGGGTCCGCTGTGACTATCAAAACAAATTTATGTCCTAGACCTATCTAAAATATATTAGCGCTTCCTATATATCTATAATTTCAACCCGAATGCCTAAAATTTATTTCATTCACATGTATCATTCGAAATTCAAACATGTGAGCGGCCAGAAGCGCAGAACTTCCAGTGCACCCTACGTATACATTTAGATATATTTTTAACTACTTTTTATTTTTAAACTAATTATGTATATACAGATGTGTGTGTGTATGTAAATGCAAATACATTGTGAAGTTATGTTTTCATGTCTGACGTGCAGTCCTACGACTGACTGGTTTTTTTTTGTCTTTATGATGCTTATTTTGGGGGTCCCATATTATTTGTTCTCCCTGGTAACACTCCAGGAAACGTAATATTTGCTCGCTAGACCATTCCGACATATTTCTTATCAAAAATTAAATTTTCATCCTCGTAAAACTCAATTCAGTCATCGCGTCGTCCGTTCGCCACAATGATGCAAACTATACTACATAGAGTATCTTTATTGCTATACTAACGCGGCTGAGCACCGAACGCGAGTGTGTGAACACGCACAACAACCACATTCACCCTTTGATGAGCATCAAAAAACCGAAAGTCATTCCGATCGGCGCCAAGCGCGAGCACATTCACGCAAGCATGCACAAACAGCCTCTTCACATACTTGTGCTCGTTGAATGACGGTTTGAACGCGAGCGTGTAAATGTACCATTACATGCTTTTATCATGTCATGCTCATGCAGTATTGCAGTATTTGCAGTCCAATGGGTACAACCGATAAACTTAGTATATTTTAAGCAGATCAAAATATTCTCCAAATTAAAAATGTATTTCAGGTTTTATAGGAAATTTTAATGTCTATCAAGGCCTTAGTATCATTAACGAAAACAATAATAATTACGTTTATAGATAACAGTCAAAACTAATTATTCTGGTATGTCCCCAACTAGATTTTTGTAGAATTATTTTAATATTTAGCTGTATAATTGATGAAATATCCTAGCACAAGTAAGTTGCAGTGATATTTAAATACATGTTTCTTGGTATTCTATTATTTAAATAAGAAATAATTGTACACTTTCGTAATAACACTTTAAAAAATGTCCCCAACTAAAATAATAATTCACCTGGCGCAATTTCGTCAACCGATTCTTTAAGGTACACACAAAGTATCCATCCGTATCCATCGTATAACATCGACTCGTGATTGACTGCATCAGTCAGTGTCATCCTGTCACACAGAGTGTACACACCTACCCTGCACACGGTTTGATTTCGTGAAAAAATTCGATCAAAGGTGTGATCTGGCGTTTTTTCACGTAAGTTGCATAATTAATTCGACTTTATTTATAAATTGTTTGTTTTTACTTACGTGTTCTAACACAACTAAGGTCTCCAATGAGGTCACTTAGTCATATTAATTTTAACTTTTATTCCAAAATTTAGTTAAAGAAAGAGTGGAATTTGTTTTACTTCAAATTCTTAATTTGTCTGGCTCGCATTCATCTGGCTTTATCTGCCTCTTAGACCAGATTAATTTGTGAAGGCCATGTGAATTTGTTGTAGATACTTATACACTTTTTTCTTGAAGAACCCCATACTGTAGTCCCTCGGGATAACTACGGCAGGGAGCTCATTCCACAGGCGGAGCATTTGCGGGAGGAAATTCCTCTCCAACCGTATCGTACGTGAAAATTTAGATTTTAAGGTGTAAGGATGAACGCTCTAGCGGGGCGACAAGCAGTGCGGTGGTAGAATGCAGTCGTGGCCATCATCAACCAATTGTTTTGACTTGTGTTAGTCTTGACTTCACGGTGAAAACACTATGTTCGTGGAAACACTGTGTAAACCACGTTGGTTCCACAATGTTTCTACCGTGTGTTTGTTCCATTCAAATATCGTGTTTCCACAGGAGTTTCTCGCAGAATCCATGGCACTCACACACGGTGAATACACAATAAGTATCCACAGTGGTTCCACAATCAGTTCATGGTCGTAACAATCTGTAAAAATACAAAAAAGCCTGCGGTGGTTGTAGTAGTTTGTCACAGAACCCACGGCACTCACACGCCAAATCTATGGTGAATACGCGATAAGTATCCACAGTGGTTACACAATCAATCCACGGTTGTTGCAATAGGTCGTTTAAATAAAACAGTAAATTAACAATTGCTTAAGTCAGATGACAAACGTAAGAGTAGAGTAGAGTAATACTTACGGAACTCCGTTTGAGTGTTTGTTTTTAACAACGTGCGTGTTTTTAGCGTGTTTCATGAAACTTACGACAGGATGTTGTATTTAGTTAAGTATTTTGTTATGCCAGGAGGAAATCTCTATCTGACTGAAGTTGTTGTTTTATTTCGATATCGTCACTAGCTGTTTTTAACTATTGTTGTTTTTGTTTTGTACATGAGTGATATGTGGTTTTTTTATAAGTTGCGAGTAGGTTAATTGTTGTAGTAGAAAAATCGTTAATTTACAATTAATTTGGCGTAAATACACCGTGAATACACTTATAGATTGACGGTGTGACCACTGCGAGTACACCTGAGAAATGTCTTGGTTTCAGCGTGAAGTAAATATGATAATTCTGTGGAAACACTGTGTACCAATGGAACAAATACACAGTGAAATCAATCATGGTTACACAGTGTCTCCACTGTGTTTTCACCGTGACGTCAAGACCGCTAGGGTTACCACGCTTTTGTGAAATCGTCTGCGTCCACTCTTTTTCTGAGAATCTGTTATGGTTTTCTCAATGATTTAAATCTTTCATTGTCTTTTAATAATTTTCCTTGTTGTACAATTCTAGAAACAGACTTTTCGATAATCCAGTTACTTTTGCTACGGTTTTGTTTAAAAATATATCCTGTTGATATTCAGCAGAATTTGGATCTAGTTTCTTTTTTATAAAATATTCGTAGAAGTTAAAAGCCATTTGCTCGCACTGACTATTAATTTTATGTCTGAAGATACTTCGACTCATCTTGAGAATGTAATCTTATGTATAACTCATAAAGCGTCCCCAACTGCGAACCTGCGAATCGCGATCGCTAACCGCGTAGCGAGTGAAGTCAATTTTGACGAATGCGCCAGCCGACCGCAGCACAATTTTACACCGCATATATTTTTTTAATACCAACTACTACTAATTACAAAAGAGAATTTTTATATTACACTGCGGCAAGGAAAATTTAATACTATTATTACATGATCTGGGTTTTAAATTTAAGAAATGTTGATCTAAAAGGAAACTCCTTATCGAACAGCCAAACATAACATCGTGGAGGTGGAAATACCTAAATACTATTAAAAAAACTGTCAGTCGTAGGACTGCACGTCACACATTTTTTAAAGATTAATTAATAAGGAGCTGACAATGTTTAGATTAGCGCCCTCTAGTGGATCTATACCATATAATACATATATTCCCCATAGCAAAAGTGCACAAACGTGCCTAAAGAAGTTTTCACTTCAAAAGGCGTATCCTTCGGACACCCGGTTGGAACGACGTTCATTTACATACATTTAATGGATTAAATAAATCGTACCCAAAATAAACACTTATAGTAAATATTGTAAAAAGTCGAAATTGAAATTGCACCATCTGTGAAATTTGCCTTAACTAATATATGGATAAATAGTATTTGTCAAACTACAGTAGTATCGCGCAGAATCCACAGATAAACGTAAAACTATTATTTTAAATATAAGAAACTCGGCTCCATCTTACAAATTTTCGATCAGGTCACGTGTCCTGACGCGAGTTTATCTTGACGAAACTTAACATAAGCTTCGTCTCATAACGTGTCAAAATGTGGGCAGTCAAAGGATGAACACGGGAGCGTGCTGTCTTATATCGGTAAAGGAGACCGTTTGATCATCGTACATTGTGGAGGCCAAATTGGATTTGTAGACAGCAGCAGTTGTGATATTTAAATCCAAGTGTAACACAAGTGATTATCACGATTCCATGAATTCCGTGAATTTCACTTAATGGATAAATGAAAAACTCATGCGTAATATACCACCAAATTCTGCCATAGCAATGGATAATGCAGCTTATCATTCAATTTGAGAATAGAAAAAGCCGACTATGGCTTCTGCCAAGCTAGCTATGCAAGATTGGCTACGACGGTATGACGTGCCTTTTGATGATAAACTTAGAAAGAATGACTTATTTAAATTAATTATAAGCCATTTGTGTTTAGCCACTTTAATGACGAAACTATCTTTTCGTAGGTGTCACGTTTTATTTTAAAGGTGAATAAATAAAACGAGCAAAAATTTCAAGAAAGTTGAATGAGACTTTAATTAAAAAAAAGATTTTTTAAGTGGGTAGTAGAGTAGGTCGGTTAAGCCAGTTCGAAAATTGGTTCCCCTGATAGGCTATGATACCGCACTCTCCTGGTTGGTGTCGGCCGGCGAAGGCCCCCCGCGTAATCCGGCGGAACGCAGACCAGGTAGATTGAGGCAGCAGTTCAATGATGAGGGTAGCAGATGATGCAGACTCCGGCTTAGTCCGGCGGAGCGCGGGCCAGAAGGACTTGGGCTACAGCTCGACGAAGATACAGCAGGTACTCTCGAGGGCAGCAACCGAGCGTTACTCTTGAGCTCCCTAGGAGTTCCTGCAACCACCATTCCAACTGCGTCAGCAGCCAATATAAACAGCCTGCCATGAAAGGCCTTCACCTAGCAGTGAGAGGCTGGCATCTACTAGATGGCTAATTCTAGGTTCAATAGGCAAGAATCACAACTAATAATTTACTACTAAAATATCTAAAGGAAATAGAAGGTAAAACTTAAAGAATTGGTATCTGTAATCGTTTACAACACTAGCACCACTATCTATGATATTATAGTAACTAGACAGTACTAAACAATAAGCAAGCGAAGGATATAACGTTCGCATATTCAAACTATAAAGACATCTTACAGCGACATACATTTATTTACATTACTAGCCACAAATTACAGTTAAATTGTACAACTTACCCAGTGTGGGATAGAATAAAGCACTTTATAAATTCAGATTTCGGTTACGCGAGGTTGGTACAGCCCGTAGATATTAGCATATCTATATGCGACGTTACTCGGACAAGTTTCACGAGAGACTGGCTTCTCGGTCGTCTCGATTGACCTCGCTAACGAGCGATGACGAATCCGCGCGTGGGACAATCTAGAAAAACAGTTCGCCATACGCAGAAAGCGTGTTGGTTTGTTTGTTGATAATTTATTTTTGTGTTTAAGATATGATGTGAAATTGTTTAGTTGGTAAGATTGTAGTATGATTTTGTAAATAGTTATGCAAGATTTATTAGATTAAGTTTTATCCTTTTTTATGTAAAACAGTCTCCAGTGATCGTGGCATAGGGAATTGCACATTTCTTGAGATACGATCGATCTACCTTTGCCAAATAATAATTAAATCATCATCAATGAAATGCTAATCACTTGGTAACCATGTATTTTTTTTGCGATTTTATTAGAAAAATTTGATCCAACTTTCCCCGTTTGCGTGACTGATTCGAAGAAATCTAAAAAAACGGTACAGTTATACGAAAGAAAATCAAATTAAATAGAAAACATACCAAGTGAGTACTAAAGGTATGTTTTTTATTTGATTACCTTCTTTTTTTTAAATAAAGAATAATTGCAGAAAAAGACATTATAATATCCTATCAAATACGAAAGAAACCGCAGACGATTACTAGCCATTTGTTATCTTGTCACAGGTGCCCTAGGTAGGTACAAACCCGGTGTCAGGTCTGTGCGTATTTTTTTGTTGATCTATGACGTGCTTAGAAAATAGTGGCACTGACAAACCAAAATTATGATTTTAATTTATTATATTGTATTGATCTTAGTAAAAGTTTGTTCACTTACTGATGAAATGTCACACCACAGTTAAGACTTCTCGCTCTTGAATGACTTGTACACGTTTTAAAAATATAATGAGGTTTTTTTTTTAGGAAAAGCAAAATTACCCATAAACTAAAATATATTATACTGAAATAGACTGGCAGCTCGTTTTGTGTAGGTCAGCGCCTCTGACCGCAAAGCACGGGAACTTTAGTTCCCTACTTCACCTATAGAGGCGCTGACTACAGGTGTAAAAATGTATTATTACTAAAGCTATAGCTATAATGTATAATTATGAGAACGGAATAAATAACACAAAAGTCTAATTTAATTAGTTTATTAATAACATATTTTCTTATCAACTTCAACTTTTGGTTTGTGGCTTTGTGGAGTTACCACAATTTTGCCAATGTCAAGTAGGTATACGGAGGACAAACTGTCAAAGGATTTTATATAGAGCTGTGGTAGAGCCAAAAAAAAAATATTGTAGAGATGTAGAGATTTTCTTATCATTTCATTTACAAGACTTTAAAAGGTTTTGAAGCATATAGGAACTGTCACTGTCACCACATACATTTTTATAAAATGTAGAACTCTTTTTGACTGTGAGAACATTGTTCACTTAATAATTATCAAACCGGCGATTTTTTTCTGACATTTAACGTTTAGACAGAGACCAGAGTTGCCAGCGTGTTATACTGGTTAACTACTTTATGGTCTTGAGTAATAATTTATTTTATTTCGAAACAATGATTTATTATATTAAATAAAAAATGAATAAAAGTTTTAATCTTTTTTTACTTAATATTAATCACGGAATTATTAAGAATGGCAAACCTGGTGAAATGAATATACAAACTTGACAAGTTTTATAAAATACCTTAAATGTGTGACGGTAAAATATGGTAACCTAGAATAACAGTTTTATGTATCAGGTGAAGATGGCTCTTTTAAGAAAATAAAAATTTGTTCCCGAGTTGCCAGGGCATGAAATTACCTCGTTATGTGCTGTTACTGAACAACCACACTGATCTTTAGGAGGTTTCAAAATTTATAAGTAAATTCAGAAATGATGGAAGGGATACATATGCAATCAAAGAGCTATAATTACTATGCTCTTATTATGCAATAATTTTGCTCTGAGCGTTATGACAATGACAAAAATAATCCTTGTGAAAAGAGAAAATGTCACTTGTCAGGGAGTTTCAGAAAGCGTTTAGAGGGGTACCTATAAGTTTTATACTTGGTAGCACTTGTGTCACGTCACATCGGTCACATTATATTACATTACATGTCAAAGTCAAAATTTACGTTTGTAATTTCCGAATACTTTTGTGGTACCTACATATAATAATTTGTCGTATTTACTTTCTGAAAATGGAAGAAGATAAAGATTTTGAATTACTAGAACCTTCTTTAAAAAATGTAATTGAGCAGAAATCTTTAAGATGGATATTCGTTGGAGGGAAAGGCGGTGTTGGCAAAACTACGTGCAGGTAAATCTAAACAGCAAATATAGGTATAACCAAATTAAATATTTGAATCTAATTGTGTAAATTGATTTTAGCTGTAGTCTCGCTGTTCAATTATCCAAGGTCCGAGAGTCCGTTCTCATTATTTCTACAGATCCAGCACACAATATTTCAGATGCATTTGATCAGAAGTTTTCAAAGGTAGGTTTATTGCAATTTTTTAGTTATGAAAAAAGAATTACTTAATTGTATTTTAGTGTGTGTAACCTTCTTATTGAGTACAAAACATTCTGTCCCTATATAGGTTAAATGTTAATTTGATTTAGAATGACTGTGTAGAATTCCTTCTACATTGCTAAATCTCCAATAATTCAGTAAAGGTTTTGGGAAAAGGTAGTTTTGAAAAATGCAAATCAATTTAAGATATTTATTCTATTTGTTTATGGAAAGTATGATTTTGAAACATTTTCATTTGAAAACATAAATTTATGAATGATTGCAAAACTAACACACTTTCATAATAAGTTTCATTCGTAAGCAGTTTTCTTGTGATAGTAAGTCATATAAACATCTGAAATAAACCAGTGTTGTCCAAAATATTTAGATATTTGTTTCTGTTCTACTATGGTGGCTTAAAACATCTTTGTACTTATGCATAGCTCCTTGGATCCTTTGGCTGACATATTTCTTTCTAAGGTTGAGCAAACCAAGTTGGATAACTTTGAGTGTAGTTATTAAATATATGTATATGATAGGGATGCCCAACTAGTTTTGGACCTGATGGGGCCCTTTATCAGCTGGTGAAGCAACTCTCCGCATCACTGTCAGGTGCTACACACACATTGTATCTAAAATGTGTGCATTAATAAATATGAACACTCACAAAAGTTTGTATTCTAATTTTGAATGTGCCCCAACTAGTATTGATACAACATGGACATTAGATATTCCCATAGATCTAGAATCCTGAGCATTTCTGTAACAATTTATAAGTAAAAAAATTTCAGGTACCGACTAAGGTGAAAGGGTTTAGCAATTTGTTTGCTATGGAAATTGACCCTAATGTGGGCCTTACAGAGCTTCCTGAGGAGTATTTTGAGGGTGAGACAGAAGCCATGAGGTTAGGTAAGGGTGTGATGCAAGAAATAGTTGGAGCCTTTCCTGGAATTGATGAAGCTATGAGTTATGCTGAGGTAATCAACAGGAATTATTAGTTTGGATCTATTTTTAAAAGATCATAATATGAATAGCAAAATAAAGCTATTTACTGTAGCAAAATCTGAATAGATTGAAGAACATGTTTACCCTCAAATAAAGTTTGTAGTAAAAATAAGTGTAATAATAAAATGTACTTGATGTCATATCTGTAAAGAATGAGCTTCACTAAGTCTAGTGGTCTTAGCTGATGTAACCTAATCAAGATTTGATGATGATCTAACCAGCCAGAGGGTATATTAAAAATGAATGAAATGAAATGAAAACTTCATGATAATAAATTATCCTCAATAGTTTGATAAAATGTTTGTTTTTCATGATTTGGTGGAGAAATAGAACTGGGCTTTATCAGATGCTTTATTTGTTACTTTTAGCTGCATTCATTTCTATGAAAGTTCTGTCATCTGTTAATAAAAATTGTTATTCTCTTGTAGGTGATGAAGTTGGTCAAAGGAATGAACTTCAGTGCAGTTGTATTTGACACTGCACCCACAGGCCATACTCTACGTCTGCTATCATTTCCACAAGTTGTTGAGAGGGGACTGGGAAAACTCATGCGTCTTAAGTCAAAGGTAAAAAAAAATCTGGTACAAACTTCTAAGCAGTTGTTTCCATGGGTTAAAAAGTTACTTATGTCAAAATTGCCCAAAGAAAGAGAAGGAAAATGTAACATTGTTTCAAGGATGATACAGCCTGGTTTGATTTTGCGTAGTCGCAGTATGTCAGTCAGTTGTTTATGTTGGAGGTGAATCAGGTGTTTATAAAATGATGAAAATCTGCAAATGAAGTGACTTCTGCCACATGAGCTGGAAATGTCTGGTTTGATAATACAGGGTGAATATGACAATGGAACACTTACTTAAATCACTGGAACAGCATGACTCTTAACATGCAGGTACAAAAAGATTTTTTGAAAAAAAATATCCGCTTACAAGTTATGTGTTTGAATTTCCAGGTATTTTGAAACTGCACGCTAGTCAGCCCTTTTAGTCACTTAAGTATATTCCATTGTCAGATGCATCATGTACCTATATCAAATTAGAAGATAATTTTTAAACTTCATAGGAGGGGCAAAAAAAATTGTTTTATGTCCTGGATGTTTGACAAAATCGTCTTTGTCGTAGAAAAACGACGGATTTGATTTTTAATATCTTTACAGGAGAGCACTAAAGTTTTCAAATAATGTTTTACGTAATATTTTGAAAATGGCTGTTTCTCTTAATGAAATCTAAAAATGTTACTGTGTGAAAGTATTGAAAAATATTTTGTTTTATGATACAGTATAATTTTGTCAGTAGGCTTATGACAAAAACAAAAATCGTGAAAAAATCAAATCCGCCGTTTTTCTACGACTGCGACGAAATACTCATTTAAATATTAATATTTTCAGGTTGCTCCATTCATTAACCAAGTAGCAACACTATTCGGCTTAGCTGAGTTTAACTCCGACATGTTTAGTAATAAAATGGATGAAATGCTGTCAGTTATAAGACAAGTGAATGCCCAGTTCAAGGATCCAAACCAAACTACATTTGTATGTGTCTGTATAGCAGAATTCTTGTCATTGTACGAGACGGAACGTCTAGTTCAGGAGCTGACCCGCTGTGGAATCGACACACATAACATTATCGTCAACCAGTTACTGCTACGGACTTCAGCGCCTTGCGACTTGTGTGCGGCGAGACACAAAGTCCAAGAGAAATATTTGGAACAAATTGCAGACTTGTATGAAGACTTCCATGTAACTAAACTTCCATTACTTGATAAAGAAGTACGCGGCGCGTCCGCTGTGAACGCATTCTCTGAATACCTCCTCACGCCGTACGCGCCCTCTGCTAGCACGTGAACATTGGTTTTCGTAAAATAGGTGTATGTGTGTTAATCAGTGTTATTATAATTTGGTTGAAAATTACTGGTGAGTGAAGGTGCTGTTTGTCCCAATTTTTGGTTTTGATTATTTACGCAATAATTATCTCTGTATATTTTATATTCTTTAAAGGATTTAATATTTATGTATCTTATTTTTTGGTGTACTCTAGAACAGTGAATATAGTATCCCTATTTTAGAAATATTAATGGAATGATAATATATATTTAACATCTAATGGAATTGTTTTTTTTTTTAAATTAAAACTCAGAGTGTGCTAAAAAGTTTATTTCATTGTAATAATGTAAAAAAAGTCAAATGTAGATATAAAACCAAAATGATAAATAGTCAATCTGCAATAAATACTGTATACAATATTTATATGACCATTGTAATAATTGCTATGACTATTGTGTAACTAGAACCAATACTGATGTTTCTATGAATCTATAATTATATTAACATTATAATATTGTAAAAGAGAACAACAAAATTTGAATATTATTCAATAACAACACACAACTATGGCAGTGTTTGTTGAATAAATATAAATTATATTCATACTTTAATATCTATACCTAATAAAAATGCTTTGGGTAGTCATCACATTCCCATAAAAGAACTATTAAAATAATACAACCATTAAGCACGAAACGAAAACCCGTAAATTCAAGAATAAGGGTTTGATTCCGCTTAGCATGTGCTGCTTTTGTTACACATGTTAATATTCACAAAGCACAACTCGCTGTTGCTGATGCCCAACCAAGCGAGATTAACCTCTCAAAGCTTCGGCCATGCTTATGTAACAAAGATGCTTGCGAATTCCCATTCCTGTGTTAAAAATTACTTATGAATAGGTCAAGACGTACATATATACAGCTAATTAAAATATAATTCAAGTAGGTCGAAAAAGAGGCAGACGTTCTGTTATTAGATATGGTCTGACACTTAACGTACGTGTTTTGACGATAATAAAATCGTATATTTAACCTAAGCGCAGATCCATGCTACTAACAAATTAAATTATTTAAGTTTAATGGATATATTATTATAGTCATTAGATTCTTTTATATCTGGTAATTTTTTTTCATCCCAAGGTTGCAGCGAAGAAATTGCTTTTAGCAATAAGGCCGCCCTTTGTACATATCAATTTTGTGTACTCATTGTAAGCAATATTTTAATGGTGTACAATAACGTTTTTTCTATTATATTCTATTCTAGAATATTATTTTATCTTTTTAATATCCACAAGTTCTTAAGAACTTTCTAGATTTTTTGCAACTTCATGAAATATTCAAATGATTAAAAATGGAGTAAACTTGTACTTTACATATTAAGCCAACACTTACACACAATTTTTATAAATTTTTAACACAATAGAACCCATTAATAGGTTAATGTTACAGCTACGCTATTTAATCTCTCTATTTGCAGTCATACTTTATTGCAAGATTGTCTCACGAAGTTAGACCGAAACTCAACTCGGCAACACTCAAATTTAAACATTCCATTAAAACAACATAATTATCAATGTCTTTCACGTCCGCATGGATAAAATTTCAAGAATCAACTAACACAAATATTTTAGTCGATAGTTTGTCCCAGTGGCAGCAACAGAGGGGCCTCCGCACCTCAGTTATTGTTTGAACAACCTAACAGCGCGTAACTTTGTACTTTAGTGTTTGCCGCTAACCCATTGTCGCAAATTTTGTAAAAATAAATGTACCAGTAGGACTCATCACAGTCTCTTATTGAAGGACAATCTTATGTTAATGTTTGTTACTGTTAACATCATTTTAAAACTTTTATTAACAGCATTTCTATCAATTTATCTTTAGTCTCGTTATTTAATTGTTAAAATCAATCCTAAAAAGCAAGAACATTCAAGATCCAATATGTTGATCGTTTGCTATTTAGCCGGTAGATATAATTTAATGCAAAACTGCGGTATATGGTGAGCAGCGCTCATCGCGATGGGTCAGCAGCTTCAGTGATAGGACAGATTTATCTAACAGTATTAATAAGGGAGGCCCCGTATATATCCACTCTATCTATTAGATCAGTCTCGTTTGTGTCAACTGGACCGGTGTTGCGTAGGCAAATGCCACGCGGTGAGAGTCGCGCCCAGCACCGCGCCCACCAGCGCCGCTGCGCACGCGCCGCTCTCGAACAGCAGCTTGGGGGTGAACACGCCCCAGATCATGAGGTGCCGGCAATGAACCGTCGCTGAGATCGCACACGCAAATACCTACAAATTTAATACAAATTAAGTGCATACATACGTAGGGTGGAATTAAACTCCTACAACTCCGTTATAATAGTTTTTTTCTGTAAATGTTATATTTGTACACACTGAAATTTTACAGTCTCTTAATTCTATATTAGTTTTGTCTGTGGAGCGAGTGCTATAAAGAAGGCTTTTAAATTTTTTTCTGAGTTCTACAACCGAGTGTAGTGCCATAGTGAGGAATTGTGCTCGATGTATCAGTATAATAATTATAACTTGAGATACCTCACGCGTGGTAACCAGACTGCGGATAAACATACTTATACCTACATATTACTAATCATAATTAAAAAAAAATAAACACATACATATATATATGTAAATAAAATGTATGTTTGTTTGTCTGTTGCATTCAGAAACCATTAATCAGATTGTGATGAAACTTTGGTAGGGTGTTCTGGGGACGTCCGCGAGGGTCCCTGACACAAATCTATATTAAAAAATGGCATTGCAAATGGTTTGCAGCTAGTTATAGATAAATTATACACAGAACCAATGTACGTGCTCGTCACACAATTATTTGTCCTGGGAGGGAATCGAATTCCCGACTTCTGGCTTAGCAGCCAAGATCACTAACTACTAGACCAACAGGCCCGTCAGTATAGATATCAAACAATTTAGCTCTATTAGGTATATTCGACGACATGGGACCTGGCATAAAGCTTGCAAAGTGGCAAAATCTTGCACCAAACTATAGCATATTATATAAGAAATCGTTTTTAACTTATTCTTAACTAGCAGCGCCCCGCGATTTCACCTGCGTAAGTCTCGATCCCGTGGGAATATCGGGATAAAAAGTTCATCGCAATCGATTCATTGGTTTTTGCGTGAAAGAGTAACAAACATCCATAAATCCAAACTTTCACATTTATAATATTAGTGAGATTGGCGAACATTTATCCTTCGCATGGCTTTATGGTGTTCGTTATATGTTTATCATTATGCCCGTAATACGTACCCTGATAGCGAAGCACAGAGCAAACTTGAGACACAGCGAGAAGACAGCGGCGAGCTGCGTCCGCGGGCCGACGCTGGCCGCCCCCGAGCGCCCCCACAGCGCCAGCAGCGGCACTGACGCGCCGAACATCAAAGGCATACCTACAAAATTACTAGTTATAAGAGTCTTCTAAAAAAGAATTTCAGGGTTTGCGACTCTTAGTAAAGAAATTTATTTTAGACTAGCAGCGCCCCGCGGTTTCACCCGCGTTAGTCCCGATCCTGTGGAAATATCGGGATAAAAATAGCCTATATGTTAATCCAGGTTTCCAGCTATCTACATACCAAGTTTCATTAGAATCGGTTCAGTAGTTTTGACGTGAAGGAGTAAGAAACATCCATACATACATGCATCCATACATACATGCATCCATACATACATCCATCCATCCATCTATCCATCCAAAACTTTCACATTTATAATATTAATGGGAAGTGGGATTTAGTAGTTTAGTAAAAAACAAATCAGATTCATCAAAACATCGACCAGGGCTTCTTATCTGATGATAATCACGATCAAAATCACATGAATTCATATCTTTTAAATGCTAGTATTTGCTTTAGTTGAATATCAATATATTTCTTTTTTATCTTTGAATATATTTATTGACATTTCTTTGTAATACAGTTATTTGAATCCCTGGACCTGAGCTAGAAAAAACTGTATTACTGTTGCACGTTTTAAGGGCTGGTATTGAGTAATTTTAATTTTTTTATGGTCTACCATATGGTCACTTCTAAGTGAGAGATGGTAAACGCCTACCCAAGATTATTTTACTCTAATATTTTTGCATTCAATGTTTTAATATTAATTGTGGGCGGTAAATAAATTTATTATATTATGTAAGATACTACTCCCAATAATAGATAAACATTGTTTCTGCGCTATTACTATTCAATCACAAAACACTTGGCTATAAAGGAAGCACATTTTGCATCTTTACCTAATACATAAATAATAATTGTTAAAATTAAGATTTGAATTGTTAATTTTGTCTGTATTTTCACATTTTTTTACTAAAAAATCAAAGTGATGATTTATGCGATACTACTCTTTATTCCCTATACTATGGCTGTGTTAGTATTAGAATAAGGTTAACATCGATAGCGACGATAATTTGAATGGAGTAGAAATCTTCTCCATAGTAAGCCTCAAGTCATCCTGATAAATTTTAAGTACCTAAGGCCTGCGTTATCAAGCCAACAAATACAGGTATAATTATAGAAACTAGAGATCGTTGGCCAATATTACTTGACCTGTCATTGTATAGACTTTTGTACCATGACAGGGCAAAATATATACTGGACAATCATAGCTGTATGTACCCGTTTTTGCATTTTTTCTAACTTTGTAGCAAATATTGTTCAAAAATGTTAGCATTCGTCACTTCTTCTCTGTATAAACTATAAGTGTGCGAAATTTCATACTCCTCCGTCCGCCCAATTTTCGTAAAATCCAGGGAGGGATCCAAAGTTTTCGCTTCACGTATTAATATATAGATATGTAATACCTATGTTTCAAAAAGCCCAAATGTTATTAAACAAATATTCTTACCAAACAATTCGAGAGAAACCAAAGCGGCTGTTATTACTGGTCCTATATCTAAGTAGTTGGGGTCCCCGGCGTGGAAAGCGGGCGCCCACCGAACATGGCCCAACGTCGCGTGGTGGCCCGTGCCATAAAAGTTGTATGACGCCAATAAAGCCCACATACAGGCCACACTTGAGTTGCAACGAGTAGACAGCGCTGGGAAGATATAAAAGAAATGTAACTTAATGCATACCTGCAACTTAATGCATAACATTATTAGAATAGAGCTCTAAGTGACGTTTGATATCAATCAGTCATCTACCACAATTTAAAACATTAACATGTATCGGATAGGACATGTCTCTCAACTGACTAGATTTTTAATCACTACATATTATAGAACAAAATCTCCCGCCGGGTCTGTCTGTCTGTTCGCGATAAACTGAAAAATTACTGAACGGATTTTCATGCGGTTTTCACTAATAGAGAGAGCGATTCATGGAAGGTTTATGTATATAATTTGCACCCGTGCGAAGCCGGGGCGAAAAGCTATTACAAGGTTATTTTTTAAAATTAAAGAAATTAATACTTACAAAATTTCGTAGATCCTTCATTCTTCAGCATCGAAACTATATTAAGAGCTAAAAACCCTATCACTAACGCTATGGCTGCTGACGGTGCATACGCCGCACCAAGAACTAAAGTGTTCGCAATGTAAAACAATAAGCCACAGACAATTATAGGAAACGTTGCCCCGCGACCATCTCGCCTCCAGAGTAAGGCAAACATCGTGCCGAGAACTAGCCAAGAACCTCGTGCTAGCAGCCTAGAACGGTTCGGGGACCCTAGTGATCCCCAGCCGACGGCCCAGTGGGCGCAAGCGAAAAGTCCAGCTAGAACTATCCCGTATCCCTGCCATCCAATATGCCGCCTTGCAACAGCTACTACCGCGGCTACAGATCCCAAAGCTAACACTAATGCTGCTCTTGAAGCTTGTCCTGTAGATACCCCTGCACCATTTGTCCAGCAGTCACCTTGCTCTTCCCTGCACCCTCGATACAACCTAGACATAGCAAAACATATCCCACACAAAGTCCAGATCGCTAAAGCTTTGGCGTTACCTACATTCCACGTCATCAGGGCCATTACGCTCAATGACAAAAATGAGAGTCCAGCTCCTTCTTCAATTATATAACTATTCGAAACTAGAACGGATGCAGAAGCAACTAAGGCAGCACGGGCAAATCGCTCGTAAAACTGTGAGCGGCCTTCACACCACCTTTGTGTGATACCATCCCAGTGTAACAACACTAAAACGCAGGTTAATGCCCCCGAAATTAAACCTGTGCTTAAAGTGATCGCGTGTTCCAGATCTTCTAGAAATTCAAAGTGGTATGCTGTATAACACACAGAGATACACAATGCGTTTGCAATCAAACTGCTAGGGACGAATGAACTGGCGAACACATTCGGCAGTCTATCCATTGGAAGCCCTTCAGTTACCAGCCAATTGAAGAATATGGCTAAAAGAAGTAGTAGCAACGCTCTGAGCATGGAAAGTGAATCAAATTCAACCCAGACTTCACGAAAAACATTTCGAATGTTGTCCACCAGAGCCCTGAAACAAAACACAAAGTGTGTTGCTTAGAAATAATGGTCAACATTTAGGTTTGTGTAAGATGTTTTTCAATGAAGAAATTTGTATGTAGCACCTAATATTGATACGGCCAATTAATCGTTCTGTCTGAAAAGTTCATTTCAATTTCATACTACTCTACGGCCAGAATTTATAAGTTCAGAAATCAGTTAAAATTCATCATAAAACTAAAATTATCGATAAATTTTCAGTTGAGACAAAAATCGATAGCTTTAGCTTACACACTATACCCTGATAGCTGACATACATTCTATGAAATAATACATAATCACCTAACATCTGCAATAAATTGTTTAAGATCGTCATCAGTTTCAATAGGAGCAGTTTTATCTAATTTTTCTCTTGTAGTGTTGATAAGTTGTGTTAGTCTGTCAAGTGATATTTGCTGTGACTCTTCTCCATAGCGGATGAGGTATTGCGTTATCTGTAAAAAGCAAGATAGCGCTTAGTTTATGAATCAAATTATAACCTAAATTAAGTGTATTATTTGCTGTTGGATTGAACCAACGATAAGATAACATATTAGGTACCTAAAATGTGAGATGACGTAACGATAAAGATAAATTGGGTTTTGAAGGACCACATACAATAAGAATTCAGCAATGAGTACATAAATCATACAATTCATAAAACTTATTGTTTAGAAGGAGAGGCACACATGTTCTTCTGTCTCATTTACTCGTTAAATAAGACAGCTGTCTAGAAAATAAAAGATTTTGTTGAAAAGCCATCACTATTTTCAACCTTTTACTGGAATTACATTACAAGTATCCCGTAAAGAGTACTGTGCTGCCAAGTTAGGTACAACAATTTGAATAACGTAGCTCTCTGGGCCTGTAAGTGAAAAAACTTTATATCCGACATAACTACTTCGTGAAAAATAAATACTGAGGAATTTAAAAACAACTTATGTACTATAAAGTACAATGTAGTATAAAGGTACTTCCATCGATTGCAAAAACGTAAAACAAACTAACATAAAATTGTAAAGTACCTGTTTTTTTTAAGTCAGTTTAAATATAACAGTAAAAGACTACAGTTACTCACCTGCTTTAAATTATTGCTAAGCTGTAGCAAAGTATTTTCAGTACTAGATTTTGGCAATACAGGCAGCAAGAGATTGCCTAGAGAGGGCGCTGGAGGCGGTCTGCCCAACGCAGCGCTAAGAGTAGGAGCCAGATCTGTTTGCTGAACTTCTCTTCCCGTTGTTATGTCAGGTCCACTGCCAGCAAGACCCAAACCTCGGTATGCAAAGAATGCCGCTGTACGCTCGGCCCTACTCTCGCCACCATGATCACCTAAGAAATTAATCATTTTGTTATTTTATTAGCAAAGAAAAAGGTTCTTAAACTATCATGCATAACTCATGGTTTACACACTTTAATAAAATTAAGATGCATTATTTTAACTTTCTGGGAAATTATAGAATGGTTGTAATTATTTTCTGAAGGTTTATTAGTACCCAGAAGTGAGGAAGATAATAACACATGGCAGCTTTAACTTGTTGGTTAGACTATATCACGCAGGCAAAACAATAGGGGCCTGGCAAAAATTATAAGGCACTGCGAGTCTCAGAAATAGTCTTGGTTAATTTGTCTCTACGAAACATCTATCAATGGGCTTAAACAAGAGTCACAATACTGCAATGTGACATGTGAGACTGTAAATATTGTTCAAAAACAAAATAATGAAATGAATTCTAAATTTCCTATGCACAAATTCTACAAAAAATATGCTTTAGAATCACACACATAATAGCAAAATGTTTAGCTTAAAGAAAAATGCAAAATTACACACATTTAAATGGCTACAATACAAACAAAACTATTAAATACCTACCCTCAGTGTGGTTCCCTTCATGTGAGTCTAAAACAATTTCAAAAGTTTCAGTTTTCACTAAAATTACAAGTATTTTAGTAAAATATAGTAAATATTGTGAAAACTCGAAATTAAACTTGTGCCACCTGTGAAAGTTGCCCTAACTATAATAAACGGATTACGGACATTACAGTAGTATCGTGCAGAATCCACAGATGGCGTAGAAATAAAATAAATCAAGTAGCGGTCAGCATTTTTCGTTGCGCTAACACTTTTTATTGGCTAGCCGGCCGGTCGCAAAGTGTATGGAGTATAACGTGCGAAAAAGAAGTTCGTTCCAATAAAAATTTAAATCTCCATAGAAGCTAGTTTGCAGACTAGTGCAAGTGAGAAATAGAAGTACACTTCTATTACTTGAACAGAGATTTGGAATTCACTGCTAAAATTTTAAGTCAGCAATGTACTTCTCTATGTTTCACTTATTCTAATCAGTATGCAAACAGACTATAAGATTGTCCCAGTATTTCAAAGTAGAGCAAAAATCTGGAGTGTTCCTTTTAAAATGTAAGTATACAGTTGGTCAACACTTTTCTGCACTGTTCTGAAAATTCACTTGGATGTACCTTTTTGCCAGATTACAAAGTTCTTTTTAAAATTACTTAAAATATTTTACCAAAATATTTGAAAAAGTACTACTAATGCATAAATTTATTGATATATTTTTAAGAGACTTTATTAAAAATATCTAATTTTGCGTACTTTAATTTCTATTAAACATATTATAAATGACTCCCTTGAATGTACATGAGATGTACTGAAGATTTTAGAACATATTTGCCATAAAATGTTATAAAATATACTATAAATTGTTTTAATATGTACCTGTTTCAGTCATACCATGGTCCCCAACTACATACAGGAGTACATCTGGTGGCAGCGCCTCAATGATTTTTCGTAGTCTATTGTTTGTTTCATCAAGTTTTCGTGTCATCTCAGGGTGGTTGGGGCCATACCGGTGACCAGCGTGATCCACACCCAAATAGTGAGCAACCAGCAAATCCCAGTCATTTCTTTTCAGTTCATCATATATTTTTGAATCCACTTCTGTAAAAATATTAACTATTTTAATAATTTTAAGATTAACTATCATCAGAGCCATTCATAAGTTTATGATCATTGTGTGTTGTGTATTTTTAAACGGTTTTATTTAACTTGACCTGTTCGTTTTTTGTTTGAGTCAAATTTTGTAGTTGAAATTTTACCGCCTTCCTGTAGACAGATTGATCTGATATTTGGTACACATCTTTGGTTCTGATGACAATACAATTAAATTTATTCAATATCATTGTAAATTCAAGATAGCCGCCACAACAAAATGGCGAATTACATATTTTCGTACCACCCCCTCAATATGGATATCAAATGAAAGGGCTTGACTAGTGAAATCGGAGAGGTATTAGTAAAATACTTTATACCATGACAATTTTTTTTTTCAAAACTCCTTTAATATGGATGGGTATCAATGAAAGGAGTCGACTAAAATAGAGAACACTATGAAAAAACTTGAAAATAAAATATACTTAAGTAAAATATTTGTTTTATTGAAAATAAAGATAATAATGATGTAGATAATGTAATAAAAGCTAAAAAATATTTTTTTTTAGTACTATTTTATTATTTTGTCTGATCAATTGCCCTAAATTGATTAGGAGAGTGGTGTGATGATTGGTATGGTATGGAATTGGTACCCAGGACTTACCGAATTATTTTTTAGCTTTTAGTACATTATCTACATCATTATTATCTTTATTTTCAATAAAACCGTTTAACTTCAAAATTTGTTTTTGCTTATTTTATTTTATAAATTATTAGGGTGACAAAGAGGTAATATGTTTAGTTGTGGAAATATAAGGATTGTTATTAACTATTATGAGCAACAAAAATTTCTAAAAACATTCACTTTTTTTCAAAGAATTAAATAAAAAAAAATTACCTGTATCAACAGTATCTAGGTCCCAAGTGTGGAAAGAATACATAGCATGTGATCTGAGCCATTTACCAGGCATTAAACGTGCCCATGTGTCATCACCTAGAAGCACTGCCTTGCCGCCTGCCTTTGTAACCTAATAATAAAATTATGAAGTTAAGGTAGAAATTCTCAGTATTAGATGGTGGTAAGGTCTGAAAATGTCTTTCTTTCCTTAGCTCTTAAAACATTATCTAAATTAGTTAAAAGAGGAAAAGAGTGAATAAGTTTGGGGGTGTACCTAGTTAGTCTTTTACTTCTTTTTGGCAGCTCTAGCCTCACAAAAAAAAAACAATTAAATCATAAACTTAGTATACTAGCGTAATAGAAGAACAATGTGGGTGAGTGAGATCCCTGGTCTTACAAAAGAACCTAAGTGTGAGAAAGAGACGGTATAAACTGGATCGAGAAAACAGTTTGAAAAATAAAAATCTTTTAACAAAAAATAAAACCGATGAAAATAACTAAAAAGCAAAAAATAAATAAACCTCTTAAGTCTTGAGCTTATTTATATAAACTATATACGAGTCGGCGCCAAACAACAAACTGATTAATTATCTAAATTGTATATGTACATAGAAATGGACATGGCTATACGTAGGTAATTAATCATTTTATTATTTGGCGCTGACTCAAAATAAGTTTATATAAAATTTGATAGTTTACCCCCTACCCTATCTAACAAAAAAAGAATAATCAAAACCGTTCATAAGTAACGGAGAGAGGGCTGAACATACATAAAAAAAAATTATATATACGGTCGACTTGAGAACCTCCTTTTTTTCATCGGTTAAAAAATGTAGTCTGTAAATAGTCTCCTGTCAAAATTGTATTACAGGACCTATTTTGTCCTCATCTATATCTAGATCTCTTTCTACATCATATACTTTGACCTCTATAAATGAAAGTACTTAGATAACATAAAACCTGGCAATGAACACTGAATAACTGTAAAAAAAACTGGCATGAAAATTCTTTAAATTATTATTATTCTATTGCTCTGTCTTCACTTGTCATGTAAAAAATTAAATATTATGTGGCAACAAAATACACAAAATACTACCAATCAACAGTGATATTAGTAATGCCAAATTTTTTGGCACCAGTAATGTCACTGTCCCTTTACTAAAACTCAGTTAAACATCTGTTAAACTCGCACACGCAAACATTTCAGTTTCAGTGAGGCAAAAATGCGGAGACTATTTGTCTATTATGTTAGTATACAATGTTTATGAGTTGAATACAGACACACTTAAAATAAACTATTGGGTTAACAGTGCTCAAGAAATATGATATCTTTTGAAAAATGTATTTTGTTATTCAATTCATATTTTTATTACACTACTAAAAAAATTACAACGTGACACACTTCACACAATCTTAAATTACACTAGTTTCTACAGAAGCTTACATTAAAACTAGAACTAAGAAAAGAAAAAACTGAAGCCTGAATGTGAGTCAACTGTGACAAGAAGTGGACCCACTTTCAATTTGAATAAATAGTATAACTTAGCCTAAATGCGAAAAAATTTGCAATTCCAATATCAGTATACATACTTGATCAATGATACTGTCTTCCTGTAGTTCCATAGCAGCAAAGTTAGAGCTAGCATCAATAAAAGTTGGTAAGGAGCCAGTAGCAAGAGCTTTTACTCGCTGCAGCGTGGTTGTCGGCGGGTCTGCCATAAAGCGAAACAATCGTGTTCGATCTGGATATCGATTTAACACTTCGTGCATCACAGGTAAGCGATTTTGGTAGGGCAGTGGCTTCTCTATACCCGCATCATACTCAGTAAAGTCATACCTCAAAGCATCTACCAATAAAAATACAACTCTAGACCGCTCAGGGCTACATGCTAGTGGACCACCAGGCACAGACAGAATACGGCGAATTTTATCATTTTCACTACAAATCTCCTTCACAGTAGAATTCCCTTTTTCACGGCCGTCACACCCAAAATGTTCGAGGGGTGAGCATTCAGTAACATCACTTAACGTTTTACGGGATAACAGGAACCCATGCCCGAACATGCGAATCGCAGATAATACTAAGTAAGAAAACCAAATTAAATAAATAATGAAATTCCATTTTTCTCTCATGTTTATTGCTGCCTATGAAAAGGAATTATATGAATCTTTAAACTAATAAGAAAAATTTAATAAATTTACTGCATGATCCATTGCATTAACAAATTACTACACTGTTCTACTTCAACTTCATTCAAATTGATTGACATTGACAACTTAAAATTTTCTTGACAATGACAAATGACAACTGACAACAGCTAAAGAGTGCGTTCCGTTCCCTGCTCCTAACAATACTGTTGAAATTAGTTAGGTTGTTTATCTTGTATATAATTATGTGTAGCAATTTAAACTCCTTGGTCTTTAACTTTTAAAACTTGACACTTGTCACGTCGTGCTTTTGTTTCTTACGCATATTTTTTCTAAAACCCATTAAGATATAAAGTACTAAATACAACAATTCTATAGTACTTTTATTTATGATCCATGGGACATTTATAACCCCATAAATACAAACACTAGCTCCCAATATACACATCAAAAGTGTCTAGGGATCAAGTTAACTAAAAGAATTATCCAAATAATATTTACCAAATCTAGTCTGGCTTCCTACTTTAACTCCTAATGCTTAAGTTGAATTATTCCTCGTAGATACACTTTCCTCGTAGATACACTTTTTTTACAGGGGGCAAAAAAACGACAATTTACCCCTATATTTTGTAAAAATTAAGAAACATTGCAATTTTTGCAAATTGTAGGAAAAATAAATTATAGGAAACCTAAATTAATGTCTTCAATCAAATGGCAAAAAAGGTAAAAATGAGGATTTTTAAAAAATTTATTGTAAAGATTAAAAAAATATAATCTGTGTTTCCACCATTGACACGAATCACACAATCACAGCCATTTGGAATGCTTAAAATAAGTTCATCAAAATCACTTTGAGGAATGGCCGCCCACGTTCTTTCCAACAAGTCAAAAAGTTGTTGTGCGGTATGCACGGCATCCATACTCGGCAGTGCTCTTCTTTGGACCATATCCCATGCGTGCTCAATTGGGTTGAGGTCTGGCGATAGAGTAGGCCAACCACGGCAGAACGTTGATACGAGCATCGACAAGAGAGCGTGTTAAGACTCTAGCAGTGTGGTGTGTGGACGGACATTGTTGTGCATTAGTCGAAACGAATCATGCAACCGGCTTCGCAAAGGGATGATCACGTCTGAAACAATCTTCTCCGCATAAATCTGAGCATTGAGGTTGCCCCTGATCCAAATGAGATCGGTTGTCCACCGATCCAAAAACCGGCCCAAACTATTATTGTTCTCCCTTCATTCATATGGAGATAATCAATCGACACGGTTGTAAAATGACTGAAAAATGAAATAAATTTATTCATCCGACCCGATTAGCGGACGACTAAACTAACTTAGTATACTATCGTAACGATAGTATACTAAGTTAATGCGACTATAATCAGACACTTCAAATATAATTACCAAGAATTATGTATCAATATCAAAATGTTAGTTTATGGTAATGTACGTACTTATAAAAGTTCTCATAATTGTAATTTTTTTTTTGAAGAAATATATTTATATGTTCGAATAACTACATTTAAACAACAAGTAACTTTTTAGTTACGTTAGTTACATCATAAATATGCTACAAAAATGTTCTAACAACCCTGACAGTTTTTGTTATGTGTGTGGACAATTAACTTTTACATCTCAGCGTCGAAATTTCAAATCATTAATTGAACAGTGTTATTTGGACTATTTTGGATTTCCTGTGAGGCATCTAGATAAATCCTGGGTTCCACATATATGTTGTGTAACATGTGTGAGACTCCTATTAGGTTGGGCTAAATAAGAACTTAGACATTTGCCATTTGCTATACCAATGATTTGGACGGAACCAAAGGATCATGTAGGTGACTTATTTTTGTTTAACTCAAAAAAGGTATTACAACCAAGTCCAAACACACTATCGAGTATCCAAACTTGTCTTCGGCCAATAGACCCGTCTTATATAGTGCCGAACTGCCTGTGCCAAAGCCTCCAAAAGGAAAAACTCGCCTGGAAATGTTTTGTAAATTTTGTCCAAAATTTTCTAAGAAACCATAAAGCGGAAAATTAAAAAAAATAATAAATGACCTTATTATGTCATATAAAGCTTTGGAGGGTAATATGTCCTTATAAATACATATGCTGGGATCTGTTGTCGTCCGTTCAATTTTTCAAGATGGACGAATAGACGTCTTGTATAATTATAAAACAATTGACATTGGCGGAATTCCTGCGCTGATTCTTGCGCGGGATAGAGCCCATAATAAAATAATATATATATATACATATGATGGTTTCTCACCTGGATTTTTTTTTAATTTTTTTTTTTTTTGGCAATATTGTTGGAGACATAGAAGGGACAAGGGACCTACCAAAAGCCACGATTCACGAAAATTATAAGTATTTATTGTGCATTAAGCAATAATTTCACTATGTGTAGCTGATTTTTGTACTTTTTACGAAAAATATATGTTTTGATGTCACAAGAAAAGCTGATGTGTTATTTTTTTTCATTGAAATATTATTGTTTGGTGGCTCTTATACATTCAAAATTTGATATAAGTTTTCATGTGACAAAAAAAGTTTAAATTTTGTTAACCAGTGTAATTTTTAACTCGTTGCAAACAAGAAAAGATCGCTCTCCAGAACAGTTACTGGCGGGAGTACACACACACATACTAAGTTCACGAAACGCACGAGCGCGAGACCCGTCACGTACCTACGTCCCTAGAGCCAACCAACGCACAAGCGAGTGTATGTTTTAAGGCGTATAACAATATTCTTCCTAAAACACATATGTACGAAATAACTTATACGTACATTTAAAATGTACTAAATAATTACGAAGATTTTTATACAATGCGGTGCAGTGCGGCCCGCCATAATGATATGATATTTAGGTACTAGGTTATTTATCATCAGTGATTTTTTTCTCACGATTGGCTGCCCTAGGCCCGGGCTTACTGGGTCTTAGGGTAAATCCGCTACTGCAAAACACATTAAAGTCAACATTGACAGGTGCCTGCGTAGTCCTGTCGGCTTTCCTTAGCAACGGATGATATGAGGGCAATTAAATAAAAACGGCATAATATGCGCCTAGAAATTGTTTCATGAACCACTATACTTTCAGCCTTTGCGTTCATCAACACTGGTGTTATTCTTGCCACCATTTTCAGCACACTACGAATTCTAGTACTGGTTTTCCATGTAACCACAGCTTGAGCAACTTCTTTCTGAATTGTATTATATCAGTATAATATCACAGACTGAGACTTCTATTTCAGAGTGTTTTAGAAAACATCGTAGGGTTTAGTAGATTTTTATAATAATATTATTTTTGACAAAGAAACCTATTGTTGCGGTGACATTTTAGTTTATGGTATCAACAACTGAACCCACCAAATGACAATACTTTAGTCAATTAGTCATAAAGGATTTATTCATTATAAGTGGCCAGTTTATATATGTGAATATAAATTAAAATGATTAAATACCAAAGTTGTTTAGATGGGAACAAATATAAATTAATTAAATATTCCTATCGGACCAACTAAAAAGTTGTGTCGTTGAGAAAGAAAAATAGGTTATCCGTTTTAATTGCTGACCAATTGAAAAATATATGACCAACTAGTTGGTTAGATTGAAATAAAGACCTTCATCGAGTTCCTTTCTGCACAACCAGTTGGTCGGAGTGGAAGGACAGTTATTAATAACGCCCATATTAGTAACTAAATAAAATAATACAAGTCTCCAGGAGTACGATACAAAGAAAACTAGCGAGAAACACCTTAATTTGTAGAAATGGCAAGAGTGAATGAGCAAAGTAGCAAAATTTAAAAGAAATACAAAAGTAATCACCATTTTCACACCGTTGACAACCCTGACATGAAATTCTTACAGCCTGGCATCAGGGCTACCTCAAATTAATGGGTTATCCATTACTTACGACAGACTCTGTATAAATGGGCTGTTCCAAAAATTGTTAGTGAAATGAAAAATAGTTGGAATGTGAAAAAAGTTTCTTCATAGCTTTTCAAAATATTCCCCTTCAACTTAATGCACTTACGCATTCGGGTGAATCAGCTTTCGAAATATTTAAAAAATAACCGCCGAAATTCTTCGATGGCCTCTTCTGCAGTGTTAAATTTTCGCCCACGCAGCATTTTTTTACCGGTGGAAATAGAAAATAATCGCATGGAGCTAAATCTGGGTAGTATGGAGGATGTGGTAGTATTTGTACCACCGAAGTATATAAATGGTCCATGGTTCTAGCAGATGTGTGAGCGAGCGCGTTATCTTGGTGAAAAATATGCCACGGACACCGCTCCTTGGTCGCTCGCTATTCAATTCCCCAAACTTCGCAATGCCATTCACTAGTAACTGTTTTACGGTATTCTAACGGAATAACTGCTACTGGTGCACTGAATCAAAAAAAAACTCCGACCGCTAATAACTTTTGTGGGCAACTCGTCTTCTTCAAACACCCATTGCGTGGATTGTTGCTTCGTGAGAGTATCGTAGCTGTAGACCCAAGTTTCGTCCAAGATCCAAGTTGTAAGGATATAGGATACATTTTGCGAAATTCCTTCTTTTAACTTTTTTATCATAAATTTGCAACAATCAACACGACGGGATTTGTGCTCTTCGGTGAGAGAGTGAGGTATACATCGCGAAGCAAGCTTTACTTAACCTTAAAGGTTGCATGCAAGCATGAATGCAGGATGGTTGCAACTGCCTGTGACCCAATCTTCAGTTCAGCCTGAATCTCTCGATGTGTATTCTCCCGCAATAGTCACTCTACCCTGATGACATTTTCATGAGTTACTGCAGTTGTACGTCGGCCGGGTCTGGGGTCCTTTGATTATGATATATATATAATCAAAGCTGGGGTCCTTTAGGTTCTTTCGACCACGTTTAAATTGACGAAACCAATAAGTAACTGTTGCTAACGCAGGAGCAGACTCCCCAAATGCAGCTTGTAAATTTTCGAAGGTTAACCCTCGTTTATAATCATAAAAAATCATAGCACGAAAAGCTTCCCGCGAGACGTCCATTGTTGCAAAACAAGAGTGACTGATTTTAAAATATTTAAAAAAAGAACTACCTACCCTTAGGTGGCCAATGATTTTCAGCAAAGAGATTTGTATTGAAATTAGCCGGTCAATTCAAGATAGTTTCTAGAAAAAAGAGATTGTATTTATTCTGTAGCTAACAATTTTCGGAACAACAGGTAGGTATATAAAATCACCAGAGTCCAGTCAAATAAATGTAAACTTCACTTTAGCCCTGCTATTGATACTCTACGGTTTCGATTTATACTGCATTCTGTTTACTCCACCTGTAGAAATTCCATGTCCCCAAAATGCTCTTGTATTGGACTACTAGAATCTCATATTACACGAAAATTAAATGAAAAATTGTGGTTTTCATTTGGGAATATCAAACTGACCTGGTTAAAAAGAGGACTGCGGGAAAGAAGAAATCAATTTGGCCAATTTCGATTTAGAGTTGATCATGAATAAAGTAAATAAATAATTCCATATTGTACAGAAAGATTTTTTTAACAGTAATGAAACTATTACAAATCCTCGACAAGATATTAACTTCAACGGAAACAGAGAAACTTTGAGATACTTACTAAAAATTACTTACTAGTCTGTAAAAAATATAATTTTATTAAGTTATAGCCTGAATAACCTGATAGAGAGATTAGTTTTGTGTAAAAGTATTTCATTTGCAGCGAGGTGGGGTTGGATTGAGCTGGACATGGTTCTGAAAGAGTATGTTAAGGCTGTAGACAGGGAATGATAGAATTAAAGTTGTAAAAGTAGTATCAGATAGCTTGATTTTAATTGCTATATGCTGCAAAAAGAACTTTATCGCGTAACAAAAAGTAGGGAGTAACGGACAAAAGACATCAAGAATATGAGATATATTATTGTAAAGCAAGTTAGAAATCAATTTTAGAAATTCTCTTGTAACTTTTGATAATTTAGTGTGCAAGTCAATATTTTTGTTATACGATATATATTTTTGTTTTAAAAATAGTAGGTATATCTGTTGGGTCAGCTAGATGTTAGATGTTAATTAGATAAAAAAGGTAATCTTATTTTAACTAATTTTAAAT
Source organism: Euplagia quadripunctaria (assembly GCA_963859945.1). Classification (NCBI taxonomy): domain Eukaryota; kingdom Metazoa; phylum Arthropoda; class Insecta; order Lepidoptera; family Erebidae; genus Euplagia; species Euplagia quadripunctaria. Next base: position 8,264,321 of record OY982575.1, on the reverse strand, counting down.
ACTTTTTAGTCAAATATATTTAGATACTCACGAAGGTTATTTGCTGAGTAGACATTTTTTTGGTATACAGTAAGTTAATTAGTGGAGAGTGTGGAGACACTTCGTTAATTTAAATTGATAATACAAGCGCTGTTAAAATTTCTCATTTTTAAGTACCTACTCAATTATACAACATTTTATAAAATTGGTTTGTATTTATACATTTATTTACCTATTGTAAAGATAATAATCACTCTTTTTGTGAAAATTGTGAAAATTTTATTACTATAGGTAGGTATTAATACGTTTATAAAAATAATTTCTAATAAAGAATACTTCCTAAAATATTTCTTAACAATCCAAAAATAATGTTCCTTTTATCCAATCGTACTTGAAGTTGATACCGACTTGAGATTGAAAACTTCTTTAGTCGCGGTGAGCGTTTTTTGGTAGGGGCAAAAATAATGGGTTCGCGTCACGGTCATGCTAACGTGACACGTCATTTTAAGTTTTCACTTCTGTTGGCAGTCCCATGACTGCCTATTTGTATTTTATTTTGTAAGGATTAATATTGTATGCCTTATAATGACGATTGAAAATCACGTTTTAATTTTTACATTATTTTCGACAGAAAATGCGTTATTTTGCCATATATATAAGATATACCTTCCTCCCTATATAAGTATATGGTACCGCGGACTCTTTTTTAGACCTACTAAAGAATACATAGTTTTGATGTATGACTGACCATTTAGTCAAGAAACGCAGATTAAGCAGCTCGGAAGCGCTTTATCTTCTAGCTTGCATCACGAATACCATTATTTCAGGCTGAAATCTTTTAATTACTGGTATAAAATATAGCCTATGTAACGTGCTGATAATGTAGCTTTCTATAGGTGAAAGAATTTTTAAAATCGTTCCAGTAGTTTTGGAGCCTATCTCCATTACAAACAAACAAATAGAAAATCAAATCTTTCCTCTTTATAATATTACAAACAAATATTTACTAAAGGTATAGGTACTGTATATATGTTTATATTATACACAGATGGCGCAATGGTTTAAGTTTTCGCCTCGCCACTACGCCACGCCGAATGCTGTGGGTTCAATTCCCACACGGGACCAAAAAAAAGTGTAATTCACTAATAGTTGTCCCGAGTCTGGGTGTACCTGTAACAATTTTAATATAAGTATAAATGCGTGTGTTCTATGCTAATAAAAAATATCTTAAAAAGTAAATGACCATTTATTTTAACGTGATAAGTATTGTATCCACAGGTCCCCACCTGCTACGATCCCTGCTTACTAAAAAAGACGTGATTTAATGTATGTTGTTTGTATAGTTAATAATATAAAAATAGACAAGTACCTATACATATTTCCACTCTTCGTAATGTGTTCCTACACGACCTTGTTAGTATGTTGTAAATACATAATTAAGAGTTTAATTTGTACCGGTCTTCAAACAAACGAAGTTCCCTCATATTTTTGTCAGTAGCAAAACTCATTGAAATTTTGTAGGCTGAATAGGCTGGTTCACAGCCACTTAGTGAATTTGTAATCTTCAAAATATTAAAATAACGAAAATTATCTTATTATATGTACAGTTCCGTACGGCTTCACCATTAGTTCTCGACCATAAAATATAAACGTTTCGTTTGAACTGTGCGAGCTCCGCTATCGAGTATCTATCGCGATCTATGCAGCTTTGATTTATTTGTGTAAATTCGTCTATTATAAATACATATTTATTATTACTTGCGTTTTTACGTCTAGCATTATGGGCTCTGATTGATTCCGGCATGACACTCATACATTGTTACTGTTCAAAATGCTTGTGATTCTCCAAAATGGACGGCTTTTATTTCTTTGTTTTCATCATTAATTATGAAATTTGCATTTATAATTTTTTATTGTTAACAGATAATATGCCTTTCTCCGCTGCAGAGAGGCAAAAAAGGTACAGAGACCGACTAAAACTCAATGATCCCGACAAATGAAAAGCGGAATTTTTTTTACAGAGAGCTAAGTAGGAAATTCTTTAAAAAAATTGGTTGTCTGTAAAGTCGGTTTACGGACGATAATTTTACGTGCTAACTTCATAAGAAAACAGTGGAAGAGAGATAGATGCGTCACAAGCTGAACGCTTAGGCTGATCGTGCCTCTTTATCACTTGTTCCGCGCTCTCGCTTGCACGCTCCGCTCAGGCAGAACGTGACAATGAGTCATGGTTTTTCATGGGTGCGTCTGGACCTCGGCTTTCATCGATTTATAAGACGTTACCACGTCAAAAAATAGGCGAGCTACCTCCTGACGAGAGTAGGCGAAAATATTGGGGGACTTTGAAACAAAAATCTGACTGTAAGCAAGAAGTTGTAGAAAAGTGTAAAATTCAAAAAGACTAAAAAAATATCAGCAATAGTATAGAAAATTACCAAGGGAAAATTAAGATATGAAGAAAAAGATAGAATTATTAATCAAAGAGAATAAGAAAATAGAAAGAATAACAAAATAATGTTCGAACATAAGTAAGTATAGATACTAGATACACTATGTCCATTGTCCAGTAGTTTCATAATATAAGATTTTAAAGATTCTTCGGATAGTCTAAGAGCCGACTACGATTGGCCTTCCCTGAACTTATTTATTATATCTTATTTATATATTTATGTTAATTTTTTCAAGTCGATTTAATATTTTTAATTTTTTTTACAATTTTAATTATATTCTATATACAACTTACACATTAAAACTAATAAAAAAGAAAAAGAAATGTATATGGGCTATTTACATGCATGCGTCATAAAATTCCTAAACATCGTCGCCTCTGGCAGTGTTCCCAGAAAGCTGGCAGCATTGCCACGTTGAATGGCAATGCTAATTCTCTGTGCAAGAAAAAGGCCCGCCTTCTGGTCACGAGAAGTGTCGATCAGTCGCTTAGCTAATTCCTTATAAACGGAACGAGCACTCGGACCCCATGACCCAAGCGTTTCGACCCCAAACGGCTCAAAAACATAGTTACCAACTAAATTATTGTATTTACGCCATTTGAGGTTTTCTGCTGATGCAGCAGCAGCGCCAGCACAACCAGCTGTACTTGGAAGATGTGATGGCGCGAGGGTGTCAACACAGGTTGCGTCCCACACCAAAGGCCTACCCATCTTCAATGGCAGTAACGACATACCATCTGGTCTCTTCCCATCGTCTCGTACGCACGCCGGCGGTGACAAGAGCACGACGGATTATGTCATTAAGATTGGCATGTCGAGATATACGGCCTGCGCTTCTGCTACAAGAAAGGCCATGGTGTCCGAGACTGTCGACAGCTTCTCCACAGTGACAAAGTTGCGTAGAAACACAAGGAGCTCCTAAACGAAGGCAAGTGGCAAGGCGGAATGTGTTATCGTCCAACAAGGTGCCTATGTTGGGCGATGGAACTACCTGAATCCATAGGCCTGATTCCCATTCTCCCACAGCCAACAAACGAGCGCGCTCTGCAACATTGGATGCGGTGTCAATTAAATAATTCCTTCTTAAGGTGCCAATCTGCCAAGCATTTATGGCATCGGTCTTGCAGGACACTTCAGAATTAACCAGTGTGTTTGTTAGAATTTTCCTGGTTAACTCTTCTGTGCCATGGACCGAAGACAAAAATGCTGGAAGGCTGACATCTGAAATTTTGCGAACGCCAAGACCACCCAAACGAACCGGTAAGAATGCTTGGAGCCAGCCTCGGTTGTTCAAAGCCACATTTAAAATTTTGCTAAGGGTGTTTTGAATAATTTTGTAAATTTTTTCTAAAAGTGTTAAATGTTTCCAAAGTTGCGATGATCGAAGGGCATGAGTAAATTTTGGTACGAAAAGACAAAAACGGAGTATAGTAAAAGCCGAATGGACATTAATTTTAAGTAAACGATCCGAAAAATTACCAAAATTTTTAAATTTTAAATTATTAATTAAAATATAAAAGTCTAAAACTATTTTTTATTCACAACTGTGGATACAGCCTTTGTTTTCCTTTATGTTACTTTTATGTTATTTGGGGGTGACTTACCCTTCGCTCAAAGGCTTATTGATTATTACCATTACTCTAACCTGCATACCGGTCCTACTCTTTTGATTTCACTGCTTCGACAAAAGTTTTGGATTCTTGGTGCTAGGAACCTAGTGCGTCAAAGAGTTCATCGTTGCAACATTTGCTTCAGACTCAACCCCAAATCGCAAACTCCTTTCATGGGAGATTTGCCTGAGTTTCGGGTAACCGAGGCCAAAGCTTTCGCTTTTACCGCTGTAGATTACGCTGGTCCCTATTTTGTCACGCACATTCGACGTCGTGGAATCAAAAGTCAAAAGGCCTATATCAGTATCTTTGTGTGTCTAACTACAAAGGCACTGCACATTGAATTAGTTTCTGACCTTAGTTCTGATTGGTTTCTCGCCGCGTTTAAGCGTTTTATTAGTAGAAGAGGCCCCGTCTCTATGATATATAGTGATGGAGGAACCAACTTTATTGGGGATCAACGCAAATTAAATGAAATATACGCATTATTAGATTCTGACGCACATAAAAATTACATAGGTAACCAATTAGCTAGCAAGTTAATGTTCGCTGCGTTAAAACGCATCTCTATAAAATTATAGGAGCTCAAGTACTCACATACGAAGAACTCAACACAATCTTTGTTCAGATTGAAGGAATGCTCAATAGCCGCCCTCTATGTGTTCTTAGCTCGAACCCCTCTAGTATCAGCGCATTAACTCCTAACCATTTTTTAAACGTAACTCCGCTTCAATTCCTACCTGCAGAAAATTCTTCTGAGGTACTTGATAACCGCTTAACTCGTTTTCAACTCGTAACTAAACTCACTCAAAGTTTTTGGCGTCGCTGGAGCCAAGAATATTTAACTTCTCTACAGCAGAGAGAGAAATGGCTTACTCTATCTAACCCGATCGAATTAGGCACGGTAGTGGTAATTAAAGATAACAACGCTCATCCTCTTTGCTGGCCGTTGGGTGTCGTAGAAGAGGTATATCCGGGAAAGGATGGAATAATTCGCACCCTTAAAGTTCGCACTACTGCCGGTAGCTTCATTCGCCCAGTAGTTAGAGTTTGCCCTCTTCCGCGTCAGTAAATAATTATAAAATATTGCATATACATAATTTTCTTACCTCTTACTCTTAAATAATTAGTTTTTTTTTACGCTTTGTTTAGAGGAAAAACCTCTAAGCCATGGGGAGTTGTTAACGCCATCTACCCTATAATTATATCATAGGGTAACATTTATAGGATAAAGTTATACTACATAAGCATTAAACATTCATTTACACATTTCCGAACGCGTAACACGCCCCACCCTATCCTACACCTTCCGCTTCCTCTCTCGCAAAAAGGGTCGACGCGCACGCATTGGAGTTCCCGCTAATACGCTCCTAAAATACGAATTAAATCGCTATAAATCAATATAAAACCACACACGAGTGTTCCCTGTCAACAATAAAAACGTCTTGGTGGTGATACAACTCAAGAACCGGCGAAGAAGGAGATTTGGGAAGATATTCAAGCCACGTGTGTCAGCTCGACATTCCGGCCCGATTTTTCCCCTCCTTTCAGCGAAGGGTAAGTCACCCCCACGGTTACATAAAAGTAACAATTATGAAAAGGGGAATTATTTTGATTTTGATCCACTTACCAGCAGTTAGAAATCCATGGTTAAAATTAATTTATTCCCACCAGTATATAAAATAACAAACAGTTAAAATATGAGTGATCATATCATCTGGAGGCTCTGGAATTTAGGGTAGGTGGGTCGACCAGATATCTAGCTTTTCTAGGAACCCATTTTTTTGACGTGATAACGTCTTATAAATCGATGAACGCCGGCTGCACGCACGAAAAATTGTCACGTTCTGCCTGAGCCGAGCGTGCAAGCGAGAGCGCGGAACAAGCAATAGAGAGGCACGATCGGCCTAAGCGTTCGTTTATTGATTTGATTTCAGTTTATTTTTATAACTAACTAGCTGCGCCCCCTTCTATACAACTTTTCATCCCCACCTTTCAACCCCTTACACCCCTTTTTGACGTGACAACGTCTTATAAATTGGTTTGCCGGGTGACACTTCAAGAAACTGCGTTACGCTCCGCTCACGTTATGCGCTCACAATGAGAGCGAGTGAGAGGCACGCGTTTTAAATATAATTCTTTGTATAAATAAATGTTTTAAATTGTTACTATTATTTCATCCTTCTTCCTACTATACGAATGAATATTCACATTAAAATTATTTTACCACTCAAAGTCGTTGTCACGTAAAACTTTCGCCCGTATACCGACTTTACAGGCAACCAATTTTTTTCTCATTAAAAAGCCTATGTCCTTTTTCAGGCTCTAGACTATCTGCGTACCAAATTTCATTTTAATCGGTTCAGTAGTTTGAACGTGAAAGGGCGACAGACAGACAGACAGAGTTACTTTCGCATTTATAATAAGCATATATATTAGTAAGGATTACTCGTGATTATATTTAAACAAATTATTTAAATTAAATTTGAAAAAACTGGAAATAATATTTGAAAATTAAAAATTAACATTTTTAACCAGAGCTTTAAAAATATTGTGTTTTCTTATGATGTTATCACGTAAAATTATCGTCCGTAAACCCACTTTACAGGCAACCAATATTTTTTTTACTTGAGCATAATTCTGAGAATTGTAATTTTGGCCAGCTAAATAATGCAAATACCCGTCTGTGCGCCGTGCGCTAATTGAAGATATCCATGCAGTTGTCGTGAGCAACTGTACCGCGCAGTGTGCGGATATTGTTTAGAAAAGTAAGGTATAGGCTATGTTAGAACATGGCACGGAAGGGTTCAGCCACGGACCGGTATAATGTGAATCAGTCCTATATTGAAGCACATTCGGTTTCGAGTCAAACAAGAAGGTTCGACAACATGAGAGGTATAACCTCTGGGCTTGGAAGTTTTAGCATTCAAAGAGAAAAAAAGTTGACCGTTTTGCGCATTTTCGATAAAAAGATATATTTTGAATCAGGGATTATTGTTTTGTTATTCTGGGTGACATCAAAACACGAAGATTTTCTCTGTACCATTATTTTATGGTAATACCTAAATTATACTGTATTATAACGTTTTCCTGTATCAAATAATGTCAAAAGGAAGAATTATTCCTTCACTGCGATCAACCTTTGGTGCTTATATTTCTACGAGATCATTTGTAAGTGCTCAAGTATATAATCAAAGTGCAAAAGACACCTCAACTCGGAAAGTATTCCAAGTATATCGCTATGATGGAATCCTTGAAAACAAACCACCGACGATGCAATCATATGAAATAGATGTCAGTACCTGCGGACGTATGATACTCGACGTATTAATCAGAATCAAAGAAATTGACCCAACTGTCACTTTCCGAAGATCGTGCCGCGAAGGCATTTGCGGATCATGTGGTGTTTGTGTACAGGGACATAACTGCCTCGCTTGCACCACTTTCATTCCAAATGCGAAGAAAATAACCATCCATCCGCTTCCACATATGTATGTGCAAAGAGACTTGTGTGTCGATATGACTCACTTCCTTGATCAGTACAACAGCATTCGACCTTACCTCGTGACGAAGTCTGGAGACTTAGAAGGAAAGTTTCAGTTAGCACAGAGTATTGCGGACAACGACAAAACGACGGGTTTATACGAATGTATCTTATGTGCGTGTTGTGCAACATCTTGCCCGAGTTACTGGTGGAACGGACGCCGCTTTCTGGGACCAGCTTCTTTGTTACACGCTTATAGATGGGTCATCGATTCAAGAGATGATGACACACAGCGGAGGCTCAATGATCTACGTGATGACTTTAAAGCGTTTCGTTGCCACACAATCATGAACTGTGTACTGGCGTGTCCGAAAGGTCTTAATCCAGGATTGGCTATCGCAAAGTTAAAAAGGCTGATATCAGGGCTCGACAAAAAGCCTTTTCCTGAAATGGACCCTTTACAATTTGCATCTGGAGGAGGCTTGGAAGCCTGCATTAGAAAAAGAAAATAAAGATGTCTAATTGTTTTATAAGTATTTAGAGCTTCAATATATTTATGTAGTACAACGTCTTACTATATTAAAACGTTCGTGCTTTTTTTATTATTAAATTGCCTACTGTAATATTTTAAATAGGTTTCTCTTTCTTGTCAAAAGAAATAAAACTTGCTTTGTATGCCTTTTGTCTTAGTCTTGAGATCATTTTAGAACTTCGATAATGTGAGGTCAATAATAAAATTAAACTGACGAAAAGAACTAAAAAGCAAAAAATAAATAAACCTTTGAATAGTATTGACCTTATTTACATAAACTATCAAATTTTATATAAATTTGATTCGGTGCCAAACAATTTACCTATATAAATTTTAAATGTACGTAGAAATAGAGAAGGCTCTACGTAGGTAATCATTTTATTATTGGGCGCCGACTCAAAAATAGTTTATATAAAATTTGATACTTTATGTAAATAAGCTCAATAAAAAGGTTTATTTATTTTTTGCTATTTAATACTTTTCGTTGGTTTTATTTTATGATTTTTTGTAGCTTGGGTCATTTTTTATTACTCTGACAACTACTCATCTTTTAATATATTTAATATAAATACTTTAAAACGCTATCAAATATCTTTTCTTTAAAACATATTATGTGGTTTCTGTCACTAAAACTACAATTTTTATATCTAACTTCTGATTGTTTAGGAAAGGTGGTAGGTATGGTTTCCATCATCAGCTCAGCTTCATGTGATAATACCTAAACGCAAATACCTGATTAGGTTATGAAAAGTAAGCAGAAACACTATTCGTTCTTACAATTTTCGAGGGTTTCTCTCAATTTTTAACCGACGAAAAAAAGGAGATTCTCAATTCGACCGTATATATCTTACTGTAAAGGCCCGAATATTGGTAAATCCTAGATATTTTACCGGTAAATTCACCAACCGTTATTGGTAAAAGTCCGAATTTTATAAAGAAGAGATAACTTTTCGGGCTTTTACCATGAAAGTTTGGTAAATCCTAGGTTTAACCAATGACGGTTCGTAAATGTTGAAAAATAGACATGTCCAGACGTGTTCGACGCATAGTCTCGTACACACGGGTAGTGTGCATCCCCCCGCTACTCGCATCCTCTCCCTCCGTTGCCGACGCCGCCACTGCTTGCTCGCTTCAATCAATCGTTTGACACGTTTGAACACACACGTTAATCCGATTTCTGTTCATGTTTTTATTGCTAAAAGTAACTTATAAATAAAAATAAATGTAAAACAGAAATTTTATGTAATAATGGACAAGATCGTGGCAAGCAAGAAAGATAACAACTTCTATAAGGAAAACTTTTATGGATAAGGAGAAATACGTAAAGTGTTTAGAAGAAGTCAAAACTGCAAAAAACGCGAAGAAGAAGAAAGCCGTTTATTACAGACGGATAAAGCGTTTCGATATTTTGACTATAGGCGGTGAAGAAAAACTAATTGCGCCGATGAAGGAAGATAATGGAGTAATCTGGAATTACGTTTGTTACGAAGACTTATTCAACATACTTGATGAAACACATGTTGCTGTAGGACACGGTGAAGGACGAGGATGCTCAAGGAATGTAATCGCAAGTTTAAAAATGTAACAGTTGAGGCAATAATAACTTATTCAAAGCTTTGCCAACCGTGTCAAAAGATGTAAAAGACTTGGAAAAAAGGGGATTGTCATCTAGCCTATTCTCCATAGTGTGTGAACTCATGTTGTCAAGTAAATCTAATCGATCTGCTAACTAACCCTGATGGAAAGGATAAATTCATTTTAGTTTATCAAGTTCATCTTACAAAATGTGTGATCCTTTGTGCACTTTAATATAAATGCGCAGAAGAAGTTGCATGCCATCTCTTGGATCTCATCTTTACCATTTTTTACAATTACATTTAAATTATTGAAAGTTTGTGCTCTATGTGGCCGGAAGTGAAAATCGTCCACGGAAAGCCTAGACATAGCCAGAGTCAAGGATCAGTTGAGCGTGCTAATCAAGATGTAGAAAATATGCTGAACACGTGGATGGAAACAAATCAGTCATCAAAGTGGTCCTAGGGTTTAAAATTCATCCAGGCAATGAAAAATAGGGCAAATCACGAGGGAATCAAATGTTCCCCATGTGAAGTAATGTTTGGTAGTCCAATGAAAATGGGCATTGCAACGTCAGCAATTCCTATTGCGGATTGGCGGAAAAACTAAATGCAATTGATCAAGACAAAGAAGACGGCATTGTTGAGAATGAGTCAGAAAAGGACTTAAACAGTAACACTGTGAAGAATAAAACACAAGAAAACGAAATTATTTTTAACGAAAAGATAAAGGAGAAGCAAATAACTGATGATTTCCGTGTAACGATTCAGAGACATACTGATTCAGAGATAGAGAACGCAACTAAACCTTGTGGCGGACAATATCTTAACCACCACCATTAAGTTAAAATAATATATATTGAAAACGCTACCGCTCATAAACAACTCCAAACCGGCTATCATACGATTCCTTTGTTTATGCACCGGTCGGAGCCGCGCAGGCGACTGCGAAGGACGTAGGAAGGACACGCCGCACGGTGGAACGAAACCGGCCGGTAATAGACTTAGCATATATAAAAAAAGTAGTTTTTTTTTTGATGGGTTAATTTTTTTTTGATATGATCTAACAATTAGAAGAAACTTTTACTAAAACAGTCTTTCAGATAATTTAGTATTTTCGGAGTTATTAATTTTCAAAGTTATTTTTGTATGGAGCAAAACAGAAAAATGTGAAAATCTCGGAATCCTCAAATTTTCTCGAAGAATTGACTTCACGTATGTATAGAACGTATTTATATTCTATTTTAGCGACTATACTCAGACTTCGATTTTTCCCGATTTCGACGCAATTGTAATTATTTGTTCTCTTTTCCACACTACCCTAGAGGTTAAGAACTAGGCGCGTTTTTTTTTTGTAGTGTTGTCCCCTTTAGGCCTAATCCACTTGGTCATGACTATGCTTAAAAAATAGTAATTAAGTTAAAAATAAATAATTAAGTTAAAAAAGTATTAAAATAAAATAAATTAAAAAAGTCGCAATAACTGCTAGTCACTTTTAATTTAATCACTGTCAAGTGTATCTGCGTTCACGAAGGCGAAATTTTCCTGTTCGTCATCATCAAATGCCTGCTCAATAATTAATAAACTTTGTACTTCTCTTGTCAAAGTTTTATGTTTTCTGCAGAGTTTGTGGCGTTTTGTTGAAATTAACGGATCAGAGCTGGTCAATAAATTGTTCAAGATATCTTCATTTGTAGCTTTTCTGCAGTATTTCCTAGAGTGGTGTTGGCGGTACCTGCGGAAATCTTTATTTCTGGCTTCGGCAGCCTCTTCGGATAGCTGTCCAATTGGTATCAGACCAAAACTTTCAATTATAGCTGCATCATGCATAAGAACTTTGTGGACACTTGAAGGCATATAATAAATAAAATACCAAATAGTCTTTAGCATATTCGTGAAATTTCACTGTATCAATATGGTAGCCCGATGAAATTGCCCCTAAAATGGCTGCAAACCGCCTAATTAGATCCTTACTAATACCTGTTATCTCAGCAGTCATGTTTGGATTTGCGAAAAATCTTCTGGCAGTGTTTCCGTTATTGGTGGAGCCGTGACCTTGTCGACAACATCAATCAAAAGTCCCATTCTACTTTTAAACGCGTCTTGTATATCTTTCTTTCTAGATTCCATAATGAACTTGGTGTCTCCCTTCACAGTCCATGTTTTAATGGTTAAACTGTAAGCTATATGCAGAATGCATTCCATCATTCGTATCCAAATGTGCAATGATGATAATCCGTATCTACAAAGATCTAGATTAGCCGATTTTGACATAATTAGGGGTAAATTATTAATTTCAGTTGGAGTGGCTTTACAAATGTCGTATTTTTGAGATGAAGTGTGACATAAAATTGATGTTGCTTTTCCGTCTATCATAGTCATTAAAGTATATGAAGTCAATAAAGAGTGTGAAATCTTTATGTCCCCAACTTCTGTTTTCACTAAACTAACAATTTCTTCCTCAATTGCACTTTTTTGCCGTAATTTTGTAATCTTGTTTTCTTTCACAAATTCGAAAAAGATTAGACGACACCAGTATGATGAATTTGGTTAATCATTTTGCCAGATAACTTGTTCGCCGCAAACAAATTTGATTGGCACTAAGCTTCCTATGAATATACTTGAATCATCAAGTTGATCTACTAAAGCTTCGTTGTCTGTACGGAATTTTTGCTTGTAATTGGCTTGATTAGAAGCACCATCGAATCCCCACTTACTGATGAGTGTTAATTCTTTATAATTATTATCGATGACGAGTGACATCATTATTCTACTTATCGTTATATCCAGTAGCGCTTGTAACTTTATTTTCACTGAGGTTTCAGTCACTGTTACAGCGTCTTTTGGTGGATAGCATTCCTATTTCGCGTGTTACACTTGATAATGATGAAAGTAAATTGCTATCTTTTTCTCTAACACTTTTTCTTAAAGTATTGTATTGCCACTTGGTCAGTTTAAGTGATAAAAATAACCCCAAAGCCTCATCCGGAAAGTACACAGGTGTTTTTTCTTTAGCCGATATGCACTCTTTAACTTTTTTTACATCTTGTGGATTCTCAAGTAAATGTTCTAGTATTTCAGCAATCTCCTTATTGCCGTCTGCTTTTAACTGCGCACAATAAGCATATTTTATTTCATCCGAAGACAGGTTAAAGTTTTCAGCACGTCTTTTTTTCTGTTTAGGTGCTAATTCACAAAATGGCTTTCTCGGACTTTGTTGCGTGGAGACACCGATAGAAACTTTTGCTTGGTGGGTACTGCGTGATCTTCATTACTATCTAATAAACGTGTGATAAAATCTGGCCATATGATGTTTGCTTGTAACCATTCACCATTTTTTAGTTTTGAATACATCTTCTTTACTATGAGCGTTTTGCCATCTTCTGTTTAAATTATAAAAAAAATTTGCACAAAATGATTTTAAGGTCTTTTCGTGTTCATCACTTAACTCGACTAAAAGTTTAGACATTATCACGCTGTATAAGTTATTATTATTTTTGACACTGCGCCTGTTTTCCAGAGTAACGAAGAGATCAAGGTTTGTCACTAAGTCTTGTAACATTTTCACAAACTTATAAATATAAACAACAAATAATGAACAACACTAAATAATAATAACAAACGAATCTATCTAGCTAGTAGGTTGATAGGGGTAGTGCATCTATTATGGTGGGTAATAGAACACTGACCGGTTTGATTGCAACGGCAACCGTACGTATTGTACACTCTCATTGCACCAATCACGTTACGACACGTCATGATTTGTTTTTGCGCTCGCGCACCCTTATCACTTGATTTCCGGAAATAAGTGTCAAAACAAATGACGTCATAGGGTGGTGTAAAATATGGAACACTAATTTTAGTTTTTATTGAAATGAAATATGTATTTAAAAATCTATTTGTATGATTTAGCTGATAAAACAGATGTTAGATACAGATTTATCCGTCAAAATCAGCCAAGTATATATTTTTTTGCAATTGAAATGTAGCTCAGAAATTCAGTTTTGTGTAAGTTATTACCGTTTCAGTTCATTTGTACACTTTTGTAATCCGTTTTAATGGATTATTAAACTAAAAAATATGAGCATTTTCATACAAAGTTGAAATGGCTATATCAACGAAACTACGAGTTTAATTTAAAAATGTCAGAGAGTAAAAACGTTTTAAATATATGCCTAGATACCGAAAATATATATTTTAGCCCATAAGACCCAACTTTGAAATTTCAGCCCACTGTGCGCCGGCAAGACACACTCGGATCGGCCCCGCGTGTGAATACATGTGCAGTTTGTGTTTGTTTGTGTGAGTTTTTGTACTATTTATTTGATTTTTGTAGCTTTTGTAGTAAATGCTTTTACAGTTTAACATTAATATTTCTTCATTTCATCTATTACCCGCTTCGCTTGTGTTACATAGAGTTAGTGTTGTACGACAGAGACTTAGTGCTTATACAACAGAACTTAGTGCTTGTGCTACATAGACTTATTTTTAATAGTCACGGGTTTGGTTCTCGTGGGGAGGCAAGTTGACGTGAGGAAACTATCCGCTACAACCTCAAGAAGTTCTTGTAACAATAGAGCCAATACCGAAAAAGATAGAATCTATTCTCTAAACAAAGCAAAATTGAATTTGGAAAAACAAGCTGAAAAAATGAAAGCCACTTCGGTGATAAATTATCCAAATGTGAAAATTTTCCAAGATGTAAGACTGAAAGTTCCTGACACTGACAGAGCTAAAACTGACGCAAAAAGCATTATTGCAGTTGTGGTAGATGTAAGTGACAACCAGTTTTACCAACATTTAGCAGCTTTATACACAGAATCAGTTTACCTCAAAGAGCAATAAGTTTACCTCGTGTTCTGAAGATTTTATAAAGACAGAAGAAATTGTTAAAGATAAAGAAGTAAGTCTTCGAGAAGTTATCAGAAAATTGTCTTTGACCCTAGGACAAGGATTCAAAAATGTAACTGCCTCAAAAATGCTCGACGAAGAAATGCTCTTGCAAATCATCAGGATTATTGTGTAATTCTAAATGCCACAATAGCTCTCCATGTACAAATTTAACAAGCAAAATATTTTTTTTTATAATATGTAATTACAATTATTTATGATTGCATTTTTTACATTTGTTTATTAATAATATTAAATAATAAGAAAAATACTGATTCAATCAGCTTAGCCAACGTAAGCGTTATGTTTGTGAGATATTTTATTTTTGTTATTTGTTTTTCATTATTTAAGAAGTCATTTAAAGGTGTCTTTAAATTATGTTTTAATAGTTATTAATAAATATTCCAAATGATGATAATTTAAACTATGTCAGTACTAGCAGCGCCCCGCGGTTTCACCCGCGTAAGTCCTGATCTCGTAGGAATATCGGGATAAAAAGTAGCCTATGCGTTAATCCAGGTTTCATCGCAATCGGTTCAGTGGTTTTAGCATGACAGAGTAACAAACATCCATCCACCCATCCAAACTTTCACATTTATAATATTAGTGAGATGGGATTTAACTGACAGGCAGATAATTAAAAATGATCATGATATAATGTGATTGAAATAAATGATTTAGTTGATTAGTCCATTGTTTCTCCGTCATTGTTATCTCTTCTCTTCTTTATAAAATTCGGACTTTTACAGTTACATATATATATATATATATGTTCAGCCCTCTCTCCGTTATTTAAGAACCGAATTTGATTATTCTTTTTTTTAGATAGAAATAGATTTATATAATTATATATATATACAGAGAAGACTGGAGTTCTGCTCACCTGGCAATTTAACGAGATAACTGGTTTACTAAAACTAAACTGGATAAACTAAAAGTAATACGTACAAATCAGTTTTACGATATTTTGGTGATTAGTCGACATGTATAGCGTTAAGGTGTGCTACACCTACTTAACCCTCAAACAAGCGTGGGTGCGTATAAAAAATAATTCTTTAGCAAACAATTAGCAAAAAAATATAGGTACCACAAAGCCTATTTTGATAAGTGTAAGAGATCCGGAGATATAGGGTTGGCTGCACTGGCTTAAGTCTCAAGTCAGCAGGACCATTGTTTTTCGGAAATGACTATGGCAAAAAAATCTATTTTTTGGCAAGAAAATAGCAAATAATTAGCAAAAAATATGCACTAAAGCCTGTTTTGATAAGTGTAAGAAATCCGGAGATATAAGTTTGGCTACGCTGACTTAAGTATCACGTCAGCAGGACCATTGTTTTTCGGAAATGGCTATGGCAAAAAAATATAATCTTTGGCCAAAATAGCGAATAATTAGCAAAAAAAATATAGTGTAAGTTTTATTACAGCCCTATGATTTGGCTACACTACCTTCATAGACACTGCAATGAGATAAGTATAAATCATGCAAAATAAAATTAGACAAAAAAGTAACTGCAAGCTTACTAAATGTTGTCATTTTTGAAGTCTTAATTTGGTGAAGCATTTTTCGGATTTTACATTATAGCTCTTTGGATTTTACCAAACAATGTGGTCTGCCAGCGTAAAAAAATCCTACTCCTTAATAAAGAAAGAAAAAAGTTTTGCTGGTATAAAGACTCTTTATACCGTGCTCTTTGTATCCGCTTTATCCGTAGGTACTTTTACACTTGTTAAAAATTTTTACCGCAGAAATGATTGCGTCTTTAGCGTATACCGTTGTTAATTCTGCTACGATCGTTTTATTCCCCCTTGTTTTCCCATGTAGATGGTATATATCTCGCACTTCAGGTGGTTTTATATTGGACTCTAAAACTTTTCCTATGTTTACTAGTACGTCTTTTAAATCTTCGTGAGTTTCTTTGTCCTTTGCAGGAATGTTCCGTAGCTCGATGCTTGCAGAACGTGGTCCACATTGGATATCATACATTTCATGTTCCAATTTATTTATACCATCACAAATATTCACCCGTTCTTTTTCTATTCCTTCTATTTTTTTAATAATTCATCATACTTTTCACTTACAAACTGTACATTTTTCTCTATTTCTAAATGTATCTTCTGAATTTCATGTCCGTTACGTCAGAAACCAACTTTGAAAGTGTTGCTTCTTGTTCACTCTTCCAACTCCGCAGCAAACCAGTTATCTCATCTTTAAATTGCCAGGTGAGCAGAACTCCAGTCTCTGTATATATATAATTATATAAATCTATTTCATTTACTGCATATCGTATGGATATGCGATTAGTTACAATTTTCTAATCATCAATCAATCAATAAATACTACACACTCAGTACACACCAAGTATACATAGTGTATATGTGTCGAATTGACCCTGAATATACACCGAGTAAACACCGAGAATTTCCCGTGAGCTGGATTTTTTTAAAGTCCAAAAGTTGAAAATTTCTATGTGACCAATAAGACGTAACCATACCAGCGTATACGTATACCAGCTAAATATACCGCTGAAAAGCCAAAAGAACGAAGAACGCCTGGGGACCGTTTTTTTGGTCGGGATCGCCAATGTTGAAGACGGGTCTTCATGGGTTGAGGTTGTAATAAAAATGCGGTATGCCAGTGACTGGCTTGATATAAAGGTAAATTTGAGTATTACATTAATTAAATACTTAGAAACGCGTGCGCGTCTAGTTTGTCTTGAGGTATTTTGGTGAACGTGCGTGCGTTCATCAGCACTTGCTAGCGGCCACTGCGGCCAGTGAGTGTGCGCCTGAGGCCGTGTGCGCTCCCCTCTCGTCTCTTCCGACCCCGCGGCGCCCCGCGGAGTAGTGATGTGATTCGCAACAGTAGGTAGGTAGTGAAGACTACGTGTGTGCTTGACACTTATGAAATACTTTTCGGTCTACTATAGTATTTGTAAGCCTCTAAAAATTCGAATTCACACCGAGTATATTGGGTGTATTTTTATTCTATACTCAGTGTGTGATCAATAAACACCAAATATACCTATCGTATTCTCTTAAGTACACACCACACTGAGTATACACCAAATTTACACCGAGTATATACCGTGTATGCGGGTCTGCCAGGGTTGACACTATTTTATTTCAAAATTTCTGATCTGATTTCAAATCTAATCCTAATAAATAACATTAATTATAACTAAAAGAATAGTTTAGTTTAGAAACATCTTTCTGAACTCTTCTTTTGCTTTCGATTCGTGCATGATACAGATTGAGACCATTCCAACATATTTTTTGTTAATTCGATGTCGTAAAAATTAATTTCGGTCGTTGCGTCGTCCGTACACCACGAAGATGCAAACTATACGGTTCCCTAATATTACTTTACTCTTTGAACTATACTAACGCGGCTGAGCGCGTGTGTGTGAACAGGCGTGTGCCTGTTCACACACACGTGTGCTGTGTAAGCACAATCGCTGTGCTTGTGTAAGCACAAGCACATTCACCCTTTGATGTGTGTCAAAAAATCGACAGTCGCGACTGTCGCGATCGGTACGACTAGTCGTACCGATCGCGATCGGTGGCAAGCGCGAGCACATTCACGCAAGCATGCACAAATAGCCTGTTCACACACTTGTGCCCGTGCTTGTGCTCCTTGAATGTTGGTTTGAACGCGACCGTGTAAACGCACCATAATAATGAGTGTTGACGTTCAACATTTGACATTTTTCGTTCCTCATGTCATGTCATATTTTTGTTAGCAATATATCATACGTTAACCATAATCATCCAAAATATTCCAGCAATAAATACACATATCTTCTAATATACTAAATTTTAATTTTTTATGCATGCTGTCTTGTCGAGGCAGGTATGTGATGAATGTACTTAATTCAAAGTTTAGGTAACCTTCATCTCAATTTATTCTTTAAAGTTATTAAATATAATTCGGAACATCAGCTATCTAATGCTTATCGCGTGTAAGAATAGGTAGGGAATAGCATGAGTTCAAGTCAAACATGTCTGCACCGTCAAAAGTCAACAAAGAAAACTTTCGCCTGTTGGATTTGTCTAGCGAAGAAGAGTCGGAAGATTTGCAGCTGGAAATAATTCCTAGTAGAAAGAAAAAGATAACAAGGTACGTATTTAAGTTGACGTGCAGAATAAACCTTGTAATATATAGCTAGTGTATATTTCTTGAAGTAAATTCGTAATATTAAACTATGTAAATTTTACATATAATATCGTTACTAAACTGCGATACCTAACCGCCTACTATTGATCTGTTTATTTACTTCATTAGTGTTCAAAGAAATATATATTTTTATCTAGTGTTTAGATAACCTTTCACCTATGGGAGGTTAGAGCCTTTGATAACCCTTTGCTGTAATAATAAAACAATCTTAATTTCAGTTGAACAAATAAAGTCATAGTGTCACTTGTCTTTTTTAAATACAAAAACTTTGGTGCTAATTTATATGATGGAAGCTGAGTTCATAGAGTACAATCCTTATTACAGACGTGAAAGAAGTCGAGGACCTACAATACAAGCTCAAGAACCTAGTATTGGAACTGAAGTGCAATGTGCTCTACGCTGGGCAGTCAGAGGCACACTTTTATTATGGCTTCTTATGCTAACTTGGATATGTGCAGCACTTTATGATCAAGTGTCTATTATGCGCACAGATATGAATCAAGGTGAGTCAGAGTTAATGAATAGCTACATATATCACCAACCCTATTCGAAAGAAACATATAGTGACAATTATGTGTATAACCAGTCTTTTCTATGCATAGTAGTAGAAAGACAGATGCGAGAAAGAAAGAAAATGATTTATTCTATAAAGCACAGCATACAAAATATATAAAGAATAATTAATAACATATACAAAATACAATAAAAATTTTACCAATAGGTAACATTTCTCAATGTGTCATTTTTACATAACCCTGACAATTGACATGACACGTCAATGTGCCACGTATCCGACCATGTTTCTGTAAAATGTTACTTATTTACAACAAAACACTTTATGTTGCTAAGGGTTGTAGGCTGTGTCTTAGAAAATAGACAAACAGAAACTAGACACGTATATAATTTGATTTTTTTTTTTTTATAACTGAAAACTTTTGTTGTTACTTGTTCTTTGTTGCTACATTTAGTTAATAAATTAATCTATTATTTTTTAAGTACATGTACAAGAACAATAGACACAATATAATAGAAAAAGGAAAATAATCTATAAGCATAAATTATAACAGTTTAATATTGTATGAAATAAACTAATGACAAGGCAAACCTATAAATTAATTTATGATGCCTGTGTAAAATATTTGCAATAGTATTTTGTATGTTAATATTTAGATTATTTTATCGTCGTTTGGAATACCCCAGGCAAATTTTATGTAATAGACTATACAGGTGTGGCTTAAATAATGGATAACCCTGTACCTGCCAATGAGCCTGCTAGTGGGCTATTTGAATATGTTTTTTAATTTTAAAATTTCGGCCTGGTCTTAGGAAAAAAGGCGAGTAATGTTTTTAGAAAAAATTGTACTTTCACTCACAAATTTTACCACAGTTGCCACAAATTTTGGGATTTTTGCATTCTGTTTTTATTTTTTGTAAAACAGCTGAAGAGTTTGTGCTGTGTTAACAATAAAGAGTTTCCTATTTGTGCCTATAATATTTCAAAACATTAACATGAAATGACCATAAGTCTTATTGATCATTTAGTTTGTTAAATTTATTATTGCAATATCCGAAAAAAAATTACACAAGTTCTTGATGACCATAATTTTTTTAAATAACTTAATTATTAACACAAACAAGTGTTTACAAAGTTACTGTGGGTCGACTGGCGAATACCCATTCTTGTCACTCTTATTGTTCTATAAAAAAATAACACAAATAATTTATTTTTTTATTTAACAATAGAAATTACTTAATAAACTAAAAAACATAAAATTAAACAAAATGTCCGCCACCTGCGGCAATACCAGCCCTGCATCACCGAACAAAAGATCGTTGGAGGCGTCGGACAAAGCTTGAGCTTTTATTTCAACAGCAGCTTGAAAAATCCGGGCTTTCAATTGTTCCTGTGACGTTATTTCCACCTTGTAGATCTTTTCTTTTAAACGTCCCCAGTGGAGCGCGACTTTGAAAAATTCGATACATTAATACATTTTAGATAGAAGTGTTATAACCTTTACCATGAAAAAACAATAAGATGTGACGTCAAAGAGTCTACGGATCTCATATAGCGATTGTTTATGGTGTCTGATATCTATATAAGCTTGATACGAAAATTTTAAAAGCCAAGCATACCTAATCTATCACTTGGATCTAATCTAAAACAAAATCGTTTTTACTTAACTGAACAGTAATAAAGTCTAGGCCTGAATCTATTTATCAAACTCCGAGTATTACTAGGACGGGTCCACTCCCTACTTTAGGTTTAAAGCTACAAGTACCCGGCGTGATCGACTAATTGTGCCGGGCTGTCGCGCGTCGGCTGGGTCGCACGTTACTTCGATGCTCACTCACGCGCTGCGTCACGTCATCCGTACGTATCTAGACTATCGAGTTATTAGTACCAAGCCTACGTTTATTGTTCACAAAAATAGAGCAATAAGCACATAACTTGCTTTTAATTAAATATTTAGATAAAAAGACAACCCTCCCGAGAGGAAACTTCTAGGTGAATATAACTGTAGATAATTAGCTCTGTGTGACCTGAATTGCAACTTTATTGTATCGGAGCAAGAGTCACTATTTATGTAAATGATTTGGCGAAGTGAGACTTCTGTACATGTACTATTATGTATTCTGTGGTAGTAGTACTACTACCACAGAATACATAATAGTACATGTACACTAGGGCTAAAAACAAATGAAACGAGTTAATTCACGACTGGGTTATTTGGTATCACCCAGAATTTACCAGTTCCATATTATTGCATTGTGATATACGTCAACAGTGTAGCTCAAATCTTCGTCCATCAGTTGAGTAGAACATCTATAAATTTCATTTATTTATAAGGCGTGATACGACGCATGACCCACATTTGTAAAGATGGTTATGAATATATTTAGGTCAAAAAACACGTGAGGTGTCCTTGGGACACCTGATTGAAACGAGGTTCCTCCGCTATATAATATATATTTAATGGATTGAATAAATTGTATCAAAATATAGTAAATATTGTAAAAACTCGAAATTAAAATTGCGCCATCTGTGAAAGTTGCCCTAACTAATATACGGATAATTAGAATCCAACATATTAAAGTAGTACCGAGCAGAATCGGCGTGAAAATAAATCAACTCGGTCAGCATTTTTCGTCGCACTAACACTTTTTTCCAGCTAGGCGGCCGCCGAGCATCTGAAGTGTAACGTACCATATGGAAATTCGTTCCAATAAAAGGTAAAGGTAAAGAAAACTTTGTAGTACCTAATAAAAAAAGAGTTGGTAAGTATAAAAAAAGTTCTTGTTTTAATGGGTGTTACATAATATCGTATTTATAACAAACCTAGTTCAAACTAACTAGCTATAAGCGGAAACTATAAAATATTATAACATCTGGGACGAAGCAACTACATCAGATGTCATCCGCGTGTCTCGTTCACTGAAAATACATGTTGAGTTCTGAACATAACATAATAAAATAAATTATTCCTATTTACGTTACGTTATTTAACATTAACAATTTTATACAATTTGATAAACACTAAAATATTTATAGAAGAATTATGAAATTTCTTTGAAATATTGGTTTGATACAGTGTAAAAATATGCAACATTATGTGATACATTATGTAAAGTACATATATGTGCATATGATGCATAACGTAATAGTTTATTACTTAGTTTTCGTCACGTTGTCTTCAGTTATTAGTTTGGCAATTTTATTTTATAGCAGTTTAGTGTAATACTTAATACAAAATAACTGAAAGTGAGAAACCCATCCGATAAGAACAATGTTTTGTATACCTTTTTGTGCATGTGGAAACCCCCTCGGGCCGTCACCCAATGTTTTGTATACCTACTTCAAGGCTGGAATCTGATGTTTGGTGCCTAAAATAGAACATATTTGTGTTGTTTACTATGATGTTGATGTTTTTAGAGTTCGGTTCCTAAAAAGGAAAAAAGGGCCCCTATTGGATTGAAACACTTTGTTGTCCGTCTGTCTGACTGTCTGCCTGTCAGTCTGGCTGTATGTGAAGACCCCTTTTTCTCAATAACCCGTAGACGCATCAAGTTGAAATTAATATCAAATACTTAAATGCGGTCCCTTGGAGCTGTAAAAAAATTAAGCTTCTAAGTCAACACAATTAAAAGGTAATTTAAGCTTTAGGTTTGACCAAATCTTAACATTTGGCAGGGAAAACAACCAACAAAAAAACCTGTAGGGTACTTCCGATTGACCTAGAATCACGAAATTTAGCAAGAAGCAAGGTCTCACAGCACAAGTAAAGGAAAAATCCGAAAGTCGTTATTTAGTTGTTTTATCACACAAAAATAGTTGTTGTGATTACAAACTTATATTTTGCGTTTGGAAATGTATGGAAGAGTTCACTTAAAAAACCGACGCCGAACAAAAACTTCAAAAACCACGGCCACATGTGTGAAATAGCGGTTTTTGCCCGGACACCTTAAAAAAAATTCCATTTACATTTATTATTAATTTAACAGCTTGTTTACGATTCACCTGACAGTTATATATAATCTTCCCCTGACACAGAGTATCCGGGTTCTAACCGGACACCTTTTGAAAACCCCGTCAGGGCGTTCTATACTAGGACAAATCCGGGGGAACCCGGACGGATGGCAGCCCTACCTGATGGTAAGTGACTACCGCCGCCCATGGGCACCTGCAACTCGAGAGTCACAAGTGCGTTGCCGGCCTTTAAGGTGGGAGTAGGGGAAGGGAGGGAATAGGGGGAGATGGGGAGAGGGAAGGGTTAGGGCCTCCGGTAACTTTACTCGCTCGGCGAAATACAATGAAAACCGGCAGTGAAGAAACCTGATAATGAATTGAAATTCAGGAATATTTTATAGAACAACCTTATCTTAATTGAAGTACAGGTATCAGTTAACTAGTTCTAGTCTGCATGTTATCAAAAAATGTTTAATTTGTGGCTTCTGCGCTCTTGAGTAATTAATGTAGAACAAATTAGGGCAACGGTTACGGTACCGTAGTAAACACGGATATGAAAATGTACGGAATGCGACACGTTGTACGCTCTAAGTTTTAGTGGTTTTCTTATCAAGAAGCCATAGAAATCATTTATTTAAAAAACGTAGGGACCAAGAGGATAAATACGAAAACGTTGAAATAAATAGGCAGAGCTCATAGGAAGACACCCTAACCCAATGACCAAATGACAGGGGATGGAGGAATCTATTGTGTAAGGATTATCTGTAAACAATATGTACTTTTCTGAAAATAAATAAATAAAATAAACTAGTACATAAACACAAATGGGGCGAATCAAATTGGATACGCACTAATGATCGTGCTTTAAACAAAGCATAACAGTGTTATGTACATCAATACACAATACAAATAAATAAAATTAAAGTGTCTATTTAAAGAATGTTTTGCAGTAGGTAAGGTAAACACGGGCGGTTTGCCGCATTTCCACGTTTTGGTGGGAATAAAAGCTATTCGAGCCACCTTATCTCCCCTCCCCGAAGAATTCCAGTAACCCCTTTCAAAATAATTATTTTTTTTAAGCACATACAGTTATTTGCATGATACCTATGCTTAAAAATCAGTTTTTATTTTTTTTGCCTGTCTGTTTGTCTGTCCCTCTGTCTGTCTCTTTGTTCCGGCTAATCTCCGAAACGGGTGGACCGATTTCCACGGACTTTCACTGGCAGAAAGCTGGTGTAATAAGGTGTAACTTAGGCTACTTTTATTTTGGAAAAAGAATTAGGGTTCCGCGCAAAATATATAAATATGTACACGCGACCGAAGCCGCGCGGGAACTGCTAGTTTATTACAATGAAAAAAGTATTTAGTTTCATGTTTTTATGAGCGTGACTGAATTGAAATAACCTAATCTTATAATAAACTTTATAATTATAAAAGTATTAAACTAATACGAAAACGAAACGTAAACCTTTTATTCAACTAGTAACAATGAAAATTCTTTATATTGGAACGCAACGAAAAATGCTGACCGAGAGCTGATTTATTTTATTTTTACGCCATGTATGGATATTTCTGTAATTTGATGTTGGTTGTATATTATTATTTATTTATATTATATATTTATTTATCCATATATTAGTTGGGGCAACTTTCACAGATGCCACAATTTTAATTTCGAGTTTTTACAATATTGACTATATTTTGATACTACTTATTCAATCCATTAAATATATACGAGTATATATATATATATATATATATATATATATATATAGCGAAATGAACTTCGTTCCAACCGGGTGCCCAAAGACACCTCACGCCTTTTTTTAAAGAATGTTTTGCAGTAGGTAAGGTAAACACGGGCGGTTTGCCGCATTTCCACGTTTTGGTGGGAATAAAAGCTATTCGAGCCACCTTATCTCCCCTCCCCGAAGAATTCCAGTAACCCCTTTTGCGTTACCGACAATTTCGAAGTGACCCTAGCGACCCAAGGTACTTAGCCCGGTATTCTGAAACCCCCTGACAGTCCATCAGTACCTGGGTCGCTATTTACTCTGCATGCTCTGCATAGTTGGCTGTCCGTAGCACACAGCAAAAAGGTGTTAGTTAAAAGAGCCATGTCCAGTGATAACTTCAGTTCAGATAACTCCAGGCGTACACAGCTGACACTTGTCCAACCGGAGTAGCAACCTCGACAGCCGGTTGTTGATGACAGGAAGTACCGCTCTCGACTGCCTGAAGTCTTCGTGTCTTGGCCATATGCAGTTGTGTTGCTCTCTAGTGCGCTTCCTCACTAGTGTCCTAATTTGTTCTAAGGGGAGGGGCACTATGGGTTCTGGGCCTATGACGCATAACTCCGATCTCCTCTTAACAAATTCGACCGCTGCCTTTAGAGCCCCTGTGCCTTTTTATCCATTGGAGGGTTAATTTGTTGAGTTCGCATACCTCATTTAAACGTTGGTAGCACTCTTAGGTTAGGTCCCAACTGATGACGTTGTTGTCGACGGCTTGTAATACTGCCATACATGCTGTCGGATAGTATACGGATCTATTGATCCTTTACCTTCCTAGCAGTGACGGCCATGGAGATACCAGACCTTCGGCCGGGAATACTGTGTTATGGGTACCTAAGGTGGCAATTGTTTTAATATTAAGGTCTTCTGAGAAATCCCCAGAGCCAGTGCTATACCTTATTTTAGAGCCGCTAATGAAGATTCTGAGCTCACGAGGGTCTAAACCCTCGAAACGTTGGTCCTCGTGTAATTTGATACTAAATTTTTCATCAAACACAAACCGGTTTAGTTAAGTCTTGAGCATGAAGACTGACCGACCTAAAGGATTTCGCGTTTGCGTAATCATTCTTCCGTTCAACTTTTAGGGATCTACCTTAGTGCAAGGCACGCTTGCAACAAGGGGGCGAGTATCCTAATGATGGCTTGTTCCCTCCACTGAAGCCCTGTTAAGGGCTTTCCTAACTTTCCTTACGGCTATCATTAGTACGCATGTACGGGATTGTTTAATTAAATTTTAATTATTAGGAAATACGTACAAACATGTTAGTTTGATATGTTCCGGCTTGCACCCCTCCATGTACAGTGTAGAATATTCTAGGTTTTAATCGCCTATTCCTCATTCTGCGTTCATGTTCACCGCCCCATCACGGCTGCTTGCCCTGCTCAGCTGGAGGTAAGCTCTCTCGACATGCTTCGTGGTAGCTATCTATCATAAGATTAGTTAAATCTGTTACCTGTTTTACAATATGTATGTTATCCTCCAGTTTACCGGGTGCCTCAAGCTGCACAAGTGTGTATGAGTTTGCAGTATGAATAAGTAAATAGATTAATTATTGCTATTCTTAAGAGTTCGAGAAACATTTTAATAGGTCGTTTAGTATTTTTCTAAGTCTTGATTGTCGTGTACAACGTCATTCAACTGAATCACAGGTCTTTAACACAGCTTCAAGTTTGCTATTATTTACAACTTTTCTCTGAATATATCGATATAATCTTAGGCCTTTTATAATCACTAGCTCGACAGTTTAAAACAAGTAAATCGTAAACAGCCAGCCTCAATGGACAAGGTAACTTTCGGCATAAAAAATTACTAGTTCAATATTTCCTGCCTAATTAAATTGCTTTCAAATTAAGTTTACCATCCAGTAACGTCTCTATATCTGATGCGGAGTTTTTCTTACGCATGCGCCGCCGCGCCTGCGTGATGTCACAGCCAGTTCGTGTCCTAACATTCTCCTGGACCCTTGCTTACGTTATACTACTCTCGTAATCTCAATTGGGAATTATTACTAGTGTATATTTTTGAACAACAATATTGTTACTTTTGAATTTCATTATTCTATGTGTTTGTGACATAATAAGTGATTGTGTTACGTGTAACTAAATTGCTACTACTTACTGTTAGTCTCTGTGTTTCCATTTTATTTTAAAATATATTAGTGTTTAAGTTGTTTTGTTTTTCGTTATGGGCGTACTAAGTAATCACTTGTTTAAGTCAGCGTAATAAAAAGGTTTTCATAAAAAGTATTTTTTTAAATGGTATTGGTTGTCGCAGGTTATTGTACGCATGCGTGGTTTTCATTCACGGCGTCCGGGTTGCCCTTAGGTCGATAATACAGTGGTACGTGTCTTGTAAATATAGGCTGTCTTATCAGTCGGAATGTTTCTGTTATTATGTGGAAGGTGACGTCAGTATCTGGAATGGAAAAGAAAGATGTTGGTAAACTTTACCTGTAGATTTTTTCTCGTGATTTTCAACTTTATCTAGTAATTCACAGAACAGATGCGTGATGTACTATATAGTCCAATCAATCAAAAAAAAAAAATGAGCGTGTAGACCAATTAGCGTTTTTTTTCCGGAATTTTAATTTCGAACCTAACCTAAAAACTTCGCGAAAGTCAGAAAAAAGCTTCTCGCTAATAAAACAAAAAGTTGAGCTCGACCCCGAAAACGTTAAATTAAACAGTTGTAGGTATTAAAATTATCTTTCGATTGATATGTTATGAAATATTGATTAGTGCCTTATACTTGGAGAAAACCGTAAAAAACCGTTAAAAATCTCGTTTTTTTATTTACTTTTACCTTTTCATTAAAGCAACCTAGAAACTTTTTACTTCATAAAAATATTGCTTTTGGGTATCTGAAAATTCACATTCTTTTTGGCTCGAAATTTTTAAATTTAACCATAAAATTTCGATTCTTGTAAAAAAAAGCGTTTTCGTTTCATCACGTTTTAGTTTTAGTTCTGTATTTTAAGAAACTTGACAAATCACTTTTGAGCAAATCTGTACCTGTACTATGAACAGAAATTAACATGGATTTTTTGATTATTCCGCTGCGAATTCGCGTAAAGCAATTACACTAATAGAGGCAGAATTTCACGCACTATTTATACATATAGCATTTATTAGAAGAAAAGTTCCCTTTCTATAAGAACGAAATGTGTACGCTGCCAGCTCCGAATGTCATTGAAAAGTCTTGTTCAATATCTCTGTTCCTACAAGAGCAATCGTTATGAAATTTTGCATAGTGGGAGAAGTATTAGAGCACTATTTTTGTGTGTAAACTCTGTTGCTTTACAATTAGCAGTTTTCGAGTACGGCCATGTGTACGCTAGCTTGATCGTGACGCCAGCGTACACAGTGAAATTGGTGTTTATTGCCTAGACTAAAGAGGAAGAGTTTTTTTTATTTTTACACTAATTAGGCAGTATTTACACAGAGTTTAATGGCATAGTAACCAACTCGACATAGCTCTTGTGTACGCTAACATAACGGACACTTTAAATTTTATAAACAAAAAATGCCACCCCAAAAAAGACAAAATTTTGTTTTCGACCAGGTTTCTTTTGCTGTAATTTTTTTATTTTATTATTTTTCGACACTAAACTACTATTTAATGAAAGTAAATTATACTATATTTTACATTTTTTTACTAATAAAAAAAAAAATAACCGTACGACTACGTTTTTTTTTTATTTCTGAGCAAATGTTCAGGAATTTAAAAAAAATCGTATGTTGTAAAACAATAGGTTACATTGTAAAGGCACCAGGTACCTACTGGTCTGCTAAAAGTCGGTGCCAAGAAACGCAATAAGTAATACTTAGGGATATAAACAGCTTAATTAAGAACGAAATTTAATTCTAATGAAATATCTAAATATATTCACCGTGGTGGCACATATAATGTGGACCTAGCCTATCTATCAAGTACTCGTCAGTGAACAATTCCCCAGTCATTGTCATTCCAATTACGGCGAGAGCCAGTAAAGTTATTCCAAGCTACATGATGACCTGTGGTAAAAAGAGCCCATCTGGCAGGTACGAACGCCGCTATTTCAGCTGGTTTGAGTCTTCTTCTTGTGGTTTTAGTGCTAACTGTCAAATCTCGAACTTCCTGGAGCCTAACTCTGATCTCAGAAGATGTTGAAGTACGCTGCTTACAATAAATCTGTCGTCCCTAGCTGTGGTTATTTTAAATGTTTTCAAACTTTTACGACATTGATAAATATTATCGTGATTAAGTCCCGAGTTACACATCTGACGTGTGGTTACTTTTTTTCTACCTTGCCCTCTGCGTCTCGTATACTCTCCTGTCTGCCGGTATCGTTTCACATTGCGAAAAATAATAGACTTGAAAACTCGCAACATTTGAGGCACTTGATTGTAAGTGTAACCATGTTCGATTAAAGTTACAGATTTAGACACTTGAGCGACGCTGAAATCCGGCATTATCACTTCAACCGTTTAAATGGTCTGTAAGTAACACCACGACAATGAATTTTTGTGAAAAAAAAAATAAAACCTGGAAATTGTCAAATGCCACAAAAATCTGTTAATTTTCTTACAATACACAATCATTAAATTATCATGTAGCGAAAAAAAAAACAAATGAAACTCAGAAATAAAAGACGATTAAAATCTTCTTTTTTCAAGTTACATAATGCCAATATCGGTGGCCAGTGCGTAAGGAGAACATGATAAACATAATCGAACCTTTTTTTGCGTTCCTCCAAATATGTCCATGTGTGTGGTTATTTGTCAAGCATATTTTCCTGTTAATAACGATATCGAAAATGTTGGAAGACAACGATACGGTGTTAATTAGAAATAATATTGAAAAATGATTATGAGTCTAAATACATTATCAATTATTTATCGATTAACAATGTCGATACTGACGTTTTGTGTCAGATATGAAAAGCAATGTGCGTTCACATGGCGAACCTTGTGCGCGTCGGATCAAAACGCGCGTTAACATGTGGCCGGCCGACTTGAACAAAATTCGTTTCCTTTAAATTTTGAATTTACAATTAAGTAATCAAGATATACCCACGTGCTTGGATAGTACGTTTTTTATTTATTTTGTATTCTAATGGTTTAGAGTAACAGAGAAGTGGTTTATTATGTGATTCACTTCGATCAAATATACCATAGGTACACATTTCCTAACAAAAATAGCGTCGCATAGTGGCACCATTTAGTACTACAGACTTTACGTGCATTCATTTAATAAGTTATCCTAATAGTAAACCAGACCATACAATGAATGTACCTGTAAATGTATGTTGTAATACGTTCTAACTTTTCCAATTCTCTTTTATTACAGTGCCGTTATTATACTTTAAAATATTAGTTATCATAAAAAATGTATACTTTTCGAATTCATTGGTTTAATTTTTACTTCTAAAATATAGTTTTCGCCTTTTTTTATTACACTTTAATCGTCCTATCGCTAGCGCAGGCGCTAAGCGTCTGATAGCAAAACTGTGCTTACAACTAATTTAAACACGGTTTAGTTGGTGCCACTTTTTGAGCGCCGATCAAACATTATAGTATTCTTTCATTATTCATTAGTAATATTTATTAGTAGAGCACCTAGTTTACAAATAACTTTGATTAGTTTGTATTGTACCGTTTTGTTAAGGATTTTAAATTGTATGAAACTAACAGTGCAATAGTGTGGAAGAATATCTAACATATCTTCCTTTTAACCTCAAAAAGCCGGTGCTCCAATCTATCTATCCAATTCAATCTATGTATCTAGAATCCCGTAACTGTGCGCTGTCGGACCGGATTGCTAAGTTAGACATTAAAAACAAAAAGATTGTGTTGCCTAGGACAGTCCAAAATGGTTTCCCTAATCTAATTTAAAAAGGCTTTGTCGACCCACTCTACTTTTATTTAAATGTTTCCATTCTGCAGTAATCATTCCTGATAGTGTATTCTTGTTGTCGATTAGATTAAAATACGATGTAACTAGTGTTCAAAGCCCTATAGATTCAACTATTCTTATATTAATAGTAGAAATTAAGTCTAAATCTCAAACTACTAAATGTAAGTAATAGCAGTTCGGAGATGTCCATTTTTTTTTTTTTGTGCGTGTGGAAACCCCCTCGGGCCCTCACCCCTCCGGGGTTTTCGGCGGGGCGGTGTGTCGGAATCGAACCGACTAAAACCACACGGTGTGCCGTACTGCGCCTTAAGTAGGAGGGATCCGGGAACAGCTTTTATTAAGACATCCGGAACCCTCCTAGCGCCTGCCCGCAAAAGCGCGGGCACCACCTTCAAGTAAAATAACCTCTCAATTAGGCGACGTCCAGGCACACGCGGACGCCGCCTCCTCGCGGGGGGCCGCTATCACGGGTGGAGGGGAAAACCCGTCCCTTCCACCCGCGGCCACACTCAGGGCGGCATGAGGCGCTGGTAAGCGCGCCTCCGCCGCCCGGTTCGCCGGCGGCGAATTAGGTCCGAGTGGAGATCGTCCTCCCGGACCCTTTCCGCCGCCTCCTTCTGCGAGATGACGTCCTCACAGAAGGTCGCGACCGCGGTAAAATTCCTGTCGCTACCGGCCATGGAGCGTATGACGGCCGGTAGCGAGAGATCCCCTCCGATGACTGCAGTGAGGGCCCGACGCTGCGTCGCCCAGGCGGAGCAAACCGCCAGCGTGTGCTGAGCCGAGTCCTCACTGCAGTTGCAGTGGTGACAGGCGGGACTCAGTTCCCTCCTAGCGACCGAGTGCAGGTACTTCCCGAAGCAGCCGTGCCCGGAAAGGACCTGCGTCAGTCGGAAGGAAAGGGTTCCGTGCTGCCGCCCTGCCCAGTCGACGATGACCGGCTGGAGTGCCTCCATGGCGGCAAAACCAGCACGTGGAGCCTCCAGCCGGGACGACCAACGAGCCATGGTGGCTCGGCGAGCGGCCTCACGCCATTCGCGTACCTCTTCGGGCGGGGGTCGACTGCCGCTTCCCGCCCGGAACTCAGCCGTTCGCCGGTATACTTCGGCGAGCACTTCCGCCTTCAAATCCCACGGGGGAGTCCCGGCCAACGCGCACGCCGCCTCCGTTGACACGGTGCGGGATCCGCGTATGGCTCTAACCGCCATGACCCTCTGAGGGCGCCAGAGGCGCGCCCTATTCTGGGCGGTCAGAGCCTCCGCCCACACCGGTGCACCGTAAAGTGCCATTGACCGGACAACCCCCGTGTAGAGCCGTCTCGTAGCGACGCTGGGTCCGCCCAAATTGGGCAAGAGTCGCCCAAGGGCGGACGCAGCGCCGACCAGCCTGGGGGCAAGCTGCTGGAAGTGCTCGTCGAAGCGCCACCTTCCGTCAAGGATCAGGCCCAGATATTTTATGTGGGCCTGAACCGGTACGAGGACCGAGTTGACCTCAATGGAGGCGCCAGAGGGTGGACCACGACGGGGCCCGTGAAATAAAAGGGCCTCCGTCTTATCCAGGGCCACCCGCAAACCCCGGGCCGTGACCAATGTGTCATCGGCGTAACAGATTACGCCCAGCCCAGGGGGGAGGTCTCCTCGAAGGGCCCAGTCGTACCCCATGTTCCACAGGAGTGGTCCAAGGACAGACCCCTGCGGAACACCGCACGACATGGGCCGACGGCTTAAATTTCCCTCTCGGTCCTCGTACATGACGGTACGCTCCTCTAAATAGTCTGCCGCTAGCCGCTTCAGGTACCCTGGCACCCCGTGATAATAGAGTGCTTCCCTGATGCAGCTGAATGGCAGACTATTGAATGCGTTGGCGATGTCCAACGACACCGCCAACAGCACGCCGCCACAGCCCACTACCTCCTCAGTCACAGCCCTCAGGCGCAAAATAGCACCGATCGTCGAACGCCCCGCTCGGAAACCGAATTGGGCGTCCGACAGATCGGGGCCGACCTCGCAAAGGTGCCGAACGATGCGGGCAGAGAGGACCCTCTCAAACAGTTTACCCGCCTCGTCCAGCAACACGATGGGTCTGTAGGCCGCGACCGAGTCGGTAGGCCGTCCCGGCTTCCTTATGAGTACCAGCGTCCCGCTCTTCCAGCAGTCAGGGAAGTGCCCGGACGCCAAGCTAGCGTTGAACACCTCCCTGAGGCGGTCGGACATATGGTCGAGGGCAAGGGCCAACACTCGGGCAGGGATCCCGTCCGGCACGGGGGCGGTGTTCTTAGAACGGATCCGTAGAACAGCCGCCCCTACCTCCGCCTCCGTGACGGGCGGAACACCATCTTCCTCGTTCTCCCCTTCGTCTCCGGCCAAGGGGGCCATCGACGGGGTACGTGTTCCACCCGTTGCGGGAAAAGGCCCTCAACCACTTCCTGCAGGTAGCTGGGCTGGAGAGTCTCCGTAAGGGGGGGCCTGACGAGTGGAGCTTTAGTTGCGCCGCGCGATACGGGCGACCCCAGGGGTCACGATTGAGACCCTCCAGCATCTCCTTTCTTTTCTCCTCTTTGGCGCGGCTAATGGCCAGCTTCAGAGTTTTCCGAGCCTCTCGGTACTCCTCATGAAGCCGGTTCTCTTCCCCCTCTTCGCGGTGACGCCGCCGGCTGTGAGTGTAGGACCTCCGGGAACGAGTACAGGCCGCACGGAGGTCCGCCAACTCCTGGGACCACCAGTAGACCTCCTTCCTTGGAGGCCGACGACCTCGGACGTGGGGCATGGCCGCATCGCAAAAAAGGGAGCCTAACGACCTGACACACACGCCACCATCGGCAGGACGTCTAGGCGAGCATGACATACTCAGAACTACCAGGCAATTTAGCAAATTAGTTTTGTGTTTGTGTAGTTTTGTGTTTGGTTTGAGTGATTAGCAAAATAACGGTAAATTTGATATTTATGTTTTAAAAACCCAATCATTCATTATTAGCATACGATTATTTATAGATAAAGAATTACTATCTGTAAAAAACAATAATATTATAAGCCTTGGATATCTTGGGCAATTTTAAATTTTTGAGCAATATTTTTGTTGTTTTGGCATGTGGAGACCCCCACGAGTCTATTGCAGGGGCTTGGGTATAATTTAAAAAGATAACCCGCAGACTTTGGCAGCTTGTCGAACAGTAGGTTTCTACACCAGAGAATACACTTTTCCTACAACTAATCGTACATATAGCATGTAGTAGAATCGAGTTTTTCAAATCTGTTTAAATCTGTATAATCTGTGAAATTAATCCTTAATGCATGATATTAAGCCATTCGAATCACACGAGACGTCTATAACTCTTGGGCATTATTTGAAAGCGTACCTCTTTTCCTCGAGTCTTAAATCGCAAGATCAAGGTCTTCGACGTTCTAAGGTCTTCGCCTATTCAAAGGCGATTCCAATGTCGAAGTGTAAATGACCTTATGTTAATAAGCCAGCCGGAGCTGTGTGGGTGTGTGTGTGTGTCATATATAAAATATACAATATAAGAACTAAGTTTTAGATATAACTCGGTTGTTGTCAGAAGAAATTTAAACATCATCACTTATGAATACAAGAAATCGCATTCGCGCTTGTGTTCGCATCGCATCACTTACCCGCCTCAAAAGAAAAAAAGTAAAGAATGGGATAGGAAAATGTAAAGGAAGGTGTTAGTTTATTATTTGATTCGTCTAGCTAGCTGTATTTTATTATATTTATCAACTTTGTAAGTAAAATAAATGATCATAATGTTTTGGCATTCCATTTTGGCATACGAGACGACAGAAATTCGAAACATAAATTACGTTTAGTTTGGATTTGCATTTTGCATTTGGTGTGTGAGGTGTCATCATCACTACATAGTATAAAACAAAGTCGCTTCCTGCTGTCCGTCTGTCCCTATGTATGCCTAGATTTTTAAAACTACGCAACGGAATTTGAAACGGCATGCAAAAGGCATAAAATATAGTAGAGAAATACTGATAACTTTAGAGGTTTCTAATGTGATGTCGTAAATAAACACATTTTTTTTGCGTTTACATTGTAAACGCTGGCTGGCTGAACCCTACGAGATAGATCAAAATAATGTACCACAGTATTGTACACCTTAAAAAGGTCTACAAAAAAGTCCGCGATGGTATATGTCTATCTCTTAGGGATAACCCACAATGACCATTTTTTACCCTTTACTTTTTACGAGAAATAATGGCTTATTTACGAGGCGATTTTAAGCAACACAGCATTAATCCTTATCTAATTAAGTACCTTAAATACATTGTGCATTTAATATAGATCAAAATGGCCCTTTACAGCATGTCATTTTAATGAATATTTTCGAAGATGTTACAGATTTAAAATGCAGGGACATAGCGGTTGCGGCGGTACCGGCCAGAGGGCCGGACAATTTCCGGTAAAGATATCTTTTGCAATGACCATTAATAAATCGCAGGGTCAAACTTTCAATGTTGCAGGCTTAGATTTGAGCGTTGAGTGTTTTTCACATGGTCAATTATATGTCGCTTTTTCAACCTCTGAAGAAAACATGTTTGTATTGTCTAATGACAAAAAAGCTGTGAACCTTGTATATAAAGACATTCTGTAGTATATTTAGTATCATCATTGCACCCGTGCGAAGCCGGGGCGGGTCGCTAGTATATTATAATATGTTTGAACCCGGGGATTTTTTCTTCTAAATACTTATGGGCCCGTACTGTGTTATATCTCGTAAGGGTTCTCACTCTTATCTAGTATTATGTAATGCTATCTTTGTTCACATCTATATCTAAAGTTTCACTCTTCTACAGGAAGCTGACCAGGCCCTATAAGGCAATGACAACTAGTCAATAAACTCACGTGATAAATGTATTAGTTTCGATGTATTTGACTATATGTTCAAACCCATTATCAATTCGGTCACGTATCCGCATGCAATGATACAACAGTGACGCGATATTTTTAAAAATTTAATGTAGCTAATTACGTAAAGATCTTCATTTATTTTAGCAGGCGTTTATTAGGTCATCATTACTTATTAATGACATATAATTAACATAACTATGTGGAATTCTGCAGTTTTGTCACCCGATTCCGGATATCCAAAATATTTGGAATTTCGACCACTAGGATTCTAACAATATAATAATAATTATGTAAGTACTCCTTTTATAAATACAAAAAAACATTAAACATGTTCATTTTGAACTAGGCACTGGCTGACACTAACGATGTATTTATCTACTTTAATAAAAAATGTAATAATTATTTTTTACTTAACAAATACCTTTGTTCATTACCTCGTATCAGAGGCACTATCTAGCACTTCAAAATAATGTCGTCGTGAATTCGCTGTCAGTGTTGTCGGTGAGATGCGACTCGCGAGACGGTCTCGGGGAGGTTGTCGCATATTAATTTTTACAAAGATTTTGTTATTATACGTTCATAGTATGTAGGTAGAGGCCTTACCTGCAATAAAACGTGTTTAGACATTATTTCTTGATTATTTAAATTAGATATGTTGGCAAGCGTTTAAACGCAAATAAGTTACTTTGTAGAGGTCAAAGTGTAACACCGAAACTAATTTATAGTCCCTTGTAGTGTTTTTTCGTTTTTGTACGCAGTTGATGCGATTTATATCTTTTGTACTTTATGAAACTGTAATTAGTGAGCATAGACCTCACAAGGTCATTTCTTGACCCCCTGAATACTTTCAAGTTGATAAGCATTTTATTTCTATAAAATTATGTCACTTTTTAATCTTAATTCAAGTTTATTTTAAATTTTCTAATCAATACATCACCTTATCGTTAATATTGATATTAGGTAACAACCAGTTGCCTTCTCACGTGTGTTATTATACTTATTATAGTCTTCATAACATTTATTATTTAGTTTTTATCGGTCCTATTGAGTGATTCAGCATACACTTCGGCTACCTACTTGCTAAAACCTTTTTATTGTCGCAAATGGTTTTCGCGAACGATCTACCGTACAGATAATGTCTTAGATTTTTTCCCTGTTTTAAGCTATTAAACACACAGACAAATAGTAATTCCAATTCATACAATATTGTTCCAACACCGCGATAATAAACTTCATAATAGGTAGTGTGGAAGCAATAAAGTTACTTATTACTTTATATGGTCTGCATCAGTCGCCATTCGCGTAGCAGACTCCGCCCTGCACGCACGTGTCAAAATATTTTGATCGCAAAAGTGAAAGTGACTTTAATATTGTGAGTGCGCGGATGCGTTTGCGGTAGCGTTATGGAGAGTGCGGTGCACGCATCGGTACCCCTCAGGGTAGGGAAGAAGATGAGAAAACGGCGGGAACTTGACGCATTAGTTGGAGGAGGTGGATCACGAGGTGGTCGGCTACTGTCTGCCTCTAGCGACGAAGGTGAACCCTGGGGCCGGAGGACTTCCCGCCGTAGGCGCTCACGACCGTTCATGCGGTTAGCTGCAGGCCTTGCTTTCTGTGTGTGTGTAGTGTCAGCTGCTATAGTACTTTGGCTCTTCGTTGATGTCCGGAGGCAGATCTCTTCACTTCGCCTTGAAATGGATGGAGGTTCGGATTATTTTTTTCCCAATTGATTTTAACTCACATGTTACGATAAGAATAATGTATTGTGTTTACTTTTTATTGTAAGTGTGTTGCATCTCGTCGAACATTACGTCTATAGGTAATATACATACATAGGTACGTGAGTGCATTTTTGTTTATTTACTTCCAGAATTTTTAAGCCGATTTATGAAATTAGGCTTTCGTTATCATTTTTAAAATATTTTAGTTATTTGTATGTTCGATTTAGTTCTGTATGTTAGGAAGTTATAATAGATAGATAATACATTAATACAATGATTCTATAATAGTAATAACTCTTATGTAAAATGGTAAGCTGTACCCAACATTAAGTTTCCTTTCAACAAACTTTTGAGCAGGAAAATTAAAAAGCCTGCGATTTACTTCACGAACAAATTACAACTCGATTTTCAACCTATTTTACTTTCACGTTTAATGTAGGTACACTTTAATATGTAATGATTACTAAAATTGTTGGAGGTGTAATTATTCCTTTAAAACACATTTAAATATACAGCAGTTTTACAACTGTAATAGATGTGTAATTAAAATAATTATTCGGAGCGTAATCTTACCTAAGAGAAGGTTCGAATTAAACTTGTAAATTAATGACAGACAATATTGTTGAAAAACATGAGCGAACTTCAAAGTGTCTTGGACTAGATTAGCTGATATAACTCACATTACCTATAAAATCCTAAGTTGTTAATAAGTCAAGAAAATCTAGATTGACCTCTAACTTAGCTGTTTATTATTATTGTATTATTAAATGTAGAAATCGAAAGGTCTGTTCATAACTGTTAATTAGTGTCGTTCGTCATCGCGGCCCATTGGGACGAGTTGACGTTCAAAATTAATATTTTTTTCAATCGTGATCTCGTCCTATTCTTGAAACTCTTTAAAATTTTAGTTGATTTAGTACAGTCAAGTAGAAAACTTTTCAAGATATTCAAATAAAGGACAAGAATCCTTTATCTTTAGTTCTTATTAAAGCATACCAAACGAATGACGATTGAAAATACTTAATATTAATTTTGAAATTCGTCAACTCGTCCCAATGGCCCGAGTTTTGTTTAGGGACGAGATGACTTTTTGACATTATGAGATACGTCGATCAAGCGAAAGTTAGGCATACATTTTCCAATTTTACATTGTAAACTACCTATAGGTTTGTGAGTTGTCACATGGATTCACACCCTGCTGTACTGTTTGTTACACACACAACTTAGGGGCCATCCATAAATTACGTCACACATTAAGGGGTGGGAGGGTCAACGAAGTGTGACAAGGGGTGAGGGGGTCTTAAGCGTCGTGACGTCACATGTCAAAAACTAAAGTAATAAACCCAAAACATCACCTGTAAATGAAAGACTAAACACTCTAGGTACTACACATCTATTTAAAAAAAATAGAAATGCTCTTTTGAGTTCTAGGTCCAAAGTTGAAAAAATTGTGACATCACACCCAGGGAGTTGGGATCCCACAAATGTGACAAGGACGCCCCCCCCCCCTCGTCCGAAAAATCATGAAATTCGTGTAACATAATTTATGGATGGCCCCTTATGACAAACGCATATTGATATTAAAGAGGGTTGCCTATGTTATGACTTCCATGGCCCTTGGCTCGTTTATTCTTTCTTACCTTCTTGGGTACCTCAACGATGAAGTGATTATGTCGAACGAGAATCGACTAAAACCAAACCATTAAGAGTGCAAACTAGTATACGGCCCAATAGTAATCGCTTATTTTAACCTATGCATGCATGCAATATCAGGATCGTTACGAGCCTTCTGATCCTATTGAATATGACAAATCACATGGTTCTCCAAAACGCACTAGTGGTAGATTCCTCCGCGATAGACCATTTTTCGTAACAAGTATATGACTAAACTAGCTGCGCCCCGCGGTCTCACCTGCATAAGGAATCCGTGGGAATATCGGGATAAAAAGTAAAGCCTATGTATTGTTAACCCAGGTCTCCAGGTATGTACATACCAAGGTTCATCGCAATCGGTTCAGTAGTTTTTACGTGAAAGAGCAACAGACAGCCATACATCCTTACAAACTTTCACGTCTATAATAGTATAGTAGGATTCCTATAAAATGCAAATCTGAACTTTGCCGGCAACGAACGGTGCGATATTGTTAGACTATTACGGGTAGGTATTGTTATACCATTTGAGTAGAAAACACACTGTTATACCAAGACGAACATGTCAGTAAAGAGATATAATGATGTGTTATAGAAACATTGTTTATTTCAACATTCACGAGACAATAAACTTGCATCACTTGATGTGTCATACGGCTAATAGGAAAGCGTGGGTGCTCCTTATGCAAAATTTATCTGGTATTCTCTCCTATGCTGGGATGTTAGATACAATAGTATCTAATTGTGCAACAATGGACGTTACACCCACTTATGGCGTGTTCAGTTGTTTCAAAGTAATTTTATATAAACTATCTCTACTGTACTCTGGAGTTAATGTCTGTAATTTTCTGACGTTATACTAGATCTTACGAACTTGAAAACAATGAAAGTATTATTTTATTCACTTACGGGGGAAGTTTATCCGCTCTTTTATTATTTTTTAGTCCTATTTTAATTGACTGATATACCTAACTTTAAACCATAAGTGTTGTCGCGTTAGGTAACATTAGCGAAGAATAATGCATGATAAACTTAAAATAATAAATATTCTTTTACAAACCTAAGTGAATCGTAATTTCATTTAGTTCATGACGTACCGCAGTGGAAGTGCGTTAGTTAGTTAGAAACAACCTAATGGTGGTAGGTAGGATAATCAGAACCAGAATATAGGTTTAAAAACTCACAACTGGTATGGTGGTGTTTGGTGTGACCACTTATTACCATGCATCCATTGTACTTATTACCAACATAATTGTATAACAAAAAATCCAGAGTGTTTCCATGGCTGAGCTGAGGATGATGTTCCAAATTGCACATTCATTACTACATTTACTTAGTACTATTAAAGAGACGTAGATGTATGATGACTTAGACATAGATGGGGATATATATAAATTGTCCACTTACTGCGAAATTACTACTTACTGTCAACGAACCACCGGTTTCATGTTCATGATTACTAATAAATAAGACATGGTTACCTATAAATAAGACATGGTTACCCATAAATAAGACATGGTTACCAATAAATAAGACATGGTTACCAATAAATAAGACATGGTTACCAATAAATAAGACATGGTTACCCATAAATAAGACATGGTTACCAATAAATAAGACATGGTTACCAATAAATAAGACATGGTTACCAATAAATAAGACATGGTTACCCATAAATAAGACATGGTTACCAATAAATAAGACATGGTTACTAATAAATAAGACATGGTTACTAATAAATAAAACTTGGTTACCCATAAATAAGACATGGTTACCAATAAATAAGACATGGTTACCAATAAATAAGACATGGTTACCCATAAATAAGACATGGTTACCAATAAACAAGACATGGTTACCAATAAATAAGACATGGTTACCAATAAATAAGATATGGTTACCAATAAATAACACATGGTTACCAATAAATAAGACATGGTTACCAATAAATAAGACATGGTTACCCATAAATAAGACATGGTTACCCATAAATAAGACATGGTTACTTATAAATAAGACATGGTTACCAATAAATAAGACATGGTTACCAATAAATAAGACATGGTTACCCATAAATAAGACATGGTTACCAATAAATAAGGAAGCTAATGTTACCAATAAAAACGATTAATTCACGCATATCAAATAGGTATTTCCTGGTCCGAGGGTTTGTTTACATTTGCCATATTAGATTGAACATAAATGGAGAATGTGTACGTGTCGTAGTTGCCAGCAATAAACTTAAGGTCAAATACCTGAAGGTAGAACCTTGTGCAGTGTGATATAAGTAATACGATTTGTGATACTGGTTTTATAAGTAGGTTATTTATTTTTTAATTTATTTGCTCTTCGTTGTACACCTTAGGTCTAGGTTATCAAGTCATCATGGTAGATATAAATAAATATGCCGGTCGTACAAGTTGCGGATTTATCCTTCTCTGCATTTATTATTTACTATATTTATGTAATGTATACTGTAATTTTATTTGACTTTTTACTTTAAATTACTTAATATGTATCCCGAAGCACCGTTTGTGTGGATATCACTGAAACATGACGTGATGACATTATTGTGAAAATAGTAGGTGCTGTAAAAGTAGTACCTCTTATATTTTCTTAGAATTCCGTACCTGAAGGGTAACAAACTGGACCCTATTACTAAGCCTCCGCTACCCGTCCGTCCGTCTGTCTCTCAGCGGGCTGTATTTATCTCATGATCCGTAATAGGTAGACAGTTAAAATATTCTCAGAATGTGTATTTCTGATGTCTCTATCAAAACAAATAATAAAAATAAATTTAAAAGTGCTTACATAGTATTAAATCTTGTAGGATGGTGCGGAGGAACCCTTCATATGCGAGTCCGACTCCCACTTGACCGGTTTTTTTTTAATTACGGTTACGATTTAAAATTAGACTGTCCTTTCGAACTTGGTCTAAGATTACTTCTTTGCTAAATTAATAACTACGATCGGTTCTTAACTTAATAGGAGGTAATAGGTCAGAGGGTTATAAACAGGCAGTTACTTCTGGCACAGAGAGAATAATTCATTTATATTCGTTTATGTTAAAACTCACCGTATTATTTGTTAACTAGACATAATTGCTCTCAATTTGTCGTTTACAACGTTGCATGTCAAAGAATCGTTAATTAACTGTGCAGTGTTATTCATCTGAATCGTCTGTATGAGTTTTGGCAACTTTTTAAATTCAGTGATTGTGCTATGATAATGAAATGAAAGTATTTGAATACTAAAAAAGTTAAATGTCAAGTGTGTAGCCTCCCTCTTATTTTAATTTTACTTAAAAGAGAACCAACATTTCGTTGTGTTTTAGTAAGGCTATTATTTAGCACAAGGTCAGGTTTGCCTACTTGTTGGCCTTGCTCTAGTTAAATGGATATCATTTGGTTTCCGAATGAAACGGAAAATAGCTAAAAATTCGTATATTTTTCCGGGCTTTATCCAAATACTGAACTAAAAATCGATCATCGTCGCCTCTATTAATTTTCTATTGCCTGTATGTAACAGTTTAAAAAATCGCGCCGCCGTTTCTAAATCACCATCAAAAGTAAAACTGAATTCTGTAATTCTTTCAACACACGTGATCACGTGAATAGGACTCACGCGAGTGCTCTTCGACATTAGTACCTGACCAAATATACTGTATAAAACATTTTTTAGAACACATGGTATCTTAGTTATGACGCTAACACATCTATTTGTACCAGAGACAACATACTGTAAGGTTAGTGTTTAAATAATAGACTATTGCGATTTCAAGTCTAGACCTGAATTTAACAACACGTAACACAGAAGGATCATGCATCTTTAAGGGGTCGTTCATTAATCACGTGATGTTTTTTTTAACAATTTTTAAACCCCCTAGCCAAAATCACGTGTATTTTTTTAAGTTCAAAATATATTTAAAATTTTCAAAATATTATCTCTAAATACAGATATAATCGCACGTTCTACAAAAAATGAATACACGTGATATCTCACCACATCCCCCCATCCCCCTCCTTTCTAGCCTTACGTGATTATTCGGACAATCCCTAAGGGATAAGAAGAAACTAGAACGAAATATTTTACGATCAAAAATTCAGTGCAGTGACAACAGTAATTGAGTCCGCCTCAGTAACGGCATAGTATACAATACACACAGACTGAGCCACTGAGGCTTAGTGTCGTGTATTTATAATTTATAATAACTTGAAAAAGCACAAAACGCTTGAATGCACCAAAATGTCATGAAACAAATATACACCTAGCGGCGCATAAAGTGAATATGGCTCCTTTTAATACATATTATGTGACACGGTAAGTAATTGCATGTAATAAAACTACAAGGCTAAGGGAAAGTTATTTATAACTTATGTTATGAACAGTGTGTTACAAGGACGGTCAGAAAACTGACAACTTGTAGACTAAGTTAAACCTGACGTAATTGACATAAGCAATTCATTATTAAAAAGGTAAATTAGTTCATCAACGTGATCAAAGGATTAATTTAAACATCATCTAAAAAAGGTTTTCAAAAGAAAAATGATGGAAATGTAAGTACTTTCCTTTACAAAAAGAAGGGAACGGAAATTGAAAATGATTAAGACATTTGCAATATCCGTTCCTTTCTCCTTTCCTTAAAAAAATTCTGAGCCTGGTAACCTCTTTTTTAAGAATTGCGGAATGTCGTTATAAAGGGAGCAAAAGATGCATTAAACAGGTCCATTTCACACAAAAGTCAGTCATGAAATGCATAAATAAATATATTTTCGGATCCATGCAAATAAACAGAAAATGACTCGGGAAAAATTAAATCAATTCATAAAAAAAAAATTATGCATCGAATCTCCACACTTAAGAGTTTATTTTATTCTGATCGAGACTTGTGCTCAAGACACAAGGATATAATTTAATGATTGGGTCATGGTCTTAATATTAAGGTTACACGTTATTATAGCCCGTATTATATATTTTACACACACTATATTTATACGAGGGTCCCCAGATTACTGCAGCTAGAACGGGAAACGGGCCACATTTTCAATCTACACAATATTAGCCTGTACAACGGCCTTGTCCTTTGGCCTATAATGATTCGGAAATGAAAACTTGATAATAATATATCAAAACAACCGTTAAAACTACTTTGTCGTACATTTCCGTAAATAATAATGTATATAAGTCGATGATCATTTGATATTTTTATTATGACCGTGCCCAATCTAAATACCACCTTAGATAATATAATAGTCACTTCGTCCATTATCAACAAGCAGATTCACAGTTGACAGACTTGACATTAACCAAAAAGCGGCTAACTTTTTTAATCAAAAATTGTCGTATCAACATAAAAACAGCGACTGTCAAATAATATCGACTGTCGTAGTGTACCTATATCACTCCATCGATTGCACCTTTTTTTTATTTGTGTGTGGGAATCACCACGGACCGTCACCTCACCGGGGCCTAGCGATAAGGTGGTATGTTGTACTCGAACCGACCAAAACCATACAGTATTCCTTCACCAGGTTAAATCGACAGGGGGGCCTCAGGTGTACCCTAGAAAGGAAATCCGTCTGAACCCCGGCAGGCTTGGCCGCCTGTTGAGCAAGGCGAAGGTCCTGCCCTCTCTAATGTATATAAGGTGCTCGCTCGGGCCTACTTCTGTTAAGGCAACAGATACCTGTTGCCTTTAGGCAAGCGCTTATGGAGGCCGGAGATCGTTTTGCACTCTGCGGCGCCTGGTGCGTCTTCTGGGGGGTAGAAGAGTACTACATAGTTCTCTCCCGTTCCCTTTCCGCCGCTTCCTTTGCATCACTACCTCGCACTCTCGTTTTGGACCGTGAAAATAACCATGG
Source organism: Euplagia quadripunctaria (assembly GCA_963859945.1). Classification (NCBI taxonomy): domain Eukaryota; kingdom Metazoa; phylum Arthropoda; class Insecta; order Lepidoptera; family Erebidae; genus Euplagia; species Euplagia quadripunctaria. The sequence continues at coordinate 8,219,370 of OY982575.1, read as the reverse complement.
TCTCCAGGGAGAGGCTACCCACACCGAAAAGAAGAATTATTACACTTGTTGTTTTTATAATATCGTTATTTTTTGGGAGCACCAACAGCATTCTGAAAGTGTTTGCGGAGAGGCTAGATGGGCCTACCTTTGGTAGATTCATCAAGCTACACGTAGCTTGTTGAATCTGCTAAATTATTATTACTTATTTTAATTTTCTGTCAATGTAATACTAACATAGTTTTAAGATGTTTATTAGTAACAAGAAATGGGCCTTGTTGTCTAAAATAAAAAGATTTTAATTTTATTTATTTATAAATACTGTTCCACTAGCTACCGCTTTATATCTTATATCATAGTAAACTGCATTAGGTGATTAATATAATATATTAAATTTATTCGTGTACAGTCTCTCCACAAAGTAGGGGTAGTAGGTACTATAAAAATGTAATGGATGCATTATATTTTAGGTCAGCAATTTATATAACATTTCATTTTATTATATAAAATATAAATAGCTGAAGAAATAAGAACAATATTCTTAGACTCATTACGAGAAATGTCTCGTAATAAATGTTAGTCTGAAGTGAATGTCTGTTTTTTTTTTGTCACTTTTCTTACGGAAATAAATGATTATTATATACAGAACAAGCTTTGTTGATACCTACTGCTTGGTACTAATGAAAGTGTAAATTAAGTTCATAGAATAATAAAAAAGAAATAATTTAAATGCGGCATACGACACAATTATTCGACCTTACGCTCAGTATATTCACTTTGTAGTTAGTTACTGTTGTTGTAAATTTGTGAAAGAAGTAAAGAGGATTGAGGGGAAGACAGACTACGTTTTTTTTTCTATATATAATGTTTTAAGTACGAAACTTAAAACATTATTAACTCAACTTATGCTGACATCGATAAAGGTTCTATATCTTTGGGTTCATTTGGCGTATAAACCAAAACTATTTTTCAGGAGAGCAAATTTTTTTTTAATAAAAATTCATAACTTTATTGTTTTAGAACTTATAAAAAAACATTCAAGGTAAAATATTCTTATATATTATTGGATGAAAAAGGCTAAATTATTAAGACTAAAACAAAAAAATAGGTAGATTTGTTTTTGTTTCAAAATTAGCTGTTTTTTTGTAAGATGTAAATCCAATTTACGTCTTACAAAAAACAGTTTAAGGTGATTACGACCATGAAAATTGCCCTGAAAATAACTCTCGTAGTCGTATATCCATTTTTGTTAAATTTAACGTTACAATTAATGTCGTAAAAACCCGTAGATGAAGATTTTTTGCTTTGTAAACCCTTAATATGATCGATTAATACAATTAAAACACTTGAATTTATGAAATTAAGCTTTTATCCTACTAATATTATAAACGTGAAAGTTTGTGAGGATGTATGGATGTTTGTTACTCTTTAAAAAATACAGAACCGATTGCGATGAACCTTGGTATGAAGATAGCTGGAGACCTGGGTTAACACATACGCTTTTTACTTTTTATCCCGATATTTCCACGGCATCGGGACTTACGCTGTTAAAACCGCGAGGCGCAGTTAGTTCAGTCAAATACTTGTTATGAAAAAATGCCCATCGCGGACGAATCTACCAGGATCAGAAGGCTCGTAACGATCCTGATATTGCATGCACGCATAGGTTAAAATAAGCGATTACTATTAGGCCGTATACTAGTTTGCACTCTTAATGCACTAAAATGTTCTTTTTTCCTATCTATCTCACTTTCATCTTGATCCACATCCAGGCCCGTATTCCATTCAATCTTTGACTTATTCGTAATGCATCAGCAAAAGAAGAAAGCATGGCTAAACTTATTAAAGTTTAGCCATGCTTTCTTCTTTTCATTTACTACGTCCTTCGTCTCTTTGTCCCACCAATCTGATTTTATATTTCTTACATTTATCCTCTTAGTAACACCAAAGATTTCCGTCGCATATTCAACTAGATGGTTTTTAAGTGTGTTTTCAGTAAAAGACAATATCTCATAAACCAACTGTCGGCAGAAATTAATTATTACCCTCAGCCTAAATATGTATGTCCTAGTAATAGAACCTATGAGGTTAAAAATATGTTTTGTTTCAAATTATTATTTTTGTCAAGTGTAGGACAACAATACCATAAAAAATGGTTATGTTCGTTAAGTCATATCGTCAACTAGATTTCGCCCTGGAATTTGTACACGTGGATGAGTGTTATTGCGATAAAAGTAGCCTTGATTAATGTCAGGAAAAGCTGAATTAATACTGTAACGTCTGCAGAAGTTAATTATTACTGTCATCCTATATATGTACTTTCTTCTAATAGACTTACATTATGTAGATTACTCCTTCCTAGCTCAATGCAAATAGTAGTATCCATGTCTGGGTTGTTTGATTGGGTGTGTCTATGCACTATATGTAGATATACGTAGCTTTTATGTATCTGTTTGTTTATTCGTGTGCTAGAACCCTTAATATCAGCCCTTATATCCTTAGATTGACTCGAAATAGCGCCGTGTAATAAACACCAGAGCATAATTATTAAAGCATTTTATTGTAAATGTCTAATAGTACTTTATTTATTAACCGCGTCACGCTATCTAACACAAAAATGAACATTCGAATCGAACTGGCAGCCGGTTTCTATCAGTTACTTTGGAAAAGTTCTATTAGCGCATTCTAACATTGAAAGGTATAAGTTTGCGCTGACGTTAGTGAGTGGTCACGAGGCAAATCGATTTTAGACAATTGCTATTATGTTAATCTGTTACACAATTCTCGGAACTAACAGGCAGTCTAGATTCATTCTATTTAAACTATATACTGAATAGGGACATTAATATTACTGGCAGATGGAATAACTCTATGTAGGTATATGCATTTAAAAAACGTAAATTATTATAATCACACAAACTTTAAACTACGTACATATAATGTATAAAGCTAGATTTTTCTACTGATTGAACAAAATAAACATTTTTATCTAGGTACTGTAGAGTCCTTTATTAGGTGTGTAGTTTACTTTATTTCCAAATAAGATGGTAATTTTGTCCACAGTATCAAGATCAAATGTCATCCTCAACGATGCTTTACAAATGTGCCACGCAACGGCAAAGGAATTCACAGCCAACGCCAGCGACCTGAGCTATCGGCTCGAGGAACTAAAAAAAATGCATTTAGAACTAGAAAACCGGGTAAACCAGACAATAAAAAACCTAACAGTGGTATCCGGCCAGCTTTCAGCCGCACCCAAGCTCGCAGATGCTCCAAGGACAATAGCAGATCTAAAGAGACTGGTCGCTCAATTCGGATCGCAGGTTATTTTTTTTTGTTTTTATTACCTATGAAATAGATATGGGTATGTAACATAGTTTTATATTGAAAAAGTATTTTTAATGATAAGAATATACTTAATTAATCCAAGTATGGCATTGCCAGTAAGTATAAGAATTGCTATTGTTGTCTTTGCACTAATTTCTCGTTAAGGAAAATTTATTTCTGCTTCTAACGCTTAAAACGCGATGTTTAGACGCTCATCAGCTTCGAAAACTTGCCCTGTAAAGTCACTGACTTAAAATTTTCCTAGCTTTTTAATCTTTATAATTTGACGTAAATGAATCAGTATCGTTTAGCACATCGAAAGCTGCTGCTGATTCCGACAAGAACGTGGGTGAGTCTGCCTCTTCTATGGCCGTCAATTTATCGTTATCCAATTTTATCTCTGGTCGGCATCGGCTTATTGTTGAGATCATAATTTTGAAAACAGAAGTATTCGAAAATAACGTTCTTTCTTCCATGGTGATAGAAACAGCGATGTTCAATAAAACTCAAACGGCCGGAAAACAAATAAACACCTGATTTTTTTAAATAAATTATAGTAAAAAAAACTGAAAGACACGCTTTAAACTGAACTAGAAAGTAGAAAAGAGTTTGTGTTGTAAAATAGCGGAGGGTGCTTTTTACTATAATTTTAAAATAACTACGTTTATAAATACCTACGAATAAACTATTTGTAACATTTGATGTCAAGCACCCTACTTTTTTACGATAAAAAAATGTTTTCTATTTTTAACAACTATAATTTGTTTTCTTATTTTTTAATCTTATATTGTCATCAGTCCTTGATAAGTGTGCTAATTTTCAAGTTAATCGCACGTCTTGAAGTTGGTGAAAACTACGTTTAAAGATTCCGTTACATAGGTCGAAAGATACAGGTCGAATTTATACAGTAGGTATAGTGTATTTGAAAAAGGAACACTTACTTAAATCACTGAAAGGGCATGACATGCAGTTACAATAAGAATTTTTGAAAAAAAACTCCGTTTACAAGTTATAACCGTTTGCATTTCCAGGTATTTTTACCTCCGTTTCTCATTAAAGCAGGTGAAACTTGTAAAGTTAAAATTTTGGTTTTTTTTTTTATTTTGGAACTATTCACTCAGTTATTGACAAAATCCATAAAACTTACTTGAAAAAATTTCGTAGTTAGTTTTATGGATTTTCTTAGTAATAGAATGAAAAATTTTAAATTAAAAAGCATGTACGATATAAAATCTCTAACTTTACACACTCCACCTACATTTATAAAAAATGGTGGGTAAACGGATAGTTTTTTTTTCAAAAAATCTTGCACAATTAAGACCCAAATAAATCATATTAATTATTATCAAAAAGGTGTAAATTTTCATAAAATTGGCTGTTAATAAATCATTTTAATAGTATAAAGGGTTTAATAATACAAAGCTACATGTATATAATAATCTAAATAAAAAATAACAACAAACATTATTAGTTCATCGTCATCCTTTTTAAAAGCTGTATAAGTCTCTGACTTGTCTGTGTACACTCGTGCTATCTTCTTGACCTCTAAGTACATCATACACCACGCACAACATCTAAAACATGTCGGTTATTACTTATAAATTAATAATTAAATAAATAATAATTATAAGTTATTGGTAGTAAATTATTTTATCTGAAACCTGTAGTATCCCCTCTAAGGAAAGGCAGAACTTGAAGGTAGAAGTTAATAGATTTTTGTTGTGTTCCTTGAGGTGCAAAGGGTTATTGAAACGTGCTTGTGTAATTTCCTTATTTATCCCAACTTCACCTACAAGATATTAGTTAGGAATTGCGTTTGCCTTTTTACAATAAATTGTGCATAAATTGTTAAATAAAAATATATACCAAAATATTAGTTCGTATCACAGTATCTTTCAATCTTTTAATCTCTTTTATCTTAAATTTTGTGTTTATTATCCCTGAGTTAGAGATATGATTGTTATAAAATGTACTTTCCTGTGCGTGTGGCAGGCGCATTGTGGTATCATACGCTTGAAACTGGGTCAATATATTTATCTGATCGCTATCTCGCATGCTATCCAGTTTGTCAGCTTTATTGTAACTAAAGATGCATTAGCACATCGTTCCTCTTTTTCGATGCTTCAGATAAGTTGTACCTATTTAAGAGATAATTTGAATATCTTGACATTTCGTAAATGTTTCGCAAAAACGGGCAGTCAAGGTTAACATTTTAACATACCTATCATAAATAGGGTTTCACCTTTACACAAAACATGCTTTTGTTCTAGAAGAAGATAATACGTTTCCAATGCCAATATGCATATTTTTTATTTGTTTTAGCAATTATGTTGCACATTTTTACACCTAACAAACAATTAATAAAATTGCCATTTCCTTTCGTAACGATGTGTATGTTTTATGGACATGATAAAATTAACGATTTTGTAATAGAGTTTAAAATTTACGCCTCTGTAATAAGTCATTAGCCAATAGAAAGAATATTAAATAAAAAAAAAACATTTATAATTTTCTTAAAATCTAATTTGGGCTACTTACTAGCCCCTCTTTAGACAAGTTAAATCGCTCTTACAAGATAGGATACACTTTTGCCTGACAGTAAAATCCTTACTGTATTATCCGACCACCTGTCAGCCGCATTTTTTATTAAAATAACAGTCTCCAAACATTTTGTTCGACCTTTTTTAAAGCCTCATTTCTAAACTCTCACATATCTTTCAACTTGAAACGTGTACATATATGTAAAATTTTAAGGCCGAAGATTACCATATAAGGTGGTTATCGAATTCATAATTTTTTTATATATTTTCAGATTAGCGGATTTGATAGTACAGTACAATCAAATACGAAACAAGCGCACTTAGCAGTGGCCGGCGTTGAGGAGGTACGAACGTTGCTGAATCAACTCGACGCCAAGACCAATGACACGATAGCCAACGTCACGGCCAACTTCAAGACAGATGACAACATCAGATCAGAAATTGCCGTTTTGAACAACACGCTCACGTCCAAGCTCGTCGCATTGGAGGAGAGGATACAGGAAGTCAGCGTAAGTGAAACCTAGGTTTAGTGTTTCAGAATAATTGATCAGTTCCAAGGTAATGTCACTGTCGTTGGTGGGATGTGGAATATTTAAAAATGATAAGGAAAATTCTGTATTATATTTTACCTTGTCTAGATAAATAACAAATAGCATTTAAAATAAGTGTATTGTATTTATTGTTCACCACAAGGGCATTGTAAAACATTGCTTTCACAACAATAATTTATTTTTATAACACTAATATCTGACTTTTTGTGAATTATAATTGCGTTCACTCCCCGTTGTCTGATAACATCGTTTTTTTTCTTTTTCCCCGACTGCCGTAGGAGGGTGATGTTTTTCGAGAGTATGTATGTCTAATACTTTGGCACGCCCTACAGCCTAAACCGTTTAACGGATTTACGTACGAAGTGTCACATTATTCGTCTTAGTTTTCGAAGTGACATAGGTATTATTTTTCTTTCTGGTTAGTATTTAAACGCAGTCGGCTGTTTTTTTTATTTAATAATTTCTTGTTCCTTATCAGTTTGTTGCATGACCTTAACAGGCGACCGCATATGCACCGCGTAGGTGCGCTTTAGTAATTAATTGGTACATGGCCCCCGATAAATTATGTAATTCGAGTTTTCAGTAGACAATCGCCTTTACCGGTAGTATCACTCAAGCGTATCCCACCAACATTCTTATTATGATTAAATGTAGATTTTGTATTTTTATCAACGAAAAATCTCCCGGTGGCAGTACATAATAGCAAAGTCAAATCTTTAATTCATAGAATCCCGCATTTTTGCTTTCAATACTTTTTTTTAACTTAAAATTATAAATCAACACAATGTCACCGCAACAAAAGGTGCCTTTGTCAAACATAACATTATTAAAACTAAATAAATAATACTGTGTTGCAAATAGTAAATTACCAGTGTCTAACTATAATGTCTAACCGCCCGTTTACGAATAGTTGAAGCTTGTGAGAATAAATCTGACAAGCAAACTCACGGCCATTCTTTTATACCACAAGATAGTTTTACAAAATTGAGTGAAATGTATTACAGCACTGTTTTATTGTGCGCCATTATGTTATCTATCTAATACCTTCAAACAAGCAATTCTTGTATATATGTATATCTGAATGTAGGAAACGGCTCCAACGATTTTGATGAAATTTTGTATACAGATACTGTTTTGCATTTTAAGTTTAACTGCATAGTTGTATTTCCTGTAGAAATGCAATTTCACACAAAAAAAAATACGATTTTACAAAAAGCTACCAAGCCAAGCTATGAAAATAATGAATACTGAAAACTGCTGCATATGTGTTCTGTAGCATAATAGAGGCGCTTCCCCTCTGCAAGAAAGAGAATTATTGATTTCTTGAATATACTTGTATTTAGAATTCTCACAATTCTTATTAAAAGAAACTCCTTAACTGGAATGTGATACATGTTGTATGCGTACGACTGCAGTGTTCGGGTTTTAGTTTCGATTTCCGGGCGGAGTTATTTTTTCGGTCGATTTCCGGGCGGGACTTATTTTTTCGGTCGATTTCCGGGCGGGGCTTATTTTTTCGGGAAAGAAACAGTCAGTTGTTCTTCCGGGGTTGGAATTATGCCTAAATATGGCGATACTCTCTCTTTAATACATAGAATCTAACGGAATCGGACGAAATGTGGGTTTACACCTCTTCTATCTTCTTCGAGGAAAATACCTACCTGTGATATTTATATTTCGTCAAAAGATATTACAATGTCACGAATCTACTACAATAATCAAATTAAATACGTGTTGGATGTTTCCTATTGTGACAATTTCATAGTATTATAGTATTGATCATGTAATCTATTTGTGTATGGTACGTGGTTCATTCATTATCGTTTACATGATTAAATACTAGCGAATGTCCGATATGTGTTGCAATATCTCTTTTTTGTCACAAATTACTTACCAAGTACGAAGTTATAGCGATTACGTTTTATAACGGCTTTAACAAAACAAACAAAGAAATAAAGTCCAATGATAATAATTATCTTTTACAAATAGTACAACATACTCTAATGCACCTTAACATTGGAAACATTGGAATTTTATGCAGGGTCCCTGAGACAATCTATTTCTAATAAAAAACAATAATTGAAATCGGACATCCTGATGCAGAGACGTTAATTTAATAAATATTTTTTCCTGGTACAAACTTCACCATCAGCTCCACTTCACTATATGCGCCACCATATGATGCGCATAAATTGCTAATTACAAATGCTCGAGTTAGTAGACCTGATAATGGGTCTACCTGGGAAGTATCCTTTTTTTTGTGAAAATCCCCTCGGACCGTCACCCCACCGGGGTTTTCGGTTGGGCGGTGTATCGGAATCGAACCGACTAAAACCACACGGTGTGCCGTATTGTGCCTAAAATAGGAGGGATCCGGGAACAGCTTTTATTAAGACATCCGGCTGGGAAGTATCCTTTTTTTTTTGTGCATGTGGAAACCCCCTCAGGCCGTCACCGTTTTCGGTCTGGCGGCTGGGAAGTATCCCTACTCTAACCCTTTCAAACATAGGTAGGTATATAAAATAAAACATTCCGACGAACTAACCTCCTTTTTTGAAGTCGGTTATTAAACTGTAGGTATAGGATCCCTTGGGGTGGGGGTCTAGTCTTTACACGGGTAGTTAAAACATAAACTTTTAAGAAAAGTATGTAACTTTGATGCATCTAAATCATAAGAAATTGTAATAAGCTGCATTCTTTATTCCTTAATTTTACACCGTTACTGGTGGAATATTTTGTTCAAATTTAAATGGCACCAACCGTGAGTACAACAAATTGAATTAAAAAAGAATTACATACTTATTGAAATCGGTTCACAAATGGCGAACAAAAAAAAAGCAAGCATTTAGATTTTCGGGTCTATTGTCGAGTGATATGTTGGAAATGAATAAAACACACGGTCTTCAGTCACAAGTAGGTCTATTATAGGGAGATACGACTTTACTCTAAGTTCCCCCGCAGACCATTATAACGTCATCTTAGTTCGTTTTGAACAAGCTTTTATACGGCATTTGTATAATTGGGGACTATCGCTGCGTGGCAATTATACGGCATTTGAATAAATGGGGACTCTCGCCACGTGGAAATAAAGTTGAGTATACGTTGACAGGTATTAGTGAAATTTAGTGGCGCTGAGAAATAGATGTCAGTAACAAATAGACCTTGTTACGAAGAAGACAAGGTTGATTTCATATGAAGAAATTAAGTCAGGTTTTAGTTTGGTAAGTGTGCAATAGAATCGGCACCATTGTATTAGTAATTCTCTAATATATGCTTTCCAAATACAGATTGATCATTGAATACATAACAAGTTGGATTAAAAAAAAAATTAATCTAAATAATTTCATATCACGTCTTGTTTTTTTAAGTTCTGCATAACTTATGTTAATAACGTCAGTCCATTAAAATGCAACTGATTTTATTTGAGTCACCTAACCTATTGACCTTTTCACGGAACTAATTAAAATTGTTTCCTTCTATTAAAATGTCATTGAATGTAAATTGTTTCAATGAGTGTTTAAACTTGAATGTAAAGCAGTTTTCTTCTAGAAATCTATGGAAGGAAAACTGTCATTTACATTTGTATGAATAGCTAAATCTCTGGCGATACGCCTTTACATGCAAATAGCACCGGTTACCAGGTTTTATCAAGCGTTATAATTGAATTATTACGATAAATGTCAGTAGTGACTTCAAACCATTCTTTTCCTAACATCTAATTACAGTCCAATGCAATATTTAGTTAGATACCTACAACAGTTAGAGTGCCTTCGTTCGTTCGTTAGGTCTTGGTGAACGTTGAGAGTGAATATATTGGTTATATTTTTAGGGGTTTCTTCATTTCAGAGAAGCTATAGAAAAATTCAAAAATCCTGTTCAAGTATAAAGGTCCTTTCAGGGTTGCACATGTGCCGTATGCTTCATGGTTCACTAGTAAATCTATATGTTAATGACTCATGGTGATCGCATGCTGGTTTACCACCGTAGCGATAGAACTGTTGAGACCGATTCATCAATTTTCTACTTAGTTCTAATTACTTTTTTACTTACTTCTAACCCGAAAATGGTCTGGAAACACTATGACCGTCTCTTATTTACTCCAATCAAAATCTTTCTTTAAACCAATTCTATAATTGGTTTAATAAATGATTTTGATAGTAGAGTAGGAGTCAAGTCAGTACTGTACGTACGTACAGTATGACTGACTGCAGTCGTAAAGTCTTAAAGCTGAGTTGCCTGTCCCAATACGTAGATCCTATGGAGGTGAATAGGCAAGAAACTGAAAGGACACACTTTATAAAAATAAAAGTTCATAAGTGAGGTTAAATTGCTTATAAGTTGAAGATAAATAATGTTGTCTAATCATATAAAGAGTCTGGGAAATCCTAATGAGTGTTAGTATGTTTGTTACGTTTACATGCCTTAACTACTCAACCGATCGTCATGCAATTTTGCTTACACGTTGTCAGGGGCAGAGAAAAGGACATAAAGTACCATAATGGGATAGAAAAATAACTTTTAGATGGTTGACAACATTCTTTCTACATTAACGCCAACGAAGTCGTGTGTAAAACCTATGCTAGTTAATACTATACCCGGACTACCCGTGCTGCTGCCGTGAGCATTAAGTCGAATGTTCACACCTAGCTTTCTTCCAACTCAACCAATTTAAGTGGATACAAACTCAAATGAAAGAGTTCGTTCCAGCGAATGTTCTTAGACAAAAACGAACCGCGTAACTCATTTAGAATCGGAGATATTTAGAAAGAAAGTATGAAAACAAATGAAATGTGTGTAGGAAATCGCGTTTGAGTATAATATGCTCAATTTCCAATGCTTGATGACAACTCTATGAATCATCTTGGTTTGATAGAACGGCCGGAAGATCTCGTAATTGTTTTTTAATATTTGTATGATATTTTCAGAAGCCTGTGAGCACAGCAGCGCCCGTGGCGCCGCCAGTAGCAGCGGGCGCGGCATCTAGCGCCGCGCCGCCAGCCAACTCCACCACCACCACCGCCTTACCGCCGGGTGAGTCTTTTTGACGGGCCTGTTGGTGACTGCTGACCCAGAGGTCACGGGCTCGATTCCTACAGAGGACAAATAATTGTGTGATGAGCACGATCATTTGTTCTGTGTCTAGGTGTAATTTATCTATAACATGTATGTATTTGGTAATATATAAGTATCTTTACCAGTAATATACAACCTTAAAAGAAATTAATATTCTCACAGTACTTTGTCAGTACATTTTATGTACGCAAAAACCATCATAGTTGTCTTAATAAATTTGACTCTCATAACATTAAGACCAGGAATGAACATAAGCTTGGCGATAAGACTAGTAATTTTGTAGGATTAAGCATAAAAATATTTAACATGTTGCCACAAAGTCTTGTTGACTTACCTTTATATAAATTCAAAACGCAACGAAAAAAGGTTACTATAAAGTACAATTTTTTTTTAAAGAGGATTAACTGTTAAGTTTGTAGGCCATTTACGTCGAAATGCTGGTAGAAAAAGATGCAAAAGAATTTCATGTAAATCCACTTGCAAAATAATTGTTTTAAATCTTTATCAGCAGGTTACCATAGTGCATGCTCTGCCTAGTTTGGGATCAGACAGCCGTGTGTGAAGTGTCTTAAGTTAATAGTAATTTCAAAGTAATTTCTTACATAGTACACTATGTTCACAAAAGACTGCGTTCACATAGTAATAATTGATTGTTGTTTGTCATTACAATGAAAATATAATCTTAACAATATACCTAGAGAATATTTACTGTCAAGAATATGGGGTGAATATTTACTTTAAAATTTATTAATGATATTAATAACCATAAACTGTGAAACCTTAGGTGTTTAATAAACAATCCATGATACCAAAATGTTTCTTCTTTAATATTTTAAATGCCTGAAACACCAGAAACAGAATATGTCACGACTTTTATGTCTATATTTACGTCCTTATATGGCTATTCTTACGTACTTATATGGCTATACTTACGTACTTACATGGCTATACGTACGTACTTATATGACTATACTTTTACGTACTTATATGGCTATACTTACGTACTTATATGGCTATTTATAGGCTAGACTTTGTTTCAATACCCTCGTGCGTTGGGCTCAGTCTACTAGTTCAATTTAAAAAATATGTTTGCGTTACGTAGCCTATTTATTTATTGATTGCTCGTTCTGTTTCTGGGTAATTGTAGGTAATATACAGGTGTATTTGAAAATAGAACACTTACTTAAATCACTGAAAATGCATGACTCTAGCATGCAGTTACAATAAGAATTGCCTCTCCAGCCAAACCTCCACGATTACACGTGCCACCTACTTTTATGAAACGGAGGTAAAAAAATACCTGGAAATTCAAACGGTCATAACTTGTAAACGGACAGTTTTTTTTCCAAATTTTTATTGTAACTGCTTGCTACCACCCTTTCATGCCGCGTTCCAATAAACAAGAAACGATTCGTTTTGCTTACGGACGGTAAAATTTTCATTGAAAATTCAACGAAATTTTACCGTTCGTAAGCAAAACGAATCGTTTCTTATTTATTGGAACGCGGCATCAGTGGTTTAAGTGTTCTATTTTTAAATACACTCTGTATTGTAATAAAATATCACTCTACTATCTGTAGAAGCACAGAAGCAGCTATACAAATTGATCGCGGTTGAAACTGGTAGGTTCTCGGCAAGTGAAAAATAAAAAGAGAAGCATAGATTTTCTCAAAACTTTTAGATACATAAATTTATTTTACCAATTATCCGATTTAAATTTTGAATTGCGAATGAATAAAACACTAACTGTTTATTATAAAACCAATAGTTTTTTATTGATAAATATGAAACCGCCCACGAATTATTTTATTCAAATTTTTTTAACTATTCGTTTTCTCTTCTTTCAGGGAAACCTTCCGTATTACAATGAGAGACCAATCCACAATCTTTTAACTCGTGAACCTTAAGGGAAGCGACACAAATGCTCAGTCTTGTCTCAACATACGTCCAAAACAAGATTATACGATGTAGACGTTACGAGATAAGTAGACAAACCCTCCAAATATATTAAGGATACCGACTGTTCACTTAACAGTCGAATTGAATTGACTTCGATCCTGAACGTCGACTTGAGTTTGGAGACTTCGCGTCTTTTGGACGACTTCGATTTATATCGGCGACTTTAAATTGGCCATACAATGTTTCGGTATATTTTCTTTCACTCAAATCCAAATGTGTAAATATTAGTGTTTTGTGTACATGGATTTTTTAAAGTACTATACATGTTTAGTGTTTATACTTGTGCTAAGAGTTTTAAAACAAGCTCATTATTTTATTTTCATCTACGGGGTATGGAGTTTATTTTATTTAGTATATGCAAGGAGAACACACCAATGCAATAATGGCGACGAGTGAGAGGTGTACGAATATTGACTGTAAATATTTAATTATAATTGTTAGTTTTTAATATGGCGCGTAGTCATGACGCACTGTGTGTGATGTTGTCAATACGAGTGTGAGTTTT